>JBBYHQ010000022.1:1988229-2010121 GCA_038382645.1 Spergularia azorica
TTTTGTGAAGTATTTCATGCGTTTCGACGCTCGTCACTTTGTATGGATTTATGACCGTTTTGGCCGTTTTCCTTATCGTCTCTTAGGTTTTTTACTCTAATATTTTGCAAATCCTTATTTTATCATACTTAGAGACCACGACCAAAATTTGAGTCGTTTTTTCTCCGAAACCATTTTATAAAAAAATCGTGGATTATGTACTGTGATTCTGGTCAAATTTGATCAATTTTCCGAAAAAAAGCCAAATGTCCTCAAAACATTACTGAAGATACATTAGTACTATATTTGATGGATTTGAGTATTGTTTCCTCATTTTCTGAAGTATTTCATGCGTTTCGACGCTCGTCACTTTGTATGGATTTATGATCGTTTGGCCGTTTTCATTATCTTCTGTTGAGTTTTTAATTCTAACATTTTTCAAATCCTCATTATATATCATAGGTAGAGACTACCACCAAAATTTGAGTCGTATTCGCTCCCGAGCCTTTTTAACGAAAAACAGTGGATTATATACTGCGATTCCGGTCAAATTTGATCAATTTTTTGAATAATTTCAAATGTCCTCCAAAAGTTACTGTAGATACCCTAAGACTATACTTGTTAGATTTGAGTGTTGTTTCCTCATTTTCTGAAGTATTTCATGCGTTTCGACGCTTGTCACTTTGTATAGATTTATGATCGTTTTGGCCGTTTTCATTATCTTCTCTTAAGTTTTTTATTCTAATATTTTGAAAATCCTTAGAGACTATCACCAAAATTTGAGCTGTTTTCGCTCCGGAGCATTTTTATCGAAAAACCGTGGATTATGTATTGCGATTCTGGTCAAATTTGATCAATTTTTCGAATCAAGCCAAATGTCCTTTAAACGTTAAATTAGATACCCTAGGACTATATTTGTTGGATTTGAGTGTTGGGTCCTCATTTTGTGAAGTATTTCATGCGTTTCGACGCTCGTCACTTTGTGTGGATTTCTAAACGTTTTGGCTGTTTTCCTCATCTTCTCTTTGGTTTTTCACTCTAATATTTTGAAAATCCTCATTATATCATATGTAGAGACTACCACCAAAATTTGAGTCGTTTTTGCTCCGGAGCCATTTTGTCGAAAAATAGTTGATTATGTAATGTTATTTCGATCAAATTTGATCAATTTTTCGCCAAAGGATAAGAGCTGATTGCTGACGATGATTTAAAGCCAAAGGTCCTCCAAACATTACTGAAAATACATTAGGATTATACTTGTTGTATTTGAGTTTTGGTTCCTCATTTTCTGAAGTATTTCATGTGTTTCGACGCTCGTCACTTTGTATGGATTTATGACCGTTTTGGCCGTTTTCCTTATCTTCTCTTAAGTTTTTGACTCTAATATTTTGGAAATCCTTACTTTATCATACTTAAATACAACCACAAAAATTTGAGTCGTTTTTTTATCCGAAGCCATTATATCAAAAAATCGTGGATTATGTACTGTGATTCTGGTCAAATTTGATCAATTTTCCGAAAAAAGCCAAATGTCCTCTAAACATGACTGAAGATATACTTGTTGGATTTGAGTGTTGGTTCCTCATTTTGTGAAATATTTCATGCGTTTCGATGCTCGTCACTTTATATGGCTTTATGACCGTTTTTGCCGTTTTTCTAACCTTCTCTTTGGTTTTTCGCTCTAATATTCTTCCAATCCTCATTATATCATACTTAGACACTACCACCAAAATTTGAGCCGTTTTTGCTCCGGAGCCATTTTATCGAAAAACCGTGGATTATGTACTACAATTCTGGTCAAATTTGATCAATTTTACGAAATACGCAAATGTCCTCCACACATTACTGTAGATACCCTAAGACAACAATTGTTGTATTTGAATGTTGGTTCCTCATTTTCTGAAGTTTTTTATACGTTTCGACGCTCGTCACTGTGTATGGATTTATAACCGTTTTGGCCGTTTTCCTTATCTTCTCTTAAGTTTTTGACTCTAATATTTTTCAAATCCTCATTATATCATACGTAGAGACTACCACCAAAATTTGAGCCGTATTCGCTCCCGAGCTTTTTTATCGAAAAACCGTAGATTATGTACAGCGATTCCGGTCAAATTTGATCAATTTTTCGAAAAACGTCAAATGTCCTTTAAAAATTACTGTAGATACTCTAGGACTATACTTGTTGGATTTGAGTGTTGGTTCCTCATTTTGTGAAGTATTTCATGCGTTTCGATGCTCGTCACTTTGTGCGGGTTTCTGACCATGTTGGATGTTTTTCTTATCTTCTCTTAGGTTTTTGACTCTCATATTTTGCAAATCCTCATTATATCATATGTAGAGATTACCACCAAAATAATGGATTATGTACTGTTATTTTTATAGGCGAACGGAGGGAGTACTTATTAGTATTGAGAAATTATAAAATAAGTTGAATTACTATCCACCTATAGTACATGAGTGATTTATCGTTGTTAGTATTACTATCTCTAATTCGAAGTTTAAAGAAACAATTTTGGTTCTTATATTTACCAAAATGTAGATAATGTCGTTAGATTTTTTTTCCTGACGTATCAATATGTAAGTTTGACGTATGGAACTTACATATGCTAACTACATTTTTATAACACTTAATTAATTCTTTTATCACCTAAAACTCTAAGAAAATTCGTAGGGATTTTAACCTATTTAATAGAGTTGACGTATAATTGTTGGTATTGAGAAATTCATTTGAATAAGTTAAACGGTTACCCATTTATATTAGGGTGACCTATAGTTAGTAGTATTAGCATCTCAAATTTTAAGGTCATCATTTGGTGCTTATATGTACCAAAATGTAGAAAATGTCATATTTGACTTTTAATTTACGGAATATTATCTTCCCATAACATATAAAATAATTTCATAATTATGAAAATGTGACATCTTCAGCCTGGTTACCATAAACTTATTTTCATGATTTCCATAAGATTATATATGGTATACTACATTTCTATAACTAATGCATGAATTTTGTACATGATTACCAAAAACTCACATATGGTATATAATAACAATTCTATAACATAAATTAATTTCTTATTCACCATAAGCTATCAGAAAATTCGAAGGGCTCTAGACCTCTTCAATGCCCACGAAAAAAGCTTCATTTATAAATATATATTAAGACTAGTTTGCATGCCCCGCCCGGGCACGGGCTCTATATCTATATTGTTATACTTTTTCTTATAAAATTGTCAGTTTATCTTTGTTATAATATTATTAGCAACACTATTATTTTCCATAAATTAGCTTACCACCATAATCACCATAAATTATATATTTTCCATAAATTAGCTAATAATCTCCATATTATGTAATTACTTAGTGTTACCAATTAATGAATGTCAAGTGTTTTTCTAGCTAAAAGTTGGTTTCAGGTTTTAATATATAAACTAGTTTGATGACCCGTGCAACGCCCGAGCTACTTATGTTTAAATTTTAAAATTATGAAAACAAACTTTTTATCTAAAAGCTAAAATTTCATTTCAAATACCCGTGTGATATTTGTAATGTAGTTAGATGGAAACTCACCTTTAAAAACCAAAAATCTCATTTTGAACACCCGTGTGATATTTGTCATTTAATTAGAGGAAAAGTCACATTTCAAAAGCCAAAGTCCCATTTTGAAACACCCGTAGGATATTTGATCAAATTGCCATAAATCAAGTAATTACTATATTACATAACTATTTTCTATAAATCAAGTAATAATGTTATTTTATTAGAATAATATTACCATGTACTAACCATATCCTATTTTGGATAAACATTATTTACAATATAATAATATTATTTTATGATGTATTATATACTTCGATTAAAACCAATTTTAACCAGTTTTTGGAAAATACCAAAATGCTCCGAAAACGTTTCCATGGACTGTTATTGGGTATATTGATTGGATATTAAAAACGATTATTCTGTTAATTATGTTTTCCAATAACTTACAACACAATTCAATTGTTGATGTTAAAAGTAGTCTTTTATGCATTTGTGATATCTATCAAAAGTTTTGGGCTGTAATATTTTGCAAACACTCATAATACAACCTCTAGAACCTTCCATAAAAGTTAGGGATGATTGAATACAAGAGACGTTTTCGGCGAAAAACGATGGATTATATACTTGATTTAAGCCAATTTTAAATTTAAAAAAAAAAAATACCAAAACGCTCCTAAAACATTTCCATCGACTGTTCTTGGGTATAATGTTTGGATATTAAAAACGATTGTTTTTGTTATTGATGTTTTTCAACACCTTCCAGCACACGCTAATTATTGATGTTAAAAGTCATTTTTTTATAGATTTGTGAGACATATCAAGGGTTTTTGGCCGTAGTTGTTTGCAAACACTCATGATATGACCTCTAGAAGCTTCCATTAAAATTTGGGAGGATTTTATACTCGAGTCGTTTTCGCAGAAAAACGATGTATTATACACTTCGATTTAAGCCAATTTTAAACAATTTTTTTAAAAATCTCAAAATGCTTTGAAAACTTTTCCATGGACGACTGCTTATTAAAAACGATTTTTCTATTATTGATGTTTTCCAAACAGTTTTCAGCTTACTTCAATTAGTGATGTTATAAAGCGTTTTTATGGATTTGTGACACCAATCAAAGGTATTTTACCATAGTTTTTTTTTAAAACACTCATAATATGACCTTTAAACACTTCCATTACATTTTGGTATTATATACTTCGATTTAAACCAATTTTAACCAGTTTTTTTGGAAAATTCCAAAATGCTCCGAATACTTTTACATAGACTGTTCTTGGGTATAATGATTGGTTGTTAAAAACGATTTTTCTTTTATTGATGTTTTCCAAACAGTTTTCAGCTGACGTCAATTGTTGATGTTAAAAAGCGTTTTTTATGGATTTCTTAAAGCAATCAAAGGTTTTTGGCTTTAGGTTTTTGCAAACACACATAATATAACCTTTAGAACCTTCCATAAAATTTTGGGATGATTTTATACCGGTGTCGTTATATACTTCTATTTAAGCCAATTTTAACCAGTTTTTTGGGAAATACCAAAAAGCTCAGAATACATTTCCATCGACTGTTCTTGGGTATAATTAATGATTGGTTATTAAAAATGATTTTTTAGTTATTGATGTTTTTCATTACCTTTCAGCACAGATCAATCATTGATGTTAAAAGTCATTTTTTACAGATTTATGAGACCTATCAAAGGTTTTTGGCTGTAGTTTATTTGCAAACACTCAAAATATGTATTATATACTTGGATTTAAGCCAATTTTAACCAGTTTTTTGGCAAATCCCAAAATGCTTCGATTAATTTTCCATGGACTGTTCTTGGGTAAAATGATTGGTTATTAAAAATTATTTTCCTTTTATTGATGTTTTCCAAACAATTTTCAGCTGACGTCAATTGTTGATGTTAAAAAGCGTTTTTTTATTGATTTCTGACACCAATCAATGGTTTTTGGCTATAGGTTTTTGTAAACACTCATAATATGACCTTGAGATTCTTCCATAAAAATTTTGGATGATTTTATACCGGAGTCGTTTTCGGGGAAAAACGATGTATTATATGCTTCGATTTAAGCCAATTTTTAGCATATTTTTAAAAAAATACCAAAAAACCCCTAAAACATTTCCATCGACTTTTATTGGGTATAATGATTGTTTAATAAAAACGATTTTTCTTTTCATAATGTTTTCCAAACTGTTTTTAGCTTACATCAATTGTTGATGTTTAAAAGCGTTTTTTTATAGATTTCAGACACCTATCAAGGGTTTTTAGCTGTAGTTTTTTTTTGCAAACACTCATAATATGACCTTTAGAACCTTGCATAAAATTTTGGGATGATTTTATACCAGAGTCGTTTTCGTCGAAAAACTGTGTATTATAGTTATATTTAAGCCAATTTTAACCAGTTTTTTGGAAAATCCCAAAATGCTCCGATTACTTTTCCATGGACTGTTCTTGGGTATAATGATTGGTTCTTAAAAATGATTTTCCTTTTATTGATGTTTTCCAAACAGTTTTCAGCTGACGCCAATTATTGATGTTAAAAAGCGTTTTTCATGGATTTCTGATAGCAATCAAAGGTTTTTGGCTATAGGTTTTTGCAAACACACATTATATGACCTTTAAAACCTTCCATAAAATTTTGGGAAGATTTTATACCGGAGTCGTTTTCGGCGAAAAACGATATATATTATATACTTCGATTTAAGCCAATTTTAACCATTTTTTTTTGTAAAATCCCAATATGCTCCGAATAATTTTCCATGGACTGTTCTTGGGTATAATGATTGGTTGTTAAAAACGATTTTTCTTATATTGATGCTTTCCGAACAGTTTTCAGGTGACGTCAATTGTTGATGTTAAAAATCGATTTTTTATCGATTTCCGACAGCAATCATAGGTTTTTGGCTGCAAGTTTTTGCAACCACACATAATATAACCTTTATAACTTTCCATAAAATTTTGGGATGATTTTATACCAGAGTCGTTTTCGGCGAAAAAAACGATTTATTATATACTTCGATTTAAGCCAAATTTAACCAGTTTATTTGGGAAAGACCAAAAAGCTTCTTATACATTTCCAACGATTGTTCTTGGGTATAATTAATGATTGGTTATTAAAAAACATTTTTCTTTTATTGATGTTTTCCAAACAGTTTTCAGCTGACGTCAATTGTTGATGTTAAAAAGCTTTTTTTATGGATTTATGACACCAATCAAAGGTTTTTGACTGTAGGGTTTTGCAAACACTCATAATAAGACCTTTAGAACCTTCCATAAAATTTTGGGATGATTTTTTATCGGAGTCGTTTTCGACGAAAAATGATGTATTATATACTTCGATTTAAGCCAATTTTAACTAGTTTTTTGGAAAATCCCAAAATGTTTCGAATACTTTTCCATGGACTGTTCTTGGGTATCATGATTGGTTGTTAAAAACAATTTTTCTTTTATTAATGTTTTCCAAACAGTTTTCAGCTGACGTCAATTGCTGATGTTAAAAAGCGTTTTTTATGGAATTCTTACACCAATCAAAGGTTTTTGGCTAAAGGTTTCTGCAAACACACATAATATGACCTTTAAAACCTTCCATAAAATTTTAGGATGATTTTATACCGGTGTCGTTTTCGGTGAAAAACGATGTATTATATACGGAGTACTTCTATTTAAGCCAATTTTAACCAGTTTTTTGGAAAATCCCAAAATGCTCCGAACACTTTTGCATGGACCGTTCTTGGGTATAATGTTTGTTTATTAAAAACGATTTTCTTTTATTGATGTTTTCCAAACAGTTTTCAACTGACGTCAATTGTTGATGTTAAAAAGCGTTTTTTATGGATTTCTGACACCAATAAAAGGTTTTTGGCTGTAGGGTTTTGCAAACACTCATAATATGACCTTTAAAACCTTCCATCAAATTTTGGGATGATTTTATACCAGAGTCGTTTTCGGCGAAAAACGATGTATTATATACTTCTATTTAAGCCAATTTTGACCAGTTTTTTGGAAAATCCCAAAATGCTCTGAACACTTTTGTATGGACCGTTCTTGGGTATAATGTTTGTTTATTCAAAACGATTTTCTTTTATTGATGTTTTCCAAACAGTTTTCAGCTGACGTCAATTGTTGATGTTAAAAAGCGTTTTGTATGGAATTCTAACACCAATAAAAGGTTTTTGGCTGTAGGTTTTTGCAAACACTCACAATATGACCTTAGAACCTTCCATAAAATTTTGGGATGATTTTTTACCGGAGTCATTTTCGACAAAAAATGATGTATTATATATACTTCGATTTAAGCCAATTTTAAGTAGTTTTTTGGAAAATCCCAAAATTTTCCGAATACTTTTCCATGGACTGTTCTTGGGTATAATGATTGGTTGTTAAAAAGGATTTTTTGTTTTATTGATGTTTTCCAAACACTTTTCAACTGACGTCAATTGTTGATGTTAAAAAGCGCGTTTTATCGATTTCTGACAGCAATCAAAGGTTTTTGGCTGTAGGTTTTTCAACTACACATAATATAACCTTTAGAACTTTCCATAAAATTTTGAGATGAGTTTATACCAGAGTCGTTTTCGGCGAAAAACGATGTATTATACACTTCTATTTATTCCAATTTTAACCAGTTTTTTGGAAAATCCCAAAATGCTCCGAACACTTTTGTATGGACCGTTCTTGGGTATAATGTTTGTTTATTAAGAACGGTTTTCTTTTATTGATGTTTTCCAAACAGTTTTCAGCTGACGTCAATTGTTGATGTTAAAAAGCGTTTTTTATAGATTTCTGACACCAATCAAAGGTTTTTGGCTTTAGGGTTTTGCAAACACTCATAATATGACCTTTAAAACCTTCCATAAAATTTTGGGTTGATTTTATACCAGAGTCGTTTTCGGCGAAAAACGATGTATTATACACTTCTATTTAAGCCAATTTTAACCAGTCTTTTGGAAAATCCCAAACTGCTTTGAACACTTTTGCATGGACCTTTCTTGGGTATAACGTATGTTTATTAAAAACGATTTTCTTTTATTGATGTTTTCCAAAAAGTTTTCAGCTGACGTCAATTGTTGATGTTAAAAAGAGTTTCTTATGGAATTCTAACACCAATAAAAGGTTTTTGGCTGTAGGTTTTTGCAAACATTCACAATATGACCTTTAGAACCTTCCATAAAATTTTGGGATGATTTTATGCCGGAGTCGTTTTCGGCGAAAAACGATGTATTATATACTTCGATTTAAGCCAATTTTAACTAGTTTTTTGGAAAATCCCAAAATGCTCAGAAGACTTTTGCATGGAATTTTCTTGGGTATTATGATTGTTTATTAAAAACGATTTTTGTTTTATTGATGTTTTCCAAACAGTTTTCAGATGGCGTCAATTGTTGATGTTAAAAAGCATTTTTTATGGATTTCTGATAGCAATCATAGGTTTTTGGCTAAAGGTTTTTGCAAACACACATAATATGACCTTAAAACCTTCCATAAAATTTTAAGATGATTTTATAACAGAGTCGTTTTCGGCGAAAAACGATGTATTATATACTTCGATTTAAGCCAATTTTAACCACTTTTTTGGAAAATCCCAAAAAACTCCGAATATTTTTTCGTGGACTGTTCTTGGGTATAATGATTGGTTATTAAAAAACATTTTTCTTTTATTGATGTTTTCCAAACAGTTTTTAGCTGACGTCCAATTGTTGATGTTAAAAAGCGTTTTTTTTTTTTTATTTCTGATAGCAATCAAAGGTTTTTGGCTGTAGGTTTTTGCAAACACACATAATATAACCTTTTGAACCTTCCATAAAATTTTGGGACGATTTTATACCGAAGTCGTTTTGGGCAAAAAACGACGTATAATAGCCAATTTTAACCAGTTTTTTGGAAAATCCCAAAATGCTCCGAACAGTTTTGCCTGGACGGTTCTTCGGTATAATGATTGTTTATTAAAAAAGATTTTCTTTTATTGGTGTTTTCCAAACAGTTTTCAGCTGACGTCAATTGTTGATGTTAAAAAGCGTTTTGTATGGAATTCTAACACCAATAAAATGTTTTTGGCTGTAGGTTTTTGCAAACACTCACAATTTTACCTTTAGAACCTTGCATAAAATTTTGGGATTATTTTTTACCGGAGTCGTTTTCGACGAAAAATGATGTATTATATACTTCGATTTAAGCCAATTTTAACTAGTTTTTTGGAAAATTCCAAAATGTTTCGAATACGATTCCATGTACCGTTCTTGGGTATAATGATTGGTTGTTAAAAACGATTTTTCTTTTATTGATGTTTTCCAAACAGATTTCAGTTGATGTTAAAAAGCGTGTTTTATTGATTTCTGACAGCAATCAAAGCTTTTTGGCTGTAGGTTTTTTCAACTACACATAATATTACCTTTAGAACTTTCCATAAGATTTTGGGATGAGTTTATACCAGAGTCGTTTTCGGCGAAAAACGATGTATTATATACGGAGGACTTCTATTTAAGCCAATTTTAACCAGTTTTTTGGAAAATCCCAAAATGCTCCGAACACTTTTGCATGGACAGTTCTTGGGTATAATGTTTGTTTATTAAAAACGATTTTCTTTTATTGATGTTTTCCAAACAGTTTTCAGCTGACTTCAATTGTTGATGTTAAAAAGCGTTTTTTATGGATTTCTGACACCAATCAAAGGTTTTTGGCTATAGGGTTTTGCAAACACTCATAATATGACCTTTAGAACCTTCAATAAAATTTTGGGATGATTTTATAGCAGAGCCGTTTTCGGCCAAAAACGATGTATTATATAGTTCGATTTAATCCAATTTTAACCAATTTTTTGGAAAATCCCAAAATGCTCCGAATACTTTTTGCCATGGACTGTTCTTGGGTACAATGATTGGTTATTAAAAAGCATTTTTTATGGATTTCTGATAGCAATCAAAGGTTTTTGGCTGTAGGTTTTTGCAAACACACATAATATAACCTTTTGAACCTTCCATAAAATTTTGGGATGATTTTACACCGACGTCGTTTTCGGCAAAAAACGATGTATTATATACTTCGATTTAAGCCAATTTTAACAAGTTTTTTGGAAAATCACAAAATGCTCTAAATACTTTTGCATAGACTATTCTTGGGTATAATAATTGTTTATTAAAAACGATTTTATTTTATTTTATTGATATTTTCCTAACCGTTTTCAGCTGACGTCAATTGTTGATGTTAAAAAGCGTTTTTTATGGAATTCTGACACCAATCAAAGGTTTTTAGCTAAAGGTTTTTGCAAACACACATAATATGACCTTTAAAACCTTCCATAAAATTTTGGGATGATTATATACCAAAGTTGTTTTCGGCGAAAAACGATGTATTATATACTTCTATGTAAGCCAATTTTAACTAGTTTTTTGGAAAATCCCAAAATCCTCCAAACACTTTTGCATGGACTTTTCTTGGGTATAATGAATGTTTATTAAAAACAGTTTTCTTTTATTGATGTTTTCCAAACAGTTTTCAGCTGACGTCAATTGTTGATGTTAAGAAGCGTTTTTTTATGGAATTCTGACACCAATCAAAGGTTTTTGGCTAAAGGTTTTTGCAAACGCACATAATATGACCTTTAAAACCTTCCATAAAATTTTGGGATGATTTTATAACAGAGTCGTTTTCGGCAAAAAACGATGTATTATATAGTTCGATGTAAGCCAATTTTAACCAGTTTTTTGGAAAATCCCAAAATGCTCAGAATACTTTTGCATGGACTGATCTTGGGTGTTATGATTGTTTATTAAAAACCATTTTTGTTTTAGTGATGTTTTCTAAACAGTTTTCAGCTGACGTCAATTGTTGATGTTAAGAAGCGTTTTTATGGAATTCTGACACCAATCAATGGTTTTTGGCTAAAGGTTTTGGCAAACACACATAATATGACCTTTAAAACCTTCCATAAAGTTTTGGGATGATTTTTTTACCGGAGTCATTTCGGGCGAAAAATGATGTATTATATACTTCGATTTAAGCCATTTATAACCAGTTTTTTGGAAAATCCCAAAATGCTCCGAATACTTTTCCATGGATTATTCTTGGGTATAATGATTGTTTATTAAAAATTACTTTTCTTTTATTGATGTTTTCAGAACAGTTTTTAGCTGACGTCAATTGTTGATGTTAAAAAGCGTTTTTTATGGAATTCTGACTCCAATCAAAGGTTTTTGGCTGTAGGTTTTTGCAAACACTCATAATATGACCTTTAGAACCTTCCATAAAATTTTGGGATGATTTTATACCGGATTCGTTTTCGGCGAAAAACGATGTATTATATACTTCGATTTAAGCCAATTTTAACCAGTTTTTTGGAAAATCCCAAAATGCTCAGAATACTTTTGCATGGATTGTTCTTCGGTATTCTGATTGTTTATTAAAGACGATTTTTGTTTTATTGATGTTTTCCAAACAGTTTTCAGCTGACGTCAATTGTTGATGTTAAAAAGCATTTTTTTTTGGATTTCTGATAGCAATCAAAGGTTTTTGGAAACCACATATTCTGACCTTTAAAATCTTCCATAAAATTTTGCGATGATTTTATAACAGAGTCGTTTTTTGCGAAAATCGATGTATTTTATACTTCGATTTAAGCCAATTTTAACCTGTTTTTTGGAAAATCCCAAAATACTCCGAATACTTTTCCGTGGACTGTTCTTGGGTATAATGATTGGTTATTAAAAGCGATTTTTCTTTTATTGATGTTTTCCAAACAGTTTTTAGCTGACGTTAATTGTTGATGTTAAAAATCGTTTTTTATGGATTTCTGATAGCAATCAAAGGTTTTTGGCTGTAGGTTTTTGCAAACACACATAATATAACCTTTTGAACCTTCCATAAAATTATGGGATGATTTTATACCCGACGTCATTTTCGGCGAAAAACGATGCATTATATACTTCGATTTAAGCCAATTTTAACAAATTTTTTGGAAAATCCCAAAATGCTCCAAATATTTTTGCATGGACTGTTCTTGGGTACAATGATTGTTTATTAAAAACGATTTTATTTTATTTTATTGATATTTTCCAAACAGTTTTCAACTTACGTCAATTGTTGATGTTAAAAAGCGTTTTATATGGAATTCTGACACCAATCAAAGGTTTTTAGCTAAAGGTTTTTTCAAACACAAATAATATGACCTTTAAAACCTTCCATAAAATTTTGGGATGATTATATACCGGATTCGTTTTCGGCGAAAAACGATGTATTATATATTTCTATTTAAGCCAATTTTAACCAGTTTTTTGGAAAATACCAAAATCCTCCAAACACTTTTGCATGGACTTTTCTTGGGTATAATGAATGTTTATTAAAAACAGTTTTCTTTTATTGATGTTTTCCAAACAGTTTTCAGCTGACGTCAATTGTTGATGTTAAGAAGCGTTTTTTTATGGAATTCTGACACCAATCAAAGGTTTTTGGCTAAAGGTTTTTGCAAACGCACATAATATGACCTTTAAAACCTTCCATAAAATTTTGGGATGATTTTTATACCAGGGTCGTTTTCGGCGAAAAATGATGTATTATATACTTCGATTTAAGCCATTTATAACCAGTTTTTTTGGAAAATCCTAAAATGCTCCGAATTCTTTTCCATGGACTGTTCTTGGGTATAATGATTGTTTATTAAAAATGAATTTTCTTTTATTGATGTTTTCCAAATAGTTTTTACCTGACGTCAATTGTTGATGTTAAAAAGCGTTTTTTATGGAATTCTGACTCCAATCAAAGGTTTTTGGCTGTATGTTTTTGCAAACACTCATAATATGACCTTTAGAACCTTCCAGAAAATTTTGGGATAATTTTTTACCGGAGTCGTTTTCGGCGAAAAACGATGTATTATATACTTCGATTTAAGCCAATTTTAACCTGTTTTTTGGGAAATCCCAAAATGCTCCGAACACTTTTGCATGGACTATTCTTGGGTATAATAATTGTTTATTAAAAATGATTTTCTTTTATTGATGTTTTCCAAATAGTTTTTAGCTTACGTGAATTGTTGATGTTAAAAACCGTTTTTTATGGAATTCTGACTCCAATCAAAGGTTTTTGGTTGTTGCTTTTTGCAAACACTCATAAAATGACCCTTAGAACCTTCCATAAAATTTTGGGATGGTTTTATTTCGGAGTCATTTTCGATGAAAAACGATGTATTATATACTTTTATTTAAGCCAATTTTAACCAGTTTTTTGGAAAATCCCAAAATGCTCAGAATACTGTTGCATGGACTAATCTTTGGTATAATGGTTGTTTATTAAAAACCATTTTTGTTTTATTGATGTTTTCCAAACAGTTTTCAGCTGACGTCAATTGTTGATATTAAAAAGCGTTTTTATCGATTTCTGATAGCAATCATAGGTTTTTGGCTAAAGGTTTTGGAAACCATATAATATGACCTTTAAAACCTTCCATAAAATTTTGGGATGATTTTATAATAGAGTTGTTTTAGGCGAAAAACGATGTATTATATACTTCGATTTAAGCCAATTTTAACCAGTTTTTTGGAAAATCCCAAAATGCTCCGAACACTTTTGCATAGATTGTTCTTGGGTATAATGATTGTTTTTGAAAAACGATTTTCTTTTATTGATGTTTTCCAATCAATTTTCAGCTGACGTCAATTGTTGATGTTAAAAAGCGTTTTTTATGGATTTTAGATAGCAATCAAAGGTTTTTGGCTAAAGGTTTTTGCAAACACACATAATATGACCTTTAAAACCTTCCATAAAATTTTGGGATGATTTTATAATTGAGTCGTTTTCGGCGAAAGACGATGTATTATATACTTCGATTTAAGCCAATTTTACCCAATTTTTTGGAAAATCCCAAAATGCCTCGAATACTTTTCCATGGACTGTTCTTTGGTATAATGATTGGTTATTAAAAATTATTTTTCTTTTATTGATATTTTCCAAACAGTTTTCAGCTGACGTCAATTGTTGATGTTAAAAATCGTTTTTTATGGAATTCTGACACCAATCAAAGGTTTTTGGCTAAAGGTTTTTGCAAACACTCATAATATGACCTTTAGAACCTTCCATAAATTTTTGGGTTGATTTTATACCGAAGTCGTTTTCGGCGAAAAACGATGTATTATATACTTCGATTTAAGCCAATTTTAACAAGTTTTTTGGAAAATCCAAAATGCTCCGAATACTTTTGCATGTAATGTTCTTGGGTGTAATGATTGTTTATTAAAAACCATTTTCTTTTATTAATGTTTTCTAAACAGTTTTCAACTGACGTCAATTGTTGATGTTAAAAAGCGTTTTTTATGGAATTCCGACACCAATCAAAGGTTTTTGGCTAAAGGTTTTTGCAAGCACACATAATATGACCTTTAGAACCTTCCGTAAAATTTTGGGATGATTTTATAACGGAGTCGTTTTCGGCGAAAAACGATGTATTATATACTTCTATTTAAGCCAATTTTAACCAGATTTTTGGAAAAAAAATCCAAAAATGCTCCGAACACATTTGCATGGACTGTTCTTGGGTATAATAACTGTTTATTAAAAACGATTTTTCTTTTATTTATGTTTTCCAAACAGTTTTCAGATGACGTCAATTGTTGATGTTAAAAAGCGTTTTTTATGAATTTATGACACTAATCAAAGGTTTTTGGCTGTAGGTTTTTGCAAACACTCATAATATGACATTTAGAACCTTCCATAAAATTTTGGGATGATTTTATACCAGAGTCGTTTTCGGCGAAAATGGATGTATTATATACTTCGATTTAAGCCAATTTTAACTAGTTTTTTTGGAAAATCCCAAAATGCTACGAATACTTTTGCTTGGATTGTTCTTGGGTATTATGATTGTTTATTAAAAACGATTTTTGTTTTATTGATGTTTTCCAAACAGTTTTCAATTGACGTCAATTGTTGATGTTAAAAAGCGTTTTTTATGGATTTCTGATAGCAATCAAAGGTTTTTGGCTGTAGGTTTTTGCAAACACACATAATATGATTTTGAAACCTTCCATAAAATTTTGGGCTGATTTTATACCAGAGTCGTTTTCGGCGAAAAACGATGTATTATATACTACGATTTAAACCAATTTTAACCAGTTTTTTGGAAAATCCCAAAATGCTCCGAATACTTTTCCATGGACTGTTCTTGGTTATAATGATTGTTTATTAAAAACGATTTTTCTTTTATTGATGTTTTCCAAGCGGTTTTCAGCTGACGTCAATTGTTGATGTTAAAAAGCGTTTTTTATGGAATTCTTACACCAATGAAAGGTTTTTGGCTAAAGGTTTTTGCAAACACACATAATATGACCTTTAAAACCTTCCATAAAATTTTGGGATGATTTTATACCGGAGTCGTTTTCGGCGAAAAACGATGTATTATATACTTCTAGTTTAGCCAATTTTAACCAGTTTTTTGGAAAATCTCAAAATGCTCTGAATACTTTTGCATAGACTGTTCTTGGGTATAATGATTGGTTATTAAAAACGATTTTTCTTTTATTGATGTTTTCCAAACAGTTTTCATATGACGTTAATTGTTGATGTAAAAAAACCTTTTTTTTTGGATTTCTGACACCAATCAAAGGTTTTTGGCTGTAGGTTTTTGCAAATACTCATAATATGAACTTTAGAACCTTCCATAAAATTTTGGGTTGATTTTATACCGAAGTCGTTTTCGGCGAAAAACGATGTATTATATACTTCGATTTAATCCAATTTTAACCAGTTTTTTGAAAAATCCAAAATGCTCCGAATACTTTTGCATGGACTGTTCTTGGGTATAATGATTGTTTATAAAAAACGATTTTCTTTTAAAAATGTTTTCTAAACAGTTTTCAACTGACGTCAATTGTTGATGTTAAAAAAGCGTTTTTTATGGAATTCCGACACCAATCAAAGGTTTTTGGCTAAAGGTTTTTGCATGCTCACATAATATGACCTTTAAAACCATCCATAAAATTTTGGGATGATTTTATGCCATATTCGTTTTCGGCGAAAAACGATGTATTATATACTTCGATTTAAGCTAATTTTAACCATTTTTTTGGAAAATCGCAAAATGCTCCGAATACTTTTCCATGGACTGTTATTGGGTATAATGATTGGTTATTAAAAACGATTTTTCTTTTATTGATGTTTTCCAAACAGTTTTCAGATGACGTCAATTGTTGATGTTAAAAAGCGTTTTTTATGAATTTATGACACTAATCAAAGGTTTTTGGCTGTAGGTTTTTGCAAACACTCATAATATGACCTTTAGAACCTTTCCTAAAATTTTGGGATTATTTTACACCGGAGTCATTTTCGGCGAAAAACGATGTATTATATACTTCGATTTAAGCCAATTATAACCAGTTTTTTGGAAAATCCCAAAATGCTCCGAATAATTTTCCATGGACTGTTCTTGGGTATAATGATTGGTTATTAAAAATGATTTTCCTTTTATTGATGTTTTCCAAACAGTTTTCAGCTGATGTCAATTCTTGATGTTAAAAATCGTTTTTTATGAATTTATGACACCAATCAAAAGTTTTTAGTTGTAGTTTTTTGCAAACACTCATAATATGACCTTTAGAACCTTCCACAAAATTTTAGGATGATTTTATAACGGAGTCATTTTCGGCGAAAAACGATGTATTATATACTTCGATTTAAGCCAATTTTAACCAGTTTTTTTGAAAATACCAAAATGCCCCCGAAAACTTTTCCATGGACAGTTCTTGTGAATAATTATTGCATATTAAAAATGATTTTATTTTATTGATGTTTTCCAATACCTTTCAGCACATGTCAGTTATTGATGTTGAAAATCATTTTTTATAGATTGGTGAGACCTACCAATGGTTTTTGGCTGTAATATTTTGAAAACACTCATAATATGACCTCTAGAACCTTCTATAAAAATTTTGGATGATTTTATAATGGAGTCGTTTTCGTCGAAAAACAATGTTATATATACTTCGATATGATTTAAGCCAATCTTAACTAGTTTTTTTGGAAAATATCAAAATGCTCCGAAAAGTTTTCCATAGACTGTTCTTGGGTATAACTATTGGATATTAAAAAGGAATTTTATTTTATTGATGTTTTCCAACACCTTTGGTGATATTTTATTTTGGAAAATATCAAAATGCTCACGTTAATTGGTGATGTTAAAAAGCGTTTTTTATGGATTTGTGAGACCTATCAAAAGTTTTTTTTAGCTGTAATATTTTGCAAACACTTATTATAATATAACCTCTAGAAGCTTCCATAATGTTTTTGGATGATTTTATCTCGGAGTCTTTTTCGGCAAAAAAACGATGGATTATATAATTCGATTTAAGCCAATTTTAACTAGTTTGTTGGAAAATCCCAAAATACTCCGAAAACTTTTCCGGACTATTCTTGGGTATAATGATTGGATATTACAAAGGATTTTTCTTTTATTGATGTTTTCCAAAACCTTTTAGCCCACGGCAATTGATGTTAAAAAGCGTTTTTTTATGGATTTGTGAGACCTATCAAATGTTTTTGGTTGTAATATTTTGTAAACAGTCTAAACACTCATAATGTGACCTCTAGAATCTTTCATAAAAAAAATTGATAATTTTATACCGAAGTCGTTTTCGGCGAAAAACGATGGACTATATAGTTCGATTTAAACCAATTTTCACCAGTTTTTTTAGAAAATACCAAAATGCTCAGAAAACTTTACCATGGACTGTTCTTGAGTATAATGATTGGATATTACAGATGATTTTTATGTTATTAATGTTTCCAACACCTTTTAGCACACGTCAATAGTTGATGTTAAAAAGCGTTATTTGTCAGACCTATTAATGGTTTTTGGCTGTAATATTTTGCAAACACTTATAATATGACCTCTATTACGTTCCATCGGACTTTGGGATGATTTTATTCCGGAGCCGTTTTCGGTGAAAAACGAAGGACTATACTTCTATTTAAACCAAATTTAACCAGGTTTATGGAAAAATACCAAAATGCTCCTAAAACTTTATTATGGACTGTTCTTGGGTATAATTATTGGATACTACAAACGATTTTTCAGTTATTTGGCTATCAACTATTGGTGTTAGAAAATAGAAAGTGTATTTAATGGATTTTTTTAGACCTATCAAAAGTTTTTGGCTATAATATTTTGCTCGCACCAAGAATATGATCACGACCATTCCATAACATTGCAATATGACTATATGAGCACGACACTAGCTGGTACTGGAGGAAGATCTGTAAGGTTAGAGATCAGATCAAGGATTTCAGTGGAGATTGGAAGAAGGATATTTACGCTGTCAAAAAATGTTACAACTGGCTGAAAGGAGATCACAGTAAGATAGGATGGGACATACAAGATCATTTGGAGCAGAATTTCTATTCCTAGGTCGAGTTTTATTGCTTGGCTAGCAACCAAGGGGAGATTGCAAGTGAGGGAAAAGCTCAAAAAGCTTGGCATCTCTGTGGATGATGACTGCCTAAACTGTCAAAATGGCCCTGAAAATCACACACACATGTTCTTTGGATGCTATTATAGTAATCAATGCTTGCAAAGGCTAAGGAGCAGACTAGGCGTAAATGTACCTGAGAATGACTCTTTGATATGGTGTTCGAGAATAATGAACAAAACCAGATTGGACAATGTTGGGTGGCATGCAGATAAATTGATTGGAAAAGTCTGGAAAGAAATGAAGCTCAGAGTGAGGCATATAGAGTGGAATTTGAAGGAAAAAGATAGGATATGGCTAAGAATTTGAGGCATATACTTACCTTTCTACAAAATATAAGAGCACGACCATTCCATAACACCCTTATATGACCTTTAAAATGTTACCAAACAGACCCTTAAGTTACCAAATATTCTCCGAACTTTACGAAGGGAAGCTTTGGATAAATATATAGATGACGGTTCCTTTATTTGATTTTATTTATTTATTTAAACGATCTACATAATGGAGTTCTTCTATCGTGGAATTAAGTTCTTATTTTTTGAGATTGATGAAAATGCATGGGAAAAAAAGAACTCTACATATAGTTCTTCCATTGCTAATGCTCTTATATAATGGTAGAATTTATTTTCTAACTCTATTGAAATTGGGATCCATATATACTTATGCAATATACGGAGTAACTCTTCTAGGCTTGTAGCACTATGTTTGAACTTGTTGTATATGGAAATTTTAATTTCTTAGTCTTATAATCTTATTGGGATGCCGAATGGTTGACATTATATGAATGGCCATAATCAGAAAGGAGTTTTTGTGTTTTAGGCACCACAAACTTTCAGCCAATTAATTCCTAAAATTTGGTTTAATGATCAGCCAACCTGCCAAACAATATGTGGTTGTTTATTGGGCAATTTAACTCAAAATCATGTGCAATCGCTGAGATAGGAACATGCAAGATGCTTCTTCAATCACTCTTTTCCCTTTCAAATTATGAGCCTACTTTCTCAACTACTATGTACTTTGTCAATAGCTTAATAGTTGTAATCACTGAAGTCATCATATGCCTCATATTCCAATTTTCAAGGACGAGAAAATCAAGAGTCTCATCCCGAAAAGACCCTAATGTATAAGCACAGAGAAACTAAAATGACGTCGAGACTTCAAGATGTGAACCATACGAAATGTACTAGGAAATGCAAATCCGTTTTAGTCAAACCCTAATCATGCCGTCAATCTCGCATTTTGTAGCTTCCATAGAAAATTTTGGACCAAATGTTTTCATACATTCTAGTATACATTAATACAGTACATAACATAGGCTAATAATTTCGTCTCAAAGACAAAACGTTACATGAGAATCATATCATTTTCGAATTGTTTATAATGTTCCACACCCATTTTATCTTGAATTTGATGTCTAAAAGATCATCCATTTGTGGAGCAACCGACAACGAAGGGAAAGGAAGATGGGTGACCTGCTATTTGAGTGGAGTAATGTTTACTCTTTGCATCTCTGGCCTTCTTGAGTAGAAGCCTCAAACTCTATATAACTATATTTGTGTTCCATAATAGAAATCTATATACTTCATTAACCTCTTTTAATATATGAAATGGACTATGTCCTACAAAATCCAATTAAAAGATTCCCCATGTTCGATTGTGTTAAAATAACATTTCAATTTTAGTAACGTAAGAGTCAACTTCAGAAACAAACAAAATTTATAACGAGAGTTCGTTCCAATTAGATAACATCAAAACATAAATGGTGTGCTCTACGCATTTAAAATTGTCAAAATAGGAAAAACCAAAATTTGGCTTTATGTCCATATTCGTTTCGGCATTACCTACATACATTGACGGGATAGTTATGAACTTTTGAAATCACAGCAGTCCAGACACCAGACCCAGCTGTTCAAACAATGACCCGATGTACCGACAGATCGGCCGTCGTTAACATCCGGCCCATCCAGGCCTGACCCAGCTCTTTTGTCTGTAGGCCCGAACCAACCAACCAACCCTGGACCCACTTAATTCCCCCTTCGCTGGCCTTTGTTTCTTTCCAGCTTCGTATTGGGTACATTTTGTTTTTTCTTCCGAACGGATAGGTCTAACCGTAGATCACCATAACCTTACAACGAGACAGTCTCATACGAGACTTGTACATTTCCCGAGTCACCTTGCCACTACATAGCTTAAAGAATACGCAAAATAATGAACATGTGTTTCGCAATGAAACGAAAATAGTGTCATTGAATGAAAAAATGAATTTGGATTTCTTGAAACATGGTCAAAAATCATTGGAAGAGGTCTACCACTCCAACAAGCATTCACCATAACTGAGATCAAAGAACAAATATATATCCCTATTCCATTATGATCGTCCTACGATTGATTTTAGAGAGAGGAGAGAAAAAGAAGATACACATCAAGGGCTAATTACATTGAAGGTGGGGATATTACAAATTCATTCAGCACCAGCGACAACATATTTAGAGAAGGTAGAGGGGGAGAGGCAAAAAGGAGTAAAAGGAAGACGATGACAAGCGATTGTGGATACGAGATTCTGCACAAGAATGTCACGAGGAATTTCCGTTACACTTAAGCATTCTCGCCTGGTATCTTACCCAGATTCCCAAAGCTTTTGGCATGCTTTGGCCTCCACTCAATTCTTCCCCTTACAACCTCGGCCCCATCTTCAAGGCGGAGCATATGCTGACACTCGACATTGCCAGAATCCATCATTCCACCCACACTGGTAAGGGATTGCACCACGCTGTCCCTTCCACACTCCCTGCGATACTCTAAGGTCATGCTTGAGAGCTCATGAGTCTCCAGGATTGAGAGCGGAGCACTCTGCACAGCAGAACCAGTTGTCGTTAAAACATGAATTGTTAATATGTCGGCAATGACAGCAAGATATCAGATACT
>JBBYHQ010000022.1:2017905-2045239 GCA_038382645.1 Spergularia azorica
CACGGAGCATGGTGGTCATTCTCACATTAGAGGAGTAGAGACCACACTTAAATAGATTTTAAATTATTTTAAGTGTGGTCTTCATCCCTCCATTGTGAGAAGGACCACCATGCTCCTTGTGCTCCCGGGAGCATGGTATAAGCATTGCATGTAAGAATTGCTCTTAAAGTCAGAAATAAGAAACAATCTGAACCACACATCATGTAAGAAGTGCTCTTAAATATACAACTTCAGTTTCTCTGTAACTTCAGTAACTATAACACCTAACTCCAATAACTTCATAACTTTAACTTAACATCATCGTAACTTCAACTTAATTTCAGTAACTTTAGCTTAACTCCAGTAACTTTAACTTAACTCTAATAATTAAAATATGTATTTTAATATAACTTTACTAACTAAAACACGTAGCAATAGTAACTCCACTAACTATAACACGTAACTGTAATAACTTCACAAACTAAAACACGTAACTATAATAACCCTACTTACAAAATTACTTTAATTAAAAAAAAAACACCCTTTTTTTCCTCTCTCCTCCCCCCACCCACCACAACCACCACGCATTTTCGTCCCACCGCCACCCACCTGCACCAACCACCACCTCGATCTGGCCGGACACCCCCACCATACTCGCCGTCCGGCCGCCAGCCCACCTCTGGTGTTCCCTTCCCCTGTCGACCACTTTACAGCCCCAAACAACCCATTTTCTCTCCTCAAACTCCTCTCCAACCACCACGAATTACGCCATCCCCGACGCTCCGCCGCCCCTCAAAGATGTCGCCGCCTATACCCTAACATTCTCCGCCCTTCCCTCGACGTTCGCCACCCCTCCTGGCCGTGTTGCCGCCACTCCCCCAATTTTCTACGTCGAAAAGGGTGGAAATGGGGGAGAAGAACGGAGCGGTACGTGGGGTCGCAGAGTGGCTGTGGGGCGATCGCGGTACGCCAGCGCTCCTGGTGGCTGAGTTGGGGCCGGAGTTGGTAGTGGTCGGGAACGGAGGCCGGCGGGACTGGGGTGGTCGGGGGAGGTGGTGGGGAGTTAGGGGAGGAGAGAGAATAGGGAGAGAATAGGGAAGGGAGTGGGATTTTTTTGTTGTTAAGTTTTTATTTTTGTTTACTTGGTTTAATCTCATCCCTTGATTTAGGTGGGATGAGTGGCTAAGATTGTTTCTTATTTATGACGATAAATTAACTTCTTACCGGATGCGGCCCCTATATATATGGGCTGCATCCGGTCAGAAGTAATTTTATGTCAGAAGGTCAGAAGTAATCTGAGCCACACATCCACCCAAAATCAATGGCTGATATTAAACCATTTAACAAAAGCAAAAACATAAAAACAAAATAAAAAAAGACCAACCTCTTCCCTTTTCTCTCTCCTCCCCAACCCGGCGGCCGTCGCCGACAACCACTAACACCGGCCCCGACCCAGCCATTCTAACCGCCTCCCTGCCGCGACCCTCCCCCCGCCTCCACGCGATGTCGTCGCTTCTTCCTTCTCCCCCATTTCCTTCTTTTTCCACTTCGAAAATTGGGGGAGAGGTGGAACCTAGGGCACGGTGGGCGGCGAACGTTGGGGAAGGGGCGGCAAGATTCAGGGGAGGGGCGGCGGTCGAGAAAAAGAGCTGGGGAAGGGAGTGAAAGAGGAGAGAGAAAATGAGAAAAAGGGGCATGGAGAACAATGGAGGAGGTGGCGCGGGGAGATCGATGCCGACGTGGGGTCGCCTGACCGGCGCGAGTCGAGTGGTGGTAGTGTCGTCGCGTTAGGCGGTGGTCGGTGAAGGTGGTCGGCGGTGGTTAGGTGGTTCGTGGTGGTGGTGGTGGGTGGGTATTGGAGGAGAGAGGGAAAAAAATTGTTCATTTTTCTGATTTTTTTTAATTTTATTTTCTGTTTTTTTATTAAAGTTATTTGAGTTATTAAAGTTATCGGAGTTAAGTCGGGGTTACGTGTTTATAGTTACTATAGTTATTAAAGTTATTGGAGTTATCAAAGTTATTGGAGTTAAGTTGGGATTACGTGTTTTATAGTTATTGGAGTTATATTAAAAAAACGTGTTTTAGTTGTTGGAGTTAAGTTGAAGTTACGTATTTTAGTTAAATATTGTTAATTTTGAGTTGTAAAATTATTGGAGTTATGTGATATAGTTACTGGAGTTACGTAGCAACTAAAGTTATGAGAGTTAATGAAGTATCAAGATGTGTGGCTAAAATTACTTCTGACCTTCTGACATAACTTTACTTCTGACCTGATATAATTCCTATATATATGCTACCTAGCTTGGTCCTTGTGTAGCTATATGTAGCTAGCTTGCCTAGCTAACTCAATCCTCAACAACCTCCCTTTGACATTTAACATTAAAACGCTTGAGACGTAAAAATCGACATCAATAATTCAATTATACGGTCAATATTATCTACAACCTTTCGTTTAAATCACCTCAATTTTTAGCATGGTATATATTGAACTATTGATTACAAGTTTGACGCTAAAACATATCACAATGTATGTGTTGTTGCTCACTAAATTAACCTTGTAGCACTATCCCACGCGTTTGGCATACATTAGTTGTTTACAACGTTGTGTCGATTTTATCTCTAGTAATGATCGTACGAGTGAATGTTATCATTCTCTAACTAGCGCAAATGTTATTGCCATTTGGCAGTAGGCCGGGGTGTAATTAAAAAGATTGACTATCATAATAATAAGTCTTAATCATAATAAATGAATTACTAACTAGTCAAAACAAGTAATACGATGACGTGAAGTTTCTGATGGAGTGAAAACGCAACATTTTGGTTAGCAATACTTTTCTCTGAATTTTGACCAATTGCCTGGAGTTTTTTACGCAAGTGCGTGTGTGTGATTTGTAATGTGATATCCTTTCACTTGTACGCGCTTTCTTAAAATTCTTTTCGCTATTTGGGTGGCAAAATTGTTATTACAACGCATATTGGAGGACAACCTGGGGAACTAATATCTGTTCGACACCAAAAACACGACACACTGCGAGTTTCCCCTGTGGGGCCCACTTTTGCCGGCTGCTAAGAATCTGAAAATTTGACAGCCAAGTGTCACTATTTTGGGAATCTGCACTGCACTACATACTGAATCTCTCCTCACCTTTTTTTCTACGTTTTTGTCTAATTAGATTAGATAGATGCAAATTAGATTAGATTAGATTAATTAGTTTAAGTTATGACTAATTAATATAATTCATTTATTTATCTAATGGTTTGTTTGGTATCATTTTCTGTTTTCAGTTTTCTGTTTTTTTGAAAACCAAATTCCGTTTTTGAAAACCAGAAAAAGTGGTTTTCAGTTTTCAGTTGTCATTTTTCATTTTCTATATGACTATTATACAACCAAACAATTTGAAGTTAATTTTGTAACTTATTTAACTAATTTTTTACCCAAAAAAACCAAAAATTGAAAACGGCAGTGATATCGAACGGACCCTTAACAATTTGTCGAAATACATCTCAAGTTTCAACAAAACCAAATCAGTTTACTCCTTACTTCGGAGAAATTCAAATAAGATTAAATCTAATCATTTACATTATTCAAATCAAATAATATCAATTCAGGCTGATGCAAATCCTATCAAATAGGTAATCAATATGTTTAGGCATAAGTGACAATTTGGTTTCAATCTTTTTAAAGTTGTGCAATTTACACTTAAATTTTGTCTCATAAGCTTCTTCATTAAAGCTTATTGAGTCTAATCTAAGCCGACCCTTAATTATATGTCGTTTGAATTCATGATGTCTAATCTGAACTTCATCATCATTTTCCAAGTTAAAAATAATAAGATTTGAAAGGTTATTATAAAGAAGTATCTCAACATATATAGGGCCGAATTTAGTTTCAAAAAGTTACGATAACATTTTCTATCATCACATGTGTTATTTTAATTTATTATTTTTTAAATCAAAATTTACAAGTTATTGTCAAGTATTAATTGCATTGATTTATAATAAATGGCTGGACGTTAATCTTTAGTTGAAAATCGAAAAGGGACATAACTGAAAGCTAAACCAGCTTGATAGCATCGGGGCAGAGAAAACGAAAGCTGGACTACCTAACTAAACTTCTCATTTAATCCACTTCTTAATTACTTCCTTTTCCCATTTTTGTGAAGACACGATTTTATTAACAATACAAATTTTTTACTGTCTTTCTTATGTTATTATGTACTAGATAAGGGATTAATTAACGTACTATGCATGGTAGGTTAGGTTTGTTGAGCTAAAAACCTTAAAGAGTACGTGCTACTTTCGTAGTCTCATTTTCATGTACTAGTATTCCTTTCGGTGTTTACATCTAAAGCCGAAAAACGTATAGCGTTCGATGCAATGTGTCGTCATCAAGCATCCGATGCTCCATTATATTGGAAAAACTTATGTTGTCCTAGCTACGTCCTTCAACATTTCTTACAATTAAGGAGCACCTAAATATATAGATTCCAAGTTATCATGTATAATTGTATAAATAGTACGAGTACTGTCCTATACTCCGTATGTAACACACCAGTTACACCACTCTTTGCTACTAATTAAAGTTCAATATCTAATTAATATCTTCATGTTCATACAATATTACTCTCTCTCTTTTTTCTTTTTTTTTCCAAAATTATTACAAGGCAAACTAATAGTTATAACCAAACCACTACACAAATAAGTTAAGTTAGTATTACCCAATTACGCCTTATAAGTTATAATCATTCGGATCAAAATTGGTGGGAGCACAGAGCATTGAAAGTGTGCTTAATAAAAAAACAAAAGTAGCCAATAGTAGAGCTTGGTTGTACACCTAACATGCAGATAAGGCCATGAGTGGAGTCAATTAAACAACCCCATGATAGCCAAGAACGCCTAGCAAAGTTTTTACGTTAAAGCTAAGGCTTTGTTTGATTGCCTTATTTCGACGTCCAGTTGACTTTCTACGTGCTCTTCCCAGGAATTAATGCAGAATAGTAACACCATATATGAGAGAAAGCCGTGCAAGATTCTACCAATAATGTAGTGGAGTATTAATTTAGCTAGCAAGTGCGTGGTGTGAGTGTCTTCATAGTAGCTTCTTTGTTCGTTAGTTCAGCTAATAGGGCCATTTATCGAACGTGACATACACTAGTAAATACTACTCGTTATGTGTAATAAGTTCGTTCTTGTGCTTTGATTGTTACTTACTTTACATATGTTATTTTCGTTTGTGAGTAATCAATCATATTTAAGATATGTACGAGAGAGATCTGAGGGTCAACGAGATATGTTACATATATATGTACAAAGGAAAGAAGTTATTAGGTTATCCTTCTCGTCTTCTCAAAACATTATTCTTAGCTTTGCATGTGGCATATGATTAAATTGGTTGCATATTATTGTAGACCAAGAAGTAGCTGGCAAACTTCCTTGAGCATTTTCATAAAGAAAATTGCTGGGCCTGGGCTAGCCCTTACTTGTAGAACTAGAGAATAAAGTTGTCATTCTTTCTTGGGTTAACAATTGAATTATTGTATGAGGCATGTGATGATGCATTGCTCCAAGTATCAAATGGGACTACTATACAATAAAATTAATTAAACGAATTACACCTGTTCAACCTAAATTAATTAAAATATACCACTCCGTCCCAATTTATAGTTTTTCACTAAATTTGAAATCCTCTCAGGTAATAATATGTGATAACTGATAAACAACACTATTAAAATTATAAAATGAGACTTATCCATCTTCTTTGAAAGGCCATGAAGTATTTGATTTTATACTTTATATATACATATATTCACATCACGACTTTTTTTAGGTACTAGTATTACAGAAAAAAAGATTTTCCACCGTATTCTTCAAATTATTGTGAGACCTCGTCTGCCTTTACAAACAAACAAAAAAAAAAAAAAAAAATTTATAAGACTGGTATCGTGCAAATTTTTTGTTCAGAACGGCTGTATCCAAAATTTCCTCATTCACTAATTACAATCATTAAAATGGATGATTGATACTTATCCACTTCAACATGCCTACAAATCTACAATTGTGGAGAAATAGGAATTAATTAATTATTCCACCTAACTTGGAAGGACCAAACATAGCCTAAGATCAATGTACGAGCACTTCTCATTTACCCATATTTCAACAAATTCATTGTTGCTAATTATGAGAAAATCATGTAAAAGCTGATAGCTAAGTTGCAGCACTAATATGTTGTTAACTTGTTACTGTCATCTAATTAACAGCTCACATATCTGACACACACATCGCTTCTAGCCTTCTACAGTAACAAATCTGATGTTTTCTTGAAATAAAATAGAAATATTTTGTTGTGTATTAATGGTTAAATTTGAGGTTTTGAATAGGTCACGTATCCGAATCTCGCATTTCCTGTCGTTTTTTCAATCGGCCTAATTACGATTAAAGTGGGATGTTCGTTTTAGGATGAAATTTCGTTGCACTTATATGGTTAGTTCGTGATACGTAAACTACAGATTTCAGTATACCATACTCTACAGAGTGTAAAAGCAGCAGATACAGGTACATCGGATTTGGTTTGATGTGTGCATGTGAATTAGGATTACTAATTGGGTGATGTTGTAAGTCTGAAGGATGTTGGCATGTTGCATTGTTTATGGGTAAACCTGCTATACTTCTTTTGATGTGGGCTGGTGCACGGAGGGTAGATCGAGGAATGATATACCTAACACAGGCCTGGACTATTGAGTATATGGATGCATAAGGACCACGACACGAAGAAAATGGTGGATCAAGGAAAAGAAGGGTACCATGACACGAAGAAAATGGTGGATCAAGGATGAAAGTAGCGCAAATTCCGTATCATATATTCATATCGCGAGGAGGTTGTGCCGGGAATCACATATACACCGTGACATGCCCAGAAACATATAGTATGATACTTTGAAGAGTAGTCCTGGGGAAGAAACCGGCCAATGCAGACCATCATTCATTCATCAAACAACAATTTGGCAAAACCAAGATACAGAAAACAACTGATGTTCAATGTTATGAAATCCTCCATTTCAGAATTTCAACGTTAGACCCTTAGACCCCCCCACCTCTGTTCTATACGGTTGGTATATATCCACATACGTTTTCAAACCGAACCAAAAAAAATTTAACAGCAAAGTATGAGACATAAATCATACCTTCATGAAGTTTTTCTCCCTGATGAACTACATTCCTCGCCATTTCATAGCATAAAGTAATCAAGTTCAGTCCAATCTATAAGATCACGGCTGCTAATCATTATTTAGGCTATCAACTTCATCGTCCTACATTCCTACTGAGTTAAACTCAACATCCAAAAAGTCTTTCAGACAAATCAAAGCAGCTTTGAAATCCAATGTTCACAGCAAATTACGAAGAAAATGCTCATTACATCGAACTGCGACTGCAAGGCCTAGGAGAATTCATCATTAGTTCAAAAGGGAGAAGTAAAAAGATATTTCCTCTCTTCAATGGTACAAATATCCCTTAATTATCGAAAACGAAGTTATCAACAGTTGCCACCTTAATTTCTCTCGTATCTTAACTCAAAGTTTATAGCCTACGTTAATTTTTACTCCCATCTGTACATGCAACTTAAAGAAACTTCGATGACTGCAACTGCACAATCCTACTAAATCTACGAGACCAGAATAAAAAAAAGACAGAAACAAGATCAGGAGAATTAAAGCAAGATGCTTCCCATCCATTTTCACTTGCGCTTTCAGTAGAAAGTGCAAAGTATCCACACTTATACTTGAAACCAAGGGCAAAAAACTTTGGTTTTACTTCACTGACCTGGTCACACTAGCAAATCCCAGATGGTAAGAGGGCAAATCGTCATGTTTCCTGCTCCTGCGTGGAGTTTGTCTGTGATGGTGGAGTTTCTTCTCTTGTTTCAATAATCTCATATTTGCACAAAGGACAAGTAGCATTGATCTTTAACCATCTATCGACACATTCTGCATGGAAGAAATGAGAACAAGGAAGCTCTCTGAGCTCATCATCATCCATATATCTTGCCAAGCAAATACAGCAAACCTGAGAAAAGGTGCCAGCATAAAAATCAGTTGTCAGAATCCAAAATAAATACCCAAAATGATTTACGGAACACTTGTTGATTTTTCTTCTTTTAGTTGATAGTCATTCACTTTAGCCTGAATCCAGCAAAAAGTATAGGCTAAATATCATCTATAACAATCGCAATAGCATTATATATCTCATAGAAGTGATTGGGCGGAATGATACATCAACTATTTCCTTCGTACATAGAGATAATAATTCAGAAACATAGAAACCTGAACATAAAAGGAAAGGTTTCATCGATTATGACTTACCGCATCTTCCCCAGAAATGATACGCTCTTTTTCCGTACCTACGGCTACAATTCCACCTTCTTCCTCAGAATTCAGTTGTCCAGCATTTCCACTTTCATCCTTCTTTGCCTTGAATTTGTAGGTTGGTAGTGCATTAATGGATTCTTCGCTAGCTCCTCTGACCTGATTTAGATCCTCCCGGATACCAAGGACAGATATAATGCACGGCAAGCAGCAGCAAATCATTGCACATAAAATAAAAGGCATAGCATATCCGATGCAGCTCATTGTAAGGTATACGATGCATAACCTGAAAGAAGCCATACATGAATTAGTGTATTTCAGAGTCACAAATTACATTACTTTTCAGGCGATGACTGAAGACAATACCTATACAGATTTGGCGCCTCAGATGCAGAGGCATGTCCTCCAAAGATCCAAACATTACCCACTACAAACCAAACAGCAAAGAAGCAATCGAGTGCCATTTTAAAGTGGTCCATTATCAGACCAATCCTGCAAAAGTTGAGAAACATATGAAGTGCTTCAGCACCAATCCATTGGAGAACAATTTGATCAGAATAATTTTCAGCTAGTGCTAAGGATCTAATAAACAAAAGGCAATTATAAATGGAACTTCAGGAAAAGAAAAAACCAAATGGAATTAAAGAAAACATAGATGAAAATCTAGTATACAAAATCTTAAAGACCAATTATTATGCTTTTTGCAGGGTGGCGTTTTTTTTTTTTTTTTTTTTGAAATAAAGACGGACAGCGTAAAAGGAAATAAAGTCGGTTACACAATAAACTAGCTAGGTCGCGGTCCTTCTAAGCGGACCACCGGGGTCAAGATCTTCCCTTAACATGAGGTGTTGAGAGAATCTAGCATTAGCATCAAACTACAAGTTTGCAAAGAGGGAGGGAGATTGTTCCAAGTTACGAATTCCCCTACAGGGTTACATTTTCTAGCATGGTTGGCTAGGCTATCAGCAAGACGATTCCAACCCCTCGGGATGTATTAGTTATTGAACATCCACTGCAGGGTGGCGCTTCAAGGGTTGGAGGATAAGTATACAAATTTAGGAAAAAATGCCCAACAAAAATCTGTAAACAGGTGAACAGTCCAATATGTCCAGCATGCATTTATCTTAAACATGCCAATCTAAACAATAAAAAAAGCCAGATAAGCCGCTATTGAAGTACGGGTAGAAACTCATGTACATCTTTAAAGCATATGTTTTGCATACAGGATTGGAACATAAGAGTTCAGAGCAAAAAGTAATTGGTACCTGGTATTAGCAACTCCCATTGTTTGACCTTCATTACTTGAATTAGGTACACTTTGATGATCTTCGTGTTCCGAGGACGGACTTAACGATATAGTAACATAAGAGTTATGACCAGAAGGTGAGTTTGCACGAGGGGATCCCTGATTTGCTTGAACCACACCATCAGCACCTTGATTGCGGTGAACAAAACGCCAGTAGAAGACAGGAAGACTTGCAAAACATCCAGCTGTATAACCAACTACCCAAGCAAACAATGGGGCTTGCGGATGTTCATGCCTTGACAAGCACAAGACAGTTATTGAAGCTATGATCTGGGTTAATGTGAATACTAACTCAATGGATATCCAAAAGCCTGAAATAAAAGGGCTCCAATTACGACGACCAATTGAGTCACTTCTTCTTGCAGATGAAGGGCTCCTGGAGTTTGCCCAATTAGGAGAAGATGGCGCCGATCCACTAGGAGGTGATGGTGTGTCATTTGCTTCTCTATTACTGTGATCATGAGTCACAACACGAGGAAACTCCAAACCAGGTGAATCTGAAGAGGAGGCTTCGCCACACCTATCAATGTCAATAACGTAGTCTACATTCACATGGTTGCCATTTCGCTCCATAAGCAGCGGATACTGGTCAGGGTCACGCATTGGTTCATCAGATTGAACCGCCATCATTACCTAATGTTTGAACAAGTCTCCAAACTAAATGTTGAATCGGAACAAGGATAGGGGAACACTGCTAGTGCTATGTCATCACCACGTACTGCCGACACATACACAACCCTCACCAAAACATAACACTCGAGAGAATCACAATCTGTTCCAGCTGCAAGCACAACAAAGTCATAATCCTCATAATATTAGACAATGTTTACAAGAACAAAGCCACATTCGCTCAATATAGGGGAAGCTCAGAACTTAATTACAAACCCGAAACCCCAAATACAAAAGCCTAGCAAAGACTCATCACACGCAGCAACGAAATAATAACCCATCTCCGAACAACAACCGAAAAAAAACTATTGCATCAAAAGAAGCTTAGTTTCCGATAAGAAGGCGATAGCAATCACGCTAGCATTCAAGACCGAAATGTAATCTCAAACTTGGGAGCTTTACCAAGCAAGAAAGCACATATTCAGCCAAAGACATTACAATTTAGTTAACACAAGAACAAATGTAGCCCAATTTCTGTTAACAAGGATCACTTTCACCCCATTATTAAGCAAAGAATACACTCAGACTTCATCCTAGCAAATCACTAAAAATACCCATCATTTATTTCAGCTAAATTTCACCAATAACCCAACAATTAAACAAATAATCTCAATGTAATAACAATAACAATATAATAACACTAACAAAACAATCAAAACTAGCTTAAAAACATCATCTTTTTCAAAATCAACCCTCAAAATTCTACCTTTTCATCCAATAATCCTGATAATATCTAACAACATTCCAACAAAATTTAGCATAATCTAAATTTCACAAGAAAAACCCCAAATTAATCTAATTTAATCAAAACCCATCAAATAATACATGAAACGATACAAGAAAGACCCTTTTAATTGTATCTTCAGCATCACGACACCCATTAATTTGACACCCATTAGTAAGAAATCACTACAATTTCAGCTGAGATGATATCATGCAAGTCAATTCATCAAATTAATTTGTTACATATGATGATATTCCTATGAAATTATTACAAATGAATATATAAAGTAAAAAATTAAAGAGAAAATCATACCGATCAAGCAATCAAAAATGTTGGTTGGAAAAGATTGCGCAATACGTTATTGTCTGTTCCACCTTCCACAAACTCGGACAGAGGAGAGAGAAAGAGCGAGAGAAATGGCGGAGATGAGAGGAGAGAGAAAATGACAAAAAAAACCTTGAGGAGAGAGAAACCAGTGTAAAATTTCAACCAATTTTTATTATATTAATTAAATATTAAGAAAAGTTCTTTTTTTCTTCGTTGAATTTCTTCGTCTTTTCTTTTTGTTTTCTGTCTAACGTATTGTGCTTATTCATACACGTGGCTTATTAAGTTTAATTTGATTGATTTTCTTTGTTCTACTATTGCTTATTATCTTTGATTTGTTTCGTACACAATTTGTCGAATCACAACGATAAATTAGGGGAAATTAGAGATAAGTTTTGTGAATGAATGTATTTTTGAATGACAATTAACAATTGTAGAGATTGTAGAAGAATTGGTGAGAGATCCAATAGTTTTAATTGAACCAATACAAGTATAGTTTGGTGGATCCGCATTTAGCAACTGGTTCCAGGTTTGGGTGTCGATCAATTTTGATTCCTTCGAACTCGCACGGTTTCTTTTAGTTACTCACGTCACGTGTGGTATGTAATTGTCACCTATATATACCAAATCAATAATTCAGACGTAATTATTTCAATGAAATAAGGGTTTAAAATCAAAGTTAAAGAACGTACTCTAAAGCATATATACGTTTACAAAGCTATATTCTCACTGGTCAACTGAAATGCTCCAAATCATACCTCACCATTTCAAGACATCATCAACATTATTTCATAATCCGTACTTCATATAGTTCATATATACTTCATTGCATCTCAAGGTCAGTCCAATCTTCATTATTCGTATCGTAAGCGTCAAGGGCCATGCAGTCCGTAACATCGCGGCTTGCTAATCATTATCTTGGGGCCGGATTAGTGACGGAATTTTGAAATCTACAACTGCGCTATCCTAAAAAATCAACGAAACCTAAAAGGAGGCTGAGTCGGAAAAAAGATCATTTATCTAGCTACTTTATACAGTTGTTAGCTTAGTGACAAGCATAACAAATAATATACTCATATTGACATGACATAGTATATCGTATACGGTAAATAATGTTTAGGTTCGAATTATGTGTATAGCATTGCTGACGGATGTTCGATTAGCGGAATGTGAAGGCCACAAAGTCACGTATTGGTAAAGCAAGCAACAACAATCAAAATTTCTTTCGTAGTATCTCATGATTGTTTAATTTCTCTTTCAAAGAGATAGTATTGTCTGAACATTATTACTCCGTATGTACTACACGTACACATTTAGAGCTCACTAACTAAGCTAATTATTTAGTAGACAGACACTTCATTCTACTCTAATTGATCCGTAGTTCGTAGACGATGAATACTACTATTACAACGAAGTATATAGTATGATATGCAAGAAGCAGAGGTGCTATATATGTATAATTATGCAGCAGGTGCATAATCATAGACAACATCATTATTTCCATTATTACCATCATCATCGTCGTCTCCCTCAAAACCCGATCTTGGAACACGGTGGTGAAGGCCTATAAAATCGACATCAAAGTTCTGAAAACCGCCGTCTTCTGTTGTAGTTGCCGGTGCATATCCATCCCAGTTCTTCAAAGAAGTGACTGTCATCAAAATTTTCGACATTTTTTCAATATTGCTTAATTACTAGCAAATTTTAAATCAAGCGTAACAAAGGTTTTTCTTTTTTTGACTTGTTATTTCTCTTCGATCAAGAGAATATGTATAGTAGGACGATTGAGTTATTTGGTAGCTAATTATCGGAGGTGCATGCTTATATAGAAAAAATGGAGCAGACAACAAATTAAAGATTTAGATGCGGAATATAATGTGAACACACATATGACACACACAGTCTGCAACCTGACGAATAATGTTTCGACATACTTTCTTCATCATGACACACTGCGACACACAATCTGCAACCTGAACGTTTCGACACAGTCTACGTACTCTGGTAAAAGGCCTCCATGTGAGGAATTGAAAGTGTAATTCACAAGGAACGTGTATATTGTGTATATGCCAATGCATCATGTGTATGAACAAAAGCGAGGATTATGTGTCATAATGTTGTTTAGCCAAGTAAGAAGTCGGAAGCCAGCTAAGCGACATGTAGGATTGGATTAAGGCAAAGGGCATGCAGCAATGTAAGATCAAAAGCAACTCCTGGTGAAAGGTTAGGGTCACTTGAAGTGTACTATAGAACTGTAAAAGATAAGCTAAGCTGATTCCTCCTGCTTTTCAGAAACATCTTATTCATCACATCTCTAACTTTGCAGCTTAATTAGCTTAATTAACCTGCTCCATTAGCTGAAAATTCCGCAATCAAAATCGTGATGTTATGGTGTGTAATGTGTACCAACACTAGATATATATAGACCTTCTGATTGTAACAAGTAATTAACAATCTGTGATAATTTTTACAAGTTCCTTGCGATTCATAGGGTAATACGGACTGGTTGATAATTATCGTGTTTAATAAGTAGTTAGAGTTACATTAATTTAGACTAGGTAAACTAGGTAAAACCTAACTCGAATATTATTATACCAATATCAAGATATTTTACAAGAGTTACAACGAGCAGATAAATATTTTCTAGAGGAAAAAAAAGTTTAAAATTTACAAATGCAAGTTTGAACGTGATATTGTAGAATAAAAATGATTTCATTAAGACGTCCGATGATATTTACAATCTCGGAAATTAACTATCTAGTTCATCACAATTTAATCTTCCATTAAAAAAGATTTAGTTTCTTAAATCTTGTTTATATATTGTTAACTTTTCCTAAAACATTGTTTGTATGCACATTTCCTTTGATTAGTTAAAAAGTATAAAACTTAAAACAATTTTTTTTTTTTTAACGTGTGTCCATGGGGCACATTTTTTTTAAGGAATGTTTGAGTAAATAATGATGAATTTTTAAATGTTGATTGTGCATGCTTTCCTTGTATGTGTGTATGTACCATCAGGGGCCCTTAAGCAATTAGTTGTTACTTGACGGGAAAAAATAACCCGTGCACGAATAGATTGATCGAACAATACAATACATGCCCCAGCACGTAGCACCGTAGTACGTGCTGCTGGGACTAGCATAACCGTTCCTAACGAGTGTTGCGTTTTGACAAATTATCATAGGATGATAGGAGGGTACGGTGGAGAGTCATTCAAAGTAACATATAATAACAGTTGTAGCTATTGTGTTCGATAAGTAAATTGAGTGACATTAGTTTAGCCTTAGGTAAACTAACTCATCATCATACACCGAGATTATATCATATATTTAAATTCAAAAATATTAGGAGTTTATATATAGACAAGTGAAAAAAGTGTCTAAGTCTAATTTAAATTTGTAGTAAAAATAATTAAAGGTGCAATTTTTTTGTATAATTTGGCAAATGATGGATTATAAAGGAAAAGAGAGACAATTAAGAGCCTTTAATTTTGTAACTAAATCAATTCAAATTTCATTTAAATTTATATCTTGTAATTGACCACAAAATATCACTGTTACCATTGCCGAAAGATATATAAGGAGGCCAACACCATACTTGAGCAAACCCTCATGATGTTCGGAAAATCCAGGGCCGAGCATCTTGATCATCGTGACTACGAAGCTCAGGACCGGTGAAAGCCAGAAGCCGAAGTACAACATTGCCGGAGTTATAATCGTACGAGTAATAGTGTCGTTGAATCTGAAGAAATAGATAGTCACAATTGCAACTGCTACAACATTGATAGCCACATACGACGTTAAGCTTAGTATGGGATGTTTTCGGAGGAAACTAAAGCCTGCCGGGTCATAACCGTACAAAGAGATTGCAAAGAGGTTGAACCACGTCATGAGCGTGCCTATTTTCTTGTAATTACTCATTTTCGTAGTATGTAATTGTTAAATATTAGCCAATCTGAAGAATCGTAGGGAGTAATAAATATGGCTGAATTGATCATATTGCTGGTTGATAAATTTTCATTATATATATATATATATATATATATATACACTTCTTCAAAAAAAAAAAAATGATATTCTCCGTAATCTTACAACGAGTGTATATGTAATAGAGAAAATATATATGGAGCCATATTAGAGAAAAAAAATGAAGGAAAATATACAAATGAAAGTTTGAATGTGATATTATGGAATAAATGATTTCCATTAAGCTAAGATGTATGATCATATTTACAATCTGAGAGAATGTCGAGATCTCGAGTTAATCTTCCATTAACAAAGATTTTATTAGTGTCTTAATTCGTGTTTGTATTCTATTAATTAATCTGTTTACAAGGCCCATTGCCACGGCATTGGTTGCTCTATGTACCAAAAAGTTGATGAGCTAATAATCTAGTACGGAGGATATTCTCAAAATGTTTTTTATTTTTTATTTTTTATTGGGCAAGACCAAGTTTATAACAACAATTGTTCAACTATCGGAGTAGAACAACATCCTCGTTTGTTAGAATGATGAGTTTGACATAATTGGTATAGTAAAGGATACGCAAGTGTTCTCCGTTCCCTTAATCTAGGCTTTGTCTGATGCAGAAAAGCTCTTCGAATATCCTGGTAGCAGCCTCTGGCAAGCAAATGCAGACTAGCATGCCATTAGCATCAGTTCCACCTTCTGGAAGTAAGACACAGACTTGAGGGGTTGGTCTCAAGTCAATAGGACCTGCGTAAGCCGGTCTTCCCCACCCGAAATCAGCTGATTCATACAGCAGGAATCTTGTCCATTGAGTTATGGTCAGCTTTCCTCCGAATTCCAGCATTTTAGGCCTCCTGACCTGTATATAATCCACTGTCGATTTTAAGTAATCTTCATTGACACTCATCCTCGCACTGTGAACCAAATCAGTAGCCATAGGGAGTGGTTTGTCAACAAGATCCTCTACTGTGCTCGTGGCACAAGCAACAGACACTGCATTCCCGTAGAACCCTTCTCTCAAAGGCGGGTTTTTGAGCATGTGGCGAACATTGACAGTGAATGTCAGACGGAGCTCATAGTCCTGTGGCTTTACATCTAGGGATTTTACCCATGATCTCCATACATGAGCTGCCATGGAGTCGAATGTAGTGTAACTTATGTCTTGATTGTTTTGCTGAGCCAAGGACTTCACTCGGTCTAAGAACTCCTTACTCACCTTATAACACTTCTGTACTGGCTTCACTTCCCACAGTGATTTTGTCAGGGTGGAGTTATCAGTAACACTCCTGAATTCTTTGTGATGATAGTTTATGAGTGGGGGGTTACGAGGGAGGAAACATTCTCGATCCCAACAAGGCGCAGGGGAGACAGATAGAGCGCCTAGTCTGGCTGTTGTAGCCCAAGCATTGAAGAATTGCATAGCACCTATACCGTCACAGAGGCAATGGCACATTCTCAGACCAAGACTAAAACCTCCACAGCGAAAATTAGTGACTTGAGCTATAATCAAAGGCATGTCAATCACTTTGTAGGGCTCCTCATCAGGGAAGTGGTGTATCAGTGCTGTCCAAGAAGGGTTTGGCACAGACAGGTCTCCAAGATCGGCTAAGGCCATGGGTGATTGTGCCTCGACTATTAATACACCCTGATCAGGGCCGAAAAATACTTCTAGTTTCCCATTTTCTGCCTCTCTGAGCCTCCCTGAGAAAGGGTAATAAGGTACTAGAACAAGAGAAAGAGCATCCCGTAATATTTCTACCACTTGGTTGGATGAGGATCGGTCTGAGTGGTAAAAATATACCGTTGGTGTGAAAACACGACAACCAATCATATCATCCAGATTCGATAAATACAGGGTGTCACCATGGTTGACAGGGATCGGACCTGCTGGCCTCACCACCTCTTTACGTCTGACAGTTAAAGGGATAGATTGCTCAGAAAATTGTACATCTTCCACCCATGACGCCATGAAAATCTGATTATGTTACAGGCAAATGCAGTGCTACTGCTAGGCTTTATAAGGGATACTAGAAAATTTCAACTCATGCAAAGATGTTTTTACCTGCATAATCTTTTATAAATTGGGACAGTTGCAACTGGATTTGTTCATGAGTATGGCAAAGATTATATTAATTCCTCGCTACTCAAGTTCTCTGTCAAAGATTATATTTCTCTGTCACAACCAACTCTATTTTGGGGTAAAACACAAGAAATGCATGAACAGGTAGTTGAACATGACATACAGCTTTCCCCATAAGCTATGTATTTCTCAACTAGCAACACATGAAATCATAGAAAAGGCAACAATGACATTAAGAGAAGACGCCTTTTCGCTGTGCATATGCTGCAGTACGCACAAGCCAGCTGCAGTATGTGCACACCATTGCAAAAATCTTGATAATAACTACAAGAACTTCTGACATTATAGAAAGAAGTCGATTTTCATTTCAACCTAAAAAAAATATCATCATTCCATTTGCAAAGACACAAATTACACCTGACAAGCTTAAGACATTCAGCACACATTGGCTAAGTCATTCCTCATAATTTAAACTAGAGCTGCAGATTGCCAATGAAAATGCTTGTTAATATTAAGGCTCAAAGTAATATGTTTCGGTTCAAGATGAACTGACTGTAGGGCTGTCCAATGTCGTTCCAACATGTTGAATAACGAATCCATAAATCTTGCGCTTCAACCTCTCAATCTTCTCAGTTAAAGATACATCTCTTTTCTTGACCACTATATCCAACCAGTCATTGATCCTCTTCAATTGTGATAAAATTGCTGCAATAGATCCACCTTCAAAAGGTAATTTTCGGTTTCCACTCTTGCCACATTCACTGAAAACCCGGAAACCAGCATCAAGTGATTCTTCAACAAACTTGAGGAACCACAGTTCCATCTCAGACCTAAGATTAGCCGCTAGCTCAGAAGTCTCCTTCATACCAAGGCCTCTTGTCCATGCCCCTTTGGGTACTTCCACTGACATTGCAGATGTCTTTGAATGGTTTTTGCTAGCACTTCCAATTGACTGTCGTTTTGAAGATGAGCTCCTTGGCAATGCAGGTAGGGACTCCACTTCTTGGCCAGTGAGAAGAGAAATAACGGCCAGGTCAGTGGAAAGAGCCGCTTCAACCAGGGCAGATGCAGACTTTAAATGCTCAGTCGTAGTAGCACCATCAGGTGCCTCAGAAGTATGGCTAGAACAAACTGAGTCGACTACTGCAGCTGACTTCGAGGCATTATCATAGATAGACAGGAATTTGTAGATGGTGGGTAAAGGATTTCCAGCCTTCGACGTGGAACAAAGATCAGAAAACATGCTGCACAAGAAATAGGGTAAATCATGTCATGATCCATCACTTAAAACGAATGAAACAGCCATAATAACAAATAAGAACCAATTTTTTTTTTTCTGTCCAAGTTATTATGACTAACAGTTGACATTTTGAAACTGAGAAACACAAATAGGTCTGCTGGCAGCGACAGTACAGACATATTCACAGATTGTATATAAGTTCATCTGTTCATGCCAAATAGGTTAGCTTGTTTGCCTGATCAAGGTTGTTGAACAAATCTCAGCAAGAACTGTGATTTTATTTTCTTTCATACTCAAATATAAATAGAACCACAACAGGCATCTTTCTAGGAAATATGTTTAGGTTCTGATACCCGAAACCTGATAATATTGCTATCAAAATTCCAAAGTTTATGTCTCAATCTCTTTCAGTGACATGTGAGTATTATGATGCTAGATGAAAGCACAAAACTTTACCACATTTGACCTCGGCCTTGACATCAAGAGAAGCAATTCGCGGTACATAAATGATTAGAACAGAACTTACCTTAAACTCCTGACTATGGACTCAGTAGCTAAGGCCTCTTGCAATGCTTCAGCAGCAGCAGTAGCAGCAATAGCCCTTCTCTGTATAGCCTCCTACAATTATAGAGATCATGTAAGACTTCGAGAACTCCGGTAGTTTCAGTTGAACACATATGGCTCAACTTAGTTCAATAATTCCACATTCAATAACAAGTCTTCCAACTTTATGATGCAATGACTATTCAGAAAAACAAGAAAAAAAAAAAAAATCTTTCATACAATGAAAATGTGACGCTACCTTTCCAAGTTTTGCAAGACTAGGTGAAACTGTATCCAGTGGTACACTACCATCAGTCCATTTCTTGTCATGGATGGTAAGTCCAGCAGCCAAAGCAGGTAGCTTTTCGGGTATCAGGCAATCTTCATGTGTGTTAGATTTCGATTTCCCATCTGCTGAAGAATCATCTCTAGAATCAAGACTGTTTGCATCACTTAGACGGCGTGACATAGCAGCCTGCACATAGCACACTTAGTCACTCAGGTCTCCTAGAACTCAAATGTTTTTCACTACTAAAGAAGCATAATCAGTTTACGCATACAGAATGAAACCGCATCAGGAATAACACACTGAATATGCCTTTGAAATGATACTGCAACATTTTAGTTCAATGCTACAAATCCCTCACAACAAACACCCTCTATCAGACTATCAGACCAGGACCTTGGAAGGTCTTCATTCTCAAACAAATAGTCCCACAGACACGCAACATTTTGCAATCACAGTTACTCTATGCCAGCTAACTGATTGGTAATGATGATGGCCGAGACACACACAAGCTAGCTAAAAGTCCCACTAATAAATGATGTTCACTACATTCAAGTTTCCTTCACAACTCATCTCAAGCACCCAATACTCAATTATGAGCTACTAATTAGCCTTTTCTTCATCGAAACGAGCTCCTACTTCGATTGCAAGTACACAATTCAAGTCCTATACAGCCATCCTTATTCAACAAAGTTGTGCCCAAATTGATTTTTTATCAACTTGAAGTAGCTACCATGTCTATTAATTGAAGTTCCTATCACTAATTCATGGGTTAAATTGGACATCATAATACAATCTCACAATTGTTGTAAGGAATCATAGAGCTTGAAACATACTCAAGATATCAACTTTATCAACCAACATGAACAAAAGTACAAAACTTTAACTAATTATATCAATTTTTACCCAAATTTAAACCAATTGACAAAGAAAATAGAATTATACCTGAGTCCTGATAATTGCTTGCAAATCAGGCTTATTCTTCACGCCACCACCACCACCACCACTAGTCTTCTCCTTCACCTCCACACTCCCTCCCACATCATCCCAATTCTTCCTACCACCACTTTTCGCCTCAGCCGCCCCCCCAGGAACCCTCATAGCCCCAATCCCAGCCGCAATTGCCGCCGCAATCTTCTTCTTATTCCCAGAGCTTCCACCACACGACAACCTCCTCGCCGGAGACAACGACATCCTCCTCGTACTCGGCGACGCCGCCCTCTTCCCCGCCGCAGTCGGCGACGGCTGCCTATACCTTGACGGAACAACAATCGCCGGCTCCCTCGCCACCTTCCGACTCTCATCCTTCGCCGCCACCAAACTCGGGACCACACACTTCGACGGCACCGGCGACGCCGACCTCTTCACCTTCGTCGCCGGCGACGGATCCCTCTCTTTCTCTCTCTTCCCAGTCGACGCCGCCCTCACCTTCTTCACTCCCGGCGACCTAAACCTCTGCGGCGTCACCGGATTAACCACCTTCTTCTTCATCATCATCACGCTACCGTCATCTCTCTCTTCCTTCTTCTTGACGACATTCTCCTCATTCATCTTCGGCGCAAGCACCTCTCTCCTTCGAAAACTCAAAACCTGCTCATCATCACTCTGCACAGGATAAATCATAAAATCTCTCTTCCCATTCCCATTCCCACCGGAGAACCGAACTCCTAACTTCTCCGGCAAGCCAATAAAAGGGTGACGGCCGGGAATAGGGCGGAGACCGGAAGCCATAGGGAGGGGAGAATCGGAATAATTATCGAAAGCGAAGCGATCGAGGTAAACAAACTGGCCAAGCTGGAGACGGTTAGAAAGGATGAGATCGGTGTCACGGTCAGAAAGAGTGACGTAAGTGGAGTTTTTGGAGTCGGAGAGTTGGATAAGGAAACCATGGTTAGGCCAGAGTTCGAGAGGTGACGTGGCGGCGGAGGTGGCGGAGGAGGAGTTGTTAGGGAGGATGGCGGTGACTTGGAGGAGGGCGGAGCGGTGTTCTCCGGTGGGTTTGGTGTTGGTGTTGATTGATTGGAGAAGTTTGAGTAAGATTCCTGGTGTTAATGTCGCCATTTTTATTTTATTATTTGGGGATTTTTTTTGTTGGTTTGTTTGGAATTGTGTCAAGGAAGTTACTCCGTATTATTATGAAGAACAAGGAGAAGAGAGAAAAGTGGCCGTTATGAGATCTGGAAATTTGAATTGTGGAAAGGAGGGAGAAACTATTACTCCCAATTTTGAATTTCTGGGTAAAAAAAAAAAAAAAATGTAAATGTGGGTGGGGTCATTGTGTGGGGAGTACGTGAGTCGTGACCGTTACGATTGGGTTGACTTGTCTAGTGGCGGTACTTTGAGGTTTTTTGAATTTTTTTTTACTGGGAGGAGGGAGTAATTCCTTGGTATTCTTTTCTACTGGAATAGTGGAATGTTTATTGATCCATGGAGTGCGTTGTTAGTAAGTTGGGTTTGTCATAATGAGTGTGCGTTCATCTTTAATCGGAATAAGTATGGTGATACTGAAGTTTATATACAAAAGAGATAATACAAAGACATTATGTTTGTTGGGAGAAGATGAGACGATAGAGAGGAATTGTGTGAAGGAAGTTTCATATTGGGTGGTATACAATTACGTTTTGTATTAATTTTGATTTTGAGTGAACATACTCCGTATAGTTTAATCAAAGAAAATATACCAAGGAAGAAAATACAAGCAATTAGCTTAGCTTGTCATTGCCGGAATCTAGAGAGATTACCTTAAGAATGACTACTCACTAGTGTACAACCAAGAAATCATTCATATGAGATGACAATACCAAAGTTGTCTCAGTTCACAAAACTCTTAACAATATGGAGTAACAGAAGAATGTCAAAATTAGGGACTTTAATTTTCACATAAGCTATCTGACAAAAATGTGGCATAAGGAATTACAATAAGATCAGCATATGTACGTACGCTAACCAAGTCCAAATGCACAGTAATCCTATCACTGACTTTCTCTTTACTTTTCACCATTGTGTATATATCAGAAGATTCCTAACAAAATGTTACAGAACAATTAAAACTATGAGAAATGCACCAACAATGCAAGTCCAGCTGAAACCCTGAAACAAACTTTTCTGCAGAACCATGGCAGAGCTATACTCGATCATGACAGGGAATTCGCAGCTGCCGTTTGATGGATCCTGCTCAGAGATGATAGCCAGATCATTGAAGTCACAGTCCCATTCATTCTGACCTTTTACCTGATAATACATGTTGAATGCATAAGAAGCATTGCCTTCTACTGTAAGATGATTACAGGAACAACCATACCCTAAGGCTGTACAATCAGATAAACTGCAAGCATAATCCACATTATCAGCCAAATCCCCCAAATCATCAGCCTTTGGGTCCAAAATACACCATCTTTTTTCCAAATACTTCACCCCTTGGACAGGTATCAGGCCTCTGTCTTCTTGCATCCCTGCTAAGTCCAGTGCATATTTCGGCTTCCCATCAAACTCGAAAAGGCCCCAGTGCCTTTCAAAGTTCCCTGGTGCAATACTTTTGGCGTTCTCATCAATCAAACTGAAGAGATAGATGTTGATTTTGCCTTTCCTGAGGGGAGTTCCTTGTTCACTCAGTACATGCTCAAGAAGGCCTTGATTGAACCTCTTGGCATTTTCGACAGTAGCGTATTTGTCACCATCAGTAGGCCAACCTACTTCTCCAACTATAATCTCCATGTCAGAATAACCAGCTTTGTTCATAGCCGAGACTAATGTGTCGAAATTTGCATCAAACACATTGGTATAGACTTCACCCTGGTCTCTAATAGGCACATTTGTGCCATCGAAAAATGCAAAGTCGATAGGAAAGTGATCATTCCCATACAGGCTGAGGAAAGGGTAGATGTTGACAGTGAAGGGCGCATTGTTCTCGTGTAGGACTTGGAGGATCTCGAGGGTAATGTCTCGAACCTCAGGCCTGAAATCTCCGGCTGAAGGAACCGGGTTAGAGACAGGAGAGTAGTAGACATCAGCATTGAAGGGTATAGTAGCCTTGATTTTGTTGCCATACCCTGCATTGTTAAGGGCTGCTTGAATGTTCCTGAGAGCGGGTATTATGAAGTTCACGTAGGTCCCATTGTAGGCTGTTAGGAGAGGCTCATTTCCTACAGCAACATACCTGAAATTCAAGTGTAACACAAGATTGTTTAATTTTATAAGACTTATGCAACAAACAACACGTTAATCATGAAAAACGTACCGAGTAAGAGGCCACAATTCAGATACGATGACACTATCTACTCCCTCCATTCAAATCCACGTTTCTTATAAACTAAAAATCCCGGTCATGAGAGAGACGTGACCATGAAGCTTGGGTATGAACGGAATAAGTAAATGAATAGCAAATTGTGCAAATCACAACCTTCTGTCAACACCATTGATCTCAGTGAAGATACTTGAAATACCAAAACTAAAGACAGATTAAAAAAGAAAAAAGGAATCTAAATTAAGTACTCCGATCCAAAAGTAGATCGACATCTTTACAAATTACACTTGCCCAAGAAAGGATCTGTAAAGTTGAAGTTGATTCAAGTGCACCAGATGCTCACTGATGAATATCATATGTAGACATGGAGTACATTTTAACCGAAGTTACTACTACTAAGTTAATTTTTGCTAGGACAACTAATTGTAGAACTTACATAAGCACTATTACTAGACATAAACCACCATGTTGGAATACAGTCATGGTAACAAGACGACCAAAAAAAGTTGATTGATCAAAACAAAAATAAAAGCGAATTAAACAAAACTCGGTTCAATACCCATTTACATCAAAATCGCTCTTGTAATTCCTTCCCATCAAAAGATTGAAAAAAGTAAAGTCAAGTGATGAAAACAAACAAGACCCATGACAATATCAAGACCAAATTAAACACGACTTATTTCAATACCCGTCAACATCAAAATCGCTCTTGTAATTCCTTCCCACGAAAAAAAGAAAGTAAAATGCAACTCAAAACCCCATGAATAATCAAAGTCAAGAACACAAAGAAATATTAAAAGAATCAAACAGTTGGCTTTCAACAACAACAATAACAACAAGAAACAATGAGGTAGTTGATGAAGTTGTAATTACTTGATATTGACGCCACCATTGTAGAAGAAAGAGGTGAGATTATAATCAACCCAAGAAATAGCATTATCAACATCTTTACTAATATCTTCCAACATATTATTAGGAATAGCCAACATTACTTGAATGCTGGTCCCACACAATGCATTCAAAATCACATCATCAGCTTCAAACAACTTCAACTGATCAAACCCATTATTCTTCAGCATCTGCACAACTTCATCCGCCGGCAATTTGTTGTTCGACATCGTTCCCCAATTTACCCCTATGCTAAAACCCTGGTAAAACACTGTCGACATTACCAAAAACAGAGTATACCACTGTAAAACTGTCATTTTTGGGGACAATCTTGATGTGGGTATCTTGAAAATCTTACTGATTTTCGATTTTGTGAAATGGGTAGTTAAGATTTTGTGGAAAAGAGGTCAATTTAGTTGATGGGTCGGTGAAAAAAGAGGGAAAAACAGAGTAAAAAGATTCGTTACTTAGTACAGTTATTCAGTTACAGGAGGAGCATGCAATGCAAATGAAGAGGGTTTCTGAGATTTGTAGTTGCAATTCATTCTCTCTCTCTCTCTTCTCTTTGCTGTGCTGTCATTCCAATCAAAATCACATTTTTTTTTTATTTGATGATCTATGATTACATAATGCTAAGTTTTCTTTAATTATGTAATTAAGTTTTGATTGGTATATATTAATGTGAGATTTTAGGACTTTGTATGTGTACTACTAATCTCTTTCTTATGCTTTTTACAAAGAAAAAAAGGGCCTTTAAGAAAATAAGAAGGGAGATTTATAGAGCAACTTAAAAATTGTATAGTTTGGATAAGAATTATATTGGTGATTTGAGTCTTTATGACCACCATGATGAGTAGTTTATGCATGATGATGATGATGATGATTATGATGGTGGGTTTATTGGCCTTTGGGTTTTGATTCGTTTAATGGGAGATTCATTTTGACCTGATATGGTTGTCGTGTTATCATGTAAAGTGTATACGACTTCACTTGTGTTTTTCTGAACTGAAGTCTTGATAGTTCCTTAAATCCTCCAAGGGGACGACCTAAACTACGTAAAATTCGAGAGCTAATAGACCATGATGTGGCATCGAGGAACTAAGAAATGATACTCTTAAATCTTTTGCAAGCAAATGCAGTAGGATGAGCAAATCCTTGAATGGCCCCTCAAGAATTTAGGGGTGTCTAAGAAGCTGCTATATATTGCTCATAAGCATCAGCAAAGATCCAAAAAAAAAAAAAAAAAATCTTAAATCCCAACTTTCCAGCCTCAGTCTACGTGGTTTTATTTATTTGCCCTTGCAAAAATTTCCCATTTTTCTCCTTTACCTTCTTCTTTAGCTTTCCATATAAATACTAGTACTACAATACTGTTATTCACACTTTTTGTTGTTGTTAAAGTTCATCTTTTTCTATCTTTACATTTTCTGGTATTTTTAAAGAGCAACTGGTATTGCCTCATGGTGCAATTCCAGTTTGGAAGGATAACATTCAAGGACTTCTTGTCTTCCCAGTGTACATGAAAAAAAAAAGAATATGCTCTCTGTACTATAGATGGATGAGTAATTGGGTATCAACCATCGAATAAAGAACTGCTTTTGCGACACGATTCTTGTGTTTATTCAAATCAGAAATCAACTTGTTAGGTTGAGCCAAGTTATGTAGGAGCTGAACAATTTTGATGAACTATTCTCTCCAGATGCGCAGAATCAACACAATCACTGTGATCTTTTACAAACTGAAAACAGTGTTGAGCAAAAGCTGAGTAAAACTCCACAATCAGTTGGAATCTTTACAAATGCATAATCACATGGCACTTGTTGCTAGAGAACATTACAAAGTCAAAATCAAAAAGAAGTAAAACTGAATTGTCCCAATCACATGTCAAAATCTGGTTTTCGGGTACTAATTAAAAAATGACATAAAAAAGCATCAAATGTTATAAACAAAGGCTTGTATTACAAAACTCATACTATGACATTGTGTATCCATCCTCCTCCTTTTAGCGTCTCCTAGTAGCTAAAACATGAACATTTCTAAGCCGTCTCTGCTGTTGAGTAAGTCATTAGCATACGGTGACCTCGTCAACGTCCTCACTAACGCATGCTTCCTCAGGGAGTCTGAAGCTTAAGCAAAACATAGCCTGAGACGTACATTAAAACTATCACGCAATCGTCTTGGAAAGGAGGATACCCAGCAAAAGTTGGAATGTCAGTGGTACAAAAGAGGTAGAGAAAGTCATTTTACCTTGTTGGGTGCAACATCCCTTACTCTATGGAAAACTGGGTCATGTATCTTAGCACCCAGCCTAGATTCAGCCTCCTGCACAATTATTGTCAAGCTAAGTTTAGGGGTTCAATGCCGATCTATGCACTAAGAAAGGCCACTAAATTTGTGCTCAAATTTTCATATGACAACCAAGTAATTCCATCGGAGTTGTGCCAAATAATACATAGATCTGACAACCAAGACCCCTTCCTATTTTTCGTTCTCCATTTAAGTTACCATACAGCAAATTTCCTAAGTTTAATCATAAGAAGTATACTCGTGAAAAGTAAAATGCTACAATTGAGATGGCATTCCCAAATGCAAATGGAACAATAACAGAATTAGAACACAAAAGGCACACAGAAAAGCAGAGACACTCACAGAAATGATAAGTTCCTCAGTTTCACTTGACCGGATGAAGCAGTAACAGTGAATCCAAGGCATCAGCCCCT
>JBBYHQ010000022.1:2045880-2076371 GCA_038382645.1 Spergularia azorica
TTATTAGCATCTGTTCCTACAGCCCCATTACCTGCAATAGCATGAAAGAGAACATCATTAAATGTATCAATATATCTTTTCCAGAAGGAAAAAGAGTTCAGTTATTATTCACAGCTGAACATGACAACAAGTATGCCTATGATGTTGCCTCTTCAATACCTTCTTGATAACGCTCTACAGGCCTTTTGGTTGCTGGAATAGGTGAGTTCATCTTCACAATGACAGCTGCGTATAAGGATTATTACAACTTTTCGTAGACCTTTTTGCCTAATCTATAGGAACATGAAAATTTTTATAGCCACAACATTTTTGAATTACCTTCAACTTTTGCAATATCCGCATCGCCATTGGACGCCTTGCTGCATTCATTAGAAGCATCTGAAAGGGAAATTGTCTTGTTATCAGGAACAGTCATCAACTGAGAGATGAATTGCCTTGCATCCATATTGTATGGAAAGACATGACTGTCAACTTTATTAATTTCTGCATTGATCTTCAGATACCGAATGCTGTCTGGATTAAGATCATTTCCGTAAACAGTGCAGCCCTTTAGTGCTACTGGAATGGCAAATGGACCAATGCCAGCAAACATATCGCAAATGGTCTCTCCAGGTTGGAAAAGAGAAACCAGTCTCATGTGCTCATGCTCTAATCTTGAGTTCCAGTACACCAAACCGTAATCAAGCTTGAATCTTGCCCCATATTGTCTAACCTCTGTAACCATATCACTATCACCAGCAAGGATTTCAAATTTTGGAACCCGAAACTCGTTAGTGATGGAACCAACTTTATTCACCACAGTCCTAATTCTTGGATGATTTTTCTGCCAACAAAAAACAGGATGCTATCTTAGAGGAAGCACAATATTCACTGACTGTCCAGGAAAAACACTAGGCAAAGGCGAAATTCTAGAATGAACATTTCCAGTAATGCTCAAGATCTTTCTAAGGAGGCCATAACTGAACTAGCCTGAGAAAAACAAATAGAAAAGATTTACGCTGTAGAAGAAATGCGCTAATACTTACGTCATAAATAACTTTAGCAATAATGTCCTTGTACGGAAGTAATTCTTCAGTAATATTAAGATGTGCAACATGACCTGCACATAATGAGTAACTGTCAGTACATTTACCCAATTATCCCAAATCTCAAAGACACAATAGCAGCTCCATTTGCTTATGATACTGATTCTTTACCAGATAGCAAAGCTATAAGCAAACGAAATATTGCAATGCACGGAAAAAAAAAAAACAGATTCTGTACAGTAGTCTGCTTCGAGTCTCATCAGGGTATATCAAATAATGTTAATTGAGTGTGCTCATATATTCTCATTTCTCAGGTGAAAACATTAATCAAAATGTTTTGTTTGATTCTAGTATTTTTCACAATTTTCTATTAGCGTGATTTATCTTGGGTTCAATATGATATATAGGGAATACTTAACTATTGTCTCAAATGATGAGGGCACCTCTACTCCTTCAGGCAATATCTGCTTCAGAATGTGGTCTACAAGTCATTCAACAAACAAGGAGAGCTGATACTCTGATAGTAGTTCCTACTGATACACATTAAAGTTTCTAGAGGTAAAATATTAGAAGCATTTGCCATGAGCTCTAAACTTATCACAGATATAATTTAACAATACCAAGGATGAGTGTCATTTTCAGATTACAAACGTTTGCCAAACAAGTATAACTATAACGATCAACCAAGCAAAGATGACCTCATACATCTGATTTCACTACTTTGATGCAGACATCAATGTGGGCCTAAAGTAAGAGAACCACAAGCAGAACGCCCTTTATGTAAGGCATTCATGTTTGGTTCATTATAAGACTACCAGGCACTTCGATCTTAAAGAAAGTAACATGTAATTAAAAAAAAAAAAAAAAAGCTACATATGAAGTTAGAGACAAAAGATAACATTGGGAGTTTCTAATGAAACAATAACCCCTTCTGATTAGCACCTGCTAGTGCTCCCATGTAAATAAGACCAACTGCTTCTATGCAAAATGGGAATTGCAGCACATCTCCAAAAAAAAAAAAAAAAAGGAAGAAGAAAGGGGATTGCAGCAAAAGGAGCAAACCATTGATAGCATTGATCCACTACGAGGGGTGCAAACTATCAAATTATGGTCAAGGATCAAAGGGCAAATAGATTTACCAGAGAATGTCAGAGAAGAAAGAGATGCTTTATAGGCTATAGCATTCACTCACCTGCACCCCAGTAGGAATAGCCAAGCGTCAATGAATAAGGTATTACTTCAATTTCGCAAAGCTTTCGGAGTTCATCAAGCTTCTGCTCAGGTACATCAGACAAATCTGCTCAGTAGTACTTTCATATGAGAAATTACTCGAAAAAGTATAAGGAGACTGCAATAAAAACTTCAACCTAAAAATTACCTCGACTGCCGATTCTCTCTGACAATACCATGTAGCGGTTCTTCTCTGACGTTGGATCCTCGGTAATAGGCTTCACACGAGGCTTATCTAGCAAGTATCTGCACATGTTTGAGGCCAACTAAAAATTCAGTAACATCCTACAAAAGAAGAACCTTTTGCTGAAAAAAATTGGCCAATGGTGGTAAAGGTTAGGAACTGCCCAAGAGAATGATGAAAGACAAAAAATTAAGGCGTAGAGCCAGACTAGAAGCTTAGAGAGGAAGACATCCCGTGAAGTTGAAGTTTAAACATTTTCACATAAATATCAAGTTTTCTGAAATCTTTTTGATAATGGATTCAGGTTCATGTAAAATACTCTTCCGTCCTCCCTTTTTTTTAATAAATCCTAAACTCTCTCCTCATACTTCAGGTTTACAGCATACGGAGTATACCCAACACATGCCTAACCCCTAAAAAAAAGGAGGATGACTTCCACTTTATTAGTAAGCAGAAGACTGAAGATAATATATAGCCATACCCGTCCAGTATTCGAGTGGCAGCTTTGCAAATTTCACGCGGGACTCTAAGTGCCCAAAGATCAAGTTTCACATCAAACTTACTTTCCTCAAACATTTCGACTTTATACCTGAGACAAAACAGCCTGAAAAAGACATCATATTTCAATCATCATGAACTTATGAAGCCTGATCACTCCAACATAAACCAATTAACTTACAAACAGACAAGTCTTCAAGTTAACTTCGCGCTTGGAAAGAAATTAATAAAAACTGATTGTTCTACCAAACAACATTAGTATCTACAGATGATATTTCGGCTTCAAGAAAAGCTCTACCCTTCTTATACCCTGCAACACACAGTCTACTTTTATGTGTATCAGCGACACACGGACAATACAGATAGAAATGCCCTTATCAAGCGTAAAAACTACATGGGTTTTACTCATTGATGAGCTAAAAACGTGATTAAGGTGTAACAAAAGAGACCAAATCAATCTCAAAATCCATTACAACCAATAAAAAAATTTACATCATTGAGGACTTTCATCGAACAGTTGGTGTGCAATGGAGAAAAACTTCATAAACAAGGCACCAAAGTTAATACCCAGGTACCCAAAACTCAAAAAGTTGGGATCTTTATTATAGTACAAGCTCAAATTCTCATAATTTCTTTTGAGAAATTACCCAACATCAATTCAAATTGAGATATCTCACAAATTACCAAATTTCATGCATTTATCAAATAACACTAGAGATAAAAAAATAAAATAAAATAAAAGGTGAGAAAAAGAGAGGAGAGAGAATTACCTGTTCGGCGTAAACGGTAAGAATTTAAGAAAGGTGGAGTAGCAGCAGAGTTCCGGATACACTGAGCTTGTGATTTACGAGTAATATTTTGGAAGAGACCGAAAGAAAACCCGCGCAAATTTTTTCCAAGGTTACCTGTGACTTTAACGCATCGTTGTATACCGGAGAGACGACTAAAACACATCGTTTTGTGTATTCGGACCTTACCTTTTTTTTTTTTTTTTTTTTTTTGAAAATTGTTGTCCTAGTAATAATAGGAGCCGTACCCCCTTAGTTATGATAAGACTTATCGATTTATAGTTTTTAGGTTATGTTTTGCGAGGATTTAGATTCAATTCGTACGAGAGATATGGAACAACATATCATTTGTATTACTTAATTTGTAAAATATATCAGTTTACTACAGAAAGTATGTGGAAACTCATGGGTCGTAATATGATTGGACAGTTTTACACTTTTATTGGTCTTACTCTTAGCCTTGTGTGACTAGAACATTTGACTCATTCTAAAATATATGTAATGTAATGCAACTGTTACATTCCGTGTACACTCAACAAATTCTCCATACATAAAAAAGACGCTCGTCTCACACGGCCACTATATAGTAGGTGTTTTATTCATAATCTATATATCTATTAACATATGGCCTAAAATGAGCAATACTACTGTGATGTAATGGAATAGACTTGTAAAGCAATGTCGTGATCATATTCATAAAAGGTAGTGACTCCATAACTTGAGCTTAATTATAAGTTTAAGTTACATAAGATAAGGGCAAAATCACATACATCGTCCTCATAACATCGTCATAGGTTGGACCCTTTAAATACTAGTTAATAATGTTGTTGCTGCTTTTGGAGCCTTGGAGAAGCCACATCTATTAAGAGCAAAAGCTCCTTGTAATTAACTCAAGACTGCCCTTTTCTTGCACAATTCTAATTGAACCATAATATGTTTAAAATGCTGATGAATGTCAATGTGATTTTGTAATTAATAGGTACAAGTGTACAACAGAAGGTATCCAATCATAGATTAAATTAACCTAAGCTCCCTAAACTCTGTGTTATATAGACAATGAACTTGTCTAAAGCCTAAAGTATGAGCATATATACACTGAAATACTATGAAAAGTTTAATAAAAAATGATACAACTCATATCCACAATCAGAGACGTACGTAGTTGGTTGTATCATGTATCATGTATGGTGTTGCAACCATACCATAGTCCCGACCACATCCGACTTTGAAATCCTAGCTTCGCCCCTGTTCAAAACCGAGTTACTCGTTAAACTAATTTCCCCATATGGTTGGTAATTAGCATTCGTTATGATCATTGTTTCGATTTGCGAAAGCGCCCAATTCCCTCTAATTGCATCTCCATATTCATTCATGAGTAGTTCATGATCAGCTAGACTTGATGATGAAGATTTTGTTCATCATGTCTTCAACTTGGGAGTCAATTCAATAGTCTGAAACACTGTGATCATGCCAACAAAGAAGCATGGTAACACACCGATGTAGGATGTAAATCCGAGTCCTCTGCTGCTTCACAACCGTTAGACACCGCCTTCGGAAACTCGTCTTCCGGCCGGCTTGGTGGTATGATTGGAGATAAGAGACTGCCATGGTGATTTGCTAAGGATAGACAAGAGTTTAGGGAGATGTTTGGTAGATATGGTTAAAGAAACAACTGAGAAATAGCTATCAGGAAAACATTCATTCACTCGTTTATATAATCTTTGTGGACAAAAGCTAGAGCATGTGGTCCCTAATAATAACCCAACGTGACACAATCAAGTTCAGAAAATAATAAAAAACGAAAGAGCAACGAATAACACCATTCGATTTATTCTATACAAGTCTTATCTGTTACACTATCTGTGAAAGTTGAGATGCATACCTAATAACAACTTGTACTAACAAAATGGGAAGGGAGAGTCGTGTTGGAAAACACCAATTTCGGACGAAAGAATTTTAGGGATGGGTGAATATGCGTTGGTTGCTGAGGTGTGTGAGTGTTGTTCCACGCTTAACACACACATCATACACCGTATAGATCAAATATGACATCACTTATTGCATACGGATTTATATTTTAACTAAACACGTGTAAGAAACGATAATTGCATCATACAAGTAATAAAGAGTTAAATCTCATAATTTCTCACCAAAGAAGGTAAAACTCGTCAGCAAAGATAATTGCGTGGAGTTTACGATAATCTCATAAACAAATATGAAAAATCTCGCTAAAGATAATTATGTGGATTTCACTAATTAAAAATGACATCGTCAAACTTAGATTAAATAATGAATTTTACGTCTGATCTAAATAGAAGGGATTAGTTTCTTTCGCAAACAATGAAAAATATTATGTATAATATCTCCAAAGTTTGGAAGTTTTATAGTCTTATCAATGTCGGCCCTCTAGAAAGAATGATGTAAGGTGATGGTCAAATATTTTACCAAAACATAAGTACGCAAGCAGAGGCCAATAATGATGATGATTTTGCCCCTCTGTTCTTCTCTTGGGCCGCCTGGAGGCTACAAAAACAAATTGAGCACTGACACTGATGCTACAAATATATTTTACTACTACTACTACAAGACACAAAGCCCGGAGTGTTGTTAATCGTCGCCCTCCCTCATTGCTTTTACGCAAGCATCAGCCAAAACCGAGTGAATCATATCGTATACTGGTGCCCTATGCTTTATTTATCGATTCTCAAGTAACGGATCAATTGGTCCTACCTAATAACCAATTTGGCTCAGGAGTATATTCCACACATGCACAATCATTCAGAACTTTCATGTTTTATACGGCAGCATGAATATATGCTGATATGAGTATATGACAAGCCACTGGCAAAGTCAAACAGAATAGTCTCAAATGGATGGCATTCTCCAACTCATTAATAGAAGATCAGCACTCACTTGGCAATTTCCTCATCTCGCAGCACAAACATGTCGATTCCCATACGAATACATACAAAGATGCATCAGTAACTAGTACTGCGAAGAATCTTGGCCAAATAGGGTGAAACAAGAACTAAAAAGCTTCGAATTTCTCCCATGGAGAGGAACAGAAGCATTTTTGCTATATTGTTTCAGAAGTTTGAGGTAATATTCACATCGTAAGTTTGAAGAATATATACCTTCTAAAGTTTTAATATCTAACAATGAATCATGGTCTAATATTCACAGTGTAAAGCCTATCAAAGTATCAGACATTACTTGAAAGATCTTGGAAGTAATTACCTATGAGCATTCCCTCAAAGCCAAAGCGAAGTAATTCTTCATGACTTTAGATGATAGTATTTGTCCAGTAGTTTCTCAGTATACTCCCCGAAAGTCAGAGTAGAATTTGGCGTAATCAACTAATAAGAAGCAAGCCAAATTTTCAATTACTCGTCATGGATCAATGATCATCATATACACAACAAAGCTAAAGGAGCACAAAAGAAGTGACTAACAAGTTCACTAGCAAGTCGGAACTTTTTCTTATCCTCCCTCACAGCAAGTAACAGATTTTCGTCAATTGCCATCAAACAGTAATAGTTTTCTCATAATTTATAGTATTATCGAGCCCTAGCACATTAGTACTTCATCTATTCACTGGGTATCTGTGTTTTCTAATGCTGGATTAGTGGAGAGGTGCTCTGACACTCGTGCGCTAAAATTACAAAAGCAAGTGGCAGAAGAGAGTATTGTAATTTCTTTTTCTTTTGGACAAGGAAAAATCGAAATAAAACCAACACAGAAATAGCAAAACATTCTAAGATCTAAGCTAACACACCAAGAGCTAAGTGACGGGAGGGTCAATCTTGTTGGCTCGGATCACCAAACAAACAGAGAAAATTGTTAAATTAACTTGTGTGCATGAGTGGATGGGGTACTCTTGACACTTAACTTGTGTGCTAAATTAACAAACACCATTGGCGGAACAGATAGTATTATTACTGCAGAAGATTTACCTCTTTGTGGATATGCACATCTTCTGGAAACTTGAGCTTTTCATCCCTACAACAAGAGGAAGTTTACAATTGTCAATGTGATCAAGCGTGAATTCTAAACTCAGGAAGAAAGAAAAAGAGCGGGTGTGGGGCATAGAAGATTCTGGGCTGATAATTATTGTTTGAAGTCTCAACAACTCGGAAACGTATTTGGGATGCAATTTAAACATATTTCCATCACATAATGGAAATCACCAATAACATTTCTCGATAAAAGCTTACACATACCAATCAGGTTGCATAAATAATGCAAACGTTGACCTTTCAAGACCAGAAACCTCCTTCCCGCTGGGTGCCTGAGAATAAATTTGTTTTACTAAATATGACATGAAAATGTGAAGCACATCTCACCATGTAAGCATATAATTCTGGAACAAAGAAAAGCATCAAGTACCCGGACACAATGTGGTGTGGCATGCAGGTAGCCTCGTGATAATATTTCAGTCGTTTCACCAATCTGATACGCTATTTCATCTTGTCCAAATACAACCTACAAGAGAAATATGAATCCCAGATGACATGACTACATATCTTTACTATCTCAGTATTTCTTATTATCATAACTTCAGGATAGCTCTAAAAATGATCTCCCCTATAGACGCTTTCTGAATTGTTGAATTGGTTTACCTTTACTATCTGATCACTCCTGTTCTTAACATAGAGTCCAGCAGCTCCATCAGGGCAAGCAACTTCAATATCATTTTTTGAGAACATGCCACAAGTAAGACCTACACATAAACTTATTCATCTGAGAAGATAAAACAGAGACCAGACCAGCAAAAAATAAAATCGAGTTAAGATCTGGATGTGATAAAAATAAACCACCTTAAGGTTTTGCAATTACTTTGTACATGATACGTCAGCCAAATAAATAAGTTAATATCCATACAGTTCTAAATTTTGGCCATTGGAGCAGGAGGCATCTGATATTTGAAAATCTAATCCAGCCATCCATAATAGAGAATGGGGACTGACAAGACAAATTCAACCACGAATTTCAAAATTTGACTACCACAGCTAAAAAAAAACCACCTAGGAAAGAGCGATCCTCAGGAAACCCATATGGGTATTTATAAATTAGAATACACTAAAGGGGAACAATTCCTTCAAAACTAAAACAAGAAAACAGTAACTTTGTTTGATGACCAACATAAAACAGAAAGGCAAATCAGAAAGGTAAATAGATAACAACCTGTAAGGGAACCATGGTCTGTATGCCATCCGCACCAAGATGACATCCAATCCTTTGCATGATCACTGTCATATAAAAAGCTATTAGCTACTTGTAGTTGACAGTCTTGACACCAGACAGTAACTTCAAAGACTGCAAGTATGGAAATTCTGTGAATAACCAAAATTTTACATCCCAAACTGACCAAAGCCATTACAGTGATCACACTCGATGAGGCAAACCGGAAAAGCTATGAAGTTCAGGGTAGTTGAAAATGTAAACAAATCAGAAACCACCCTTGGTCTCAATTCTACAACGCCAGAAGAGCATAACTGCATAAACCTTCAAAATTCTTCTTATGACTAGCAGTGGAAATTCAGAGTAAAGACCCAACATTACAGCTTATTTAATAATTAGCTGAAAGAGTAGTATTCACTGACTGGCTAGATCTATGGTTTGTCAGAAGAATAGAGATTTACCTCTGCTTTGTTGGGAAATAATAGAGTAGCCGACCCTTATGACAGCGAGACCGACGAATGATATGTTCAAGACCTTCATCTGCTCCAATTTGTATACCTGCTGATACTGCAAAACAGACAGAATTTCAGTTTCTAGCCCTTGAGACAAAAGAAGTATACGCCAGGCCCAAAGACCTAATGGTGAGATATTAACTGATCTCTCTTGGAAGAAACATAAGATTTTTTTTTCATTTTTCTTTTCTGAAGAAAGACAAAAGTGAGTCAAAAACTCCAGTCCACAAGAAAAAACACATCCATCAAAGATATTGCATTGCCCAGTTCAACACTTCAACATAATAACATAAAGAAAGAAATCCGTAAAGAAAAAAACAAACAGCTCCAAGGTCTAAAATTCGAAAATACCATATCTATCACAATGATATGCCACCATTAGACCAACATCAAGCATTATCCTTCCAATAGCCTTGAATGCTGCACAGAAACAGCCAGTCAAACAAATCATAAGTACCACTCAGTCAATGATACAATCAGAAATTATAATGAGGACTTCTTTGTATATGAAAACATCAACCACAAAGTAAAAAGACAATTCATTTGTGACCAAATCCCAAAAGGGGGGAGGGGGGAGGATATCAGTCAAAACTAACTAACTAAATGCAGGAAAGATCAATACAAAAACAGCATCCATAGCATTGGATAAAAAGCAAACAAAAAAAAAAACAGAACCATCTATGTCTATATCTAACACCAAATGTACATGCTCATATTATCACACATGTTCAGAATTTGATTGACCCTGATAAAAATTAATCTAAGAAAGTAGGTATTTCTTCCAACCATTACCAGGTCCAAATGAAAAGACAAAAAGATAACACGTAAATTTTCCAAGAGAATGTAAATAAACAAGCTGAACTTACCAACTTCCAGTTCCGGCAAAGCACTTGTAGGCCATATGTTCTTCCCACAATATGCTGGGTACCTGAATGGCAGGAAGCCAGAAGTTGTTAGAAATAAAGAAAAAGAACAAGTAAAGAAACAAATCAATAAACTTCAAAGTAAAACTTCTAGCATCCTTGCAACGTGAAGTCAGATGATTATTAAGCTAATGACAACACCGTGTGTAAACACTTTCTAGGGTGTAAAATTGTAAATTGATGTATCAAGAACAAATCTAAATCATATCTTCTTGAAACTGAATAAAGACACTAGGACGGACCTACATCAAGTGGTTATGTTGCAAATTCAACACTTTCAATTATACATAAAGGACCATCTAATTCATATCACTTACTTACAGTGTACTACTTGTTCAAAATCATAAACTGAAGGAATCTTTTTCTTGAAATCAACACTGGAGGGATACAATCCTTGGAACAGACATCTACCAAATAAATGGACCCAGACACTCATGCATCATATGAGAGTTTATAAACAATATTCTTGAGAACTCCTTTAAAGTGATACAAGTAGTTCATACTTTAGGTGATCAACAGAGCAAAGCATAGGACAGTGGGAAGGCCACTCAATAGTTCTACTTCTTTATATTTATTAAAAATTCGGAGCACACTGAAAAAAACAGGGTTCAGGTAGTAGAGCAGGAATGTCTACATTTACAAGTAATTACAAGTATTCTGGATAATAAGAAAATCAAAACACTATTTAGCTGGCCTCCAAAAAACAAAAACAAAAAAATATTTAGCTCATGACACGGCTGTCAACCATAAAAACGTAAGCCCTGAACACAGAAAGAATTCTTGCAACCCACAAGAGGTAAACCATAAAGTAACACCAAAACAAGAAGGTGTCTCCATAATCTTGTCTAAGAACCATCATAAGCTAATGGCTCAGATAAAGGAGCAAAGTCACACAGCTTAAGAAAAAACATTCATGACTGTAGTACACAACACTTATTCAAACAACTTTTACCTTTGAATAAGATTTTGGTCCAATGTCGGTGCATCTAGTATTGGATTTGCGTAAAAAGATCCTTTTAACATATCTGCAGCATAGAGAAGATGACACAAACATAAAAAAATAATTTAGGGACAAAGCAGAAAAAGCATTCTTTAGAACTTTCACTGGACCCAAAGAGTAGTGCAAATGATTGAATATTATGCTTCAATAAGGACTAAGCAAGATGTCGAGGCCTGCGACTAATTTTTCATCCTTCTCAGCACATCATATGTCCTAAGATTTCTTTTTCAAATATTGGAATTCTAAGCGTTACTACTCACAAAATTGGTGAAAAAAGTTCTATAAAACCAATGACTAGAAACAAACACTTGCCTGGCTTCCCCGATTCGAGCTTCTCTTTCCCATGACTCCAACCAAAGTTGTACCTTCGAATTCCAAATAAAGAACTTCAAAGTTGAAATACTGAAAGCCCTCTATATAAGTGCAGTATCACAAGACTCACAACAAAGTTGCTCACTCAGAAATATAACTTAAGATCATAATTTCATAAATGTATGTTAAAGATTACCGGAGGATTTATATATGTATATCAAGGGCCATGAATGATCAATTCTAGAATCTAAAAACCAGTGTGCCACATTCTCATCATCACTACGAAATGAGATGGTGCATACAGCTACGAAGGTTGAGAAAAGTATTTTCCAACAAGAGCAGACCTCAACATTTCAACACAAAGCGACCTAAAGACTTGGTGGCGTTAAACGACAACTACTTAGAAGTTACAAGACACCAAGTATTCGGTATAGGGAATTCAATATAGCACTATCAAACTGTCAGTTGAAATTCCCAACAATCCCTGAGCTAAAACCATTCTGCTGGACTGGCATAGTTTGCATCATCAAGTTTCCAAGGCAACAAAGTTAGGAGGAGCGTATTTTGTTCATCAGAGATAGCTAATTGCATAGGATACTATGTTCTACCTGTCTCATTGGCAACAGGTTTTGAGTATATTAAAGGGGCAGGAGTAGCAGCTTTACTCTCGGGCATGCTCACTGCCTCTCCTCTAGATATTTCTCTCTTTTGTGAACTTTTATGTTTATCAGGTTAGGCAGACTAGACACCACAATATTGTTCATTTGAATAACATCAAGAACTCGAAAAGTAGAATGAGGTCTTTTTTTTTAATTTACTTTCAGAGTTGCACAAATAGAAAATTACTAATGTAGCCTAAAGAATTGACAACTATAACTGAACAGACGAACAGTGCAACAACAATGCTAAAGGCACTACCAACTGCAACACTATAAAAATTATACGTTTGTGTAGGCAACGGCCACAAAGTACGAGCTTATAATAGAGAAAGTCACAGAGTAAAAACTTGATCAACATACTTAACAGCGCAATGGGGAAAAGAAAGAAAAAAAAAAAAACTTTTTAAAAGGGAAGAACTGACTTCTATGAAAAGCCAGATTTTTCAGTGATGAGCTTCAGCAGAAATTACCTGCTATCTGGATCTTCAAGTTTTTGCTTCTCTTCCTCAGAAAGATTGGCTAACCTGAAAAGCATATAGGAACATAAGGTATGATTCACAAATTACAAGATCAATTCATGAGTTGCCTATTAATCTACTATCTGGCAACAATAAGCACTATTGTGAGATATTGCGAGCCTTGCAAAATAAATACCTCGGTGACAGACGAAGAAGACTCTGGCGCAATGACGAATAACCAGGAACCTAAGTCAACATGAGAACATGCATGTAAGCAAGACTACTATCTAATGTAACTATCTTCTCTAGACCAACACGATAAGAAACTTCCAAGCCTGATCAAAAAGAGAAAAATGGAAGTTACACTTTATAACTATAACCATGGCAACATGCAAAAGCCTGGAACACTCCTGTTCACATGAAGATATACCAGTATGTAGTGTATACATACCACTCAGTTGAAAAATCCAAACACTTTCAATGCGCTGAAGTGTATCGTACAAACAGTCATGCTGGAAGGTTTGCCGTTACTACTTACTTGCCATTCATTGTCACTTTCCAATACAAAATACATCTACACAAACCATATGTAAATTCTTCCACAATTCTAGCAGTGGAGAAAGTTGCACACTGTATCTATCTAAATATAAATAGTTTTTTCCATGTTTAAGACAGCTCCTTAATCAAGTAGCAATATCATAAGAGCAACAGAATACATATCCTAGACAGACACATATTTCTATTCCAAATTTCCAATAATTAACAAGCCTTTTCGTTTTTCTTTTGTTCGGTTTCTGTGAAGGGAACAAGCTAAAACTTCTGAGAGGTTAAGTTATTTAACTTTGTTTGTCGAAATCCCTTCAATCCTCTACAAACCAAATTGTAACTGCGAAGTTTGACCAAGTCCTCAACTGACAAGCATACCTAACATCCAAAGTGTTGAACGCGACTACTTCAAGAGACAATTGTTCATCTTAAGACCTAATTTTCATGACAGCCATCCCAATTGCACGAGTCCAAGTAACATATAAAACTCGATCAACAAAATACTATTATCCACACTTAAACCCGTAGTCAGCAGTCAGTACTACCACCACTAATAAAGAATACTCCACATCCGAATCCGAATCCACTGAACTCTGATCACCATTTTTCTCACCACATGTACTCATAACATCAAATCAGCAAAAATGTAGTCTACGAATTAACCGATTGCAGGCACTCTATCTCCATATATGCCTATTTGAGTACATTATGTTTCGACATAATGCCGAAACTTGAACATTACGCCCTAATTATCAAATAATCAAATTGAAAGCAATCAAATCAATCAATTCACATCCAAAGTGTAATTCCAAAGTAATAATTACCTAAATATAAGCTCAAATTAAGATAAATTCACGCTAAACAAAGAGTATAAACTTTGAAATGAGATTAATTAACAAACAAAATTAAAAAGAGTATATGAAAAGTTACACTGGAAATCGAGATAATTCCCAATCCGTTCGGTCCGAAACCTTCTTCGATCATTTCTGACAAATCCGCGCTTTTATCCTTCATTTCATATCACAATTTCAACAAATTTAACGACATAAAATTAGCAACAAAAAATAAACAAAAATGATATGAGAAACATGGTGGTGTGGTGAGGAAGTTACTTGGATGTCGGAGAAGCGTATCGTAACGGGGGAAACAGTAGGAGGACTACTTTGCGACGACATGATCTCCGCCGCCCGCGGTCGGAAAGCGTCGATTAGAAGCTTTGTGATGAAGGTTTTTGGTCAAGTGAAAGAGTCGTAAAAATGGCGGATAGTTTGAGAGACATGCACATGGCTATACATTCAAAATCAATTATTTGCTCACACTCCGTTGTTCAGTATGCTCGAATAAACAATGACTTTGGGATGGTCAACTACGGGTTCGGTTCACGTCGAGTGTTACGTTAATGTTTGTTTCGGGTTTTCTCGACTTTGAGATAGTTTCGTATCTAAACACAATTTAGTCATCAATTTAAAATTGGTGAATAAGTTTGGTATAGAGTTGATCATGTACGGGATGGCCAGTCGGGCTCGCCCGTCTATCCCGCTAATTTCATTTTTCAAGAGGGTCTGACTTGTTGACAACTGGGCTTGACTTGAGCCGCTAGTATGACGTGGATGGTTAGTGGTTACTACAGAGTAAGAAAAAAATGATGGGGCACAAGCTTGGGAAGCCTCCTATATGAAAATATAACGTCGTATACTACCCATACTAAACACAAAATGAGATATATGCATAGAATTTGGTTTCGTGCACATAAATCGAGGTATGCATAAAAATCGGTTTCATGCACAATGTCTCTGTTCAAAGGAAAGTTGACCTACTAGTTAGGTTATTAATCTGTTTTGGAAGCTAACACTGATTCAAATCCTTATATCCCTGCCCTGTAACTCTGTTACTATGTTTTCCAGAATACTACTTATAATCTTGTATTATCTATGGAGTTTTGCTAATAACTCTACTGGTAGAGTTTGCTAATAACTCCATTTTGATCAACACTCCAAAAATACTCGTACCCATGCACTAGAATAAGATGAGACGATAATTTGGGGGTCAAACCTTCAAATCCTGAAGTAAATCCTCGAGATCCAAAGAACTGCCCATTTATACTAGCCGAGATACAAAGAGTTACCTCACACTCCAAACACTCAACTATTTTATATCCAACCAAACCTTAACAAGTTAAAAAACAGTATTTAAAAGTCGATGTTGCATTCTCGTAATTCAAATTTAAAGTTCTACTAAACAAAACACTTGTCAAGTTATCCCTAACATATTGCCAAATGCATCACACAGTCACACACTTGCTTCAAAAGTTCAAGAAGGGGCAAAATTGACCACACACAAAAATTCCACCAACGATATAAAATCAACACAAGGGATCAAAATTAGGGGTACCCCAACATCATATCATTAGTTTAAGAATGAGGCAATGAGAGAAGTGGGAGTTTCTGAGGGTTGTTTGCCCCTCTCCTTAATGACCACCTTAACCGGTGCTCATTTTGCCTGTGATTTCTCATACCAACCAAACAGCCCTCATCATCATCATCACAAATCGCAACTCTTCCAACAACAACAACAGCAACAATAATCTTGATCATAATAATAATAATAATAATAATAATAATAATAATAATTACGAGGCGGTGACGATGAATGTCCTTAACAGTAGTCGAAATTCGATTCGGGTATTCGGGTCTGGGTGGTGGGTACTTTGCCATTTGGGTTGACAGCAAATTGGTTAGGGGTATTTCTGGGATTTGAGAATTTTATTCTCTCTCCTCAGATTTTGCTCCTGATTTGTTTTGCTTGCCGCCAATGGTAGAATCCACTTCCTCAGAATGCCCGACCCGGGTAGTTTTTTCGATGAAATTCGGATCTGAGCCTCCCTAATTTTTTTTTATAAAAAAAATCTCTTTTTGATAAAAATATTTGTCTTTTCAAATGATAAAAAAATGTCCGTGTTTTCCGTTTTTTTTTTTTTTTAATCCATTGTTATGTTTAAGATCGACTAACATGAATTGTAATGTCCTGTACTCGAGCCGGTGTTGAAGATCGACTAACATGAATAGTAATATCCTACACAGCTACACTCGAAAATATAGCGGACCAAGGAAAATCAAACAATGTACTGTATGTCCTTTGAAACACGAAAGACGTAATTTCTAGACCGACGTAAGTTCCGAAATTTGGACTTGGTGATACAAATGAAGAACAGATGAATATACACCTGTGAATGGTGTTACAACGAGGCGATTCTAGCGATAATGCTGAATACTAGTCACAATAATATAGTCAGGGTTCTTTTATTGGATACATGATAATCAAGGGGCCCTATATGAGCAAAAGGATGGGCTCTAAAGACCGAAATCGCAAGGGACTAAATCTCTAATCTTCCCAATTTCTAATTAGACCTTTAGTTCTTCAATGCTAGGCTCCAATGGTTCGAAAAGGCTTTCTACTTCCTTGATGTCGACTTCCTCCACGGTAGGTGGATTCCATTTCGGTTTCTGCAATGGAGGACGAGAAAGATGCAAGTCGGTTAATCTAACAGATATGAGGAAGAGTAAAGGTTTACAAGGCGAAAACTGAAAGAAAGTGGACCTGATCCTTGTCGACCAAGACAGCACGTACACCTTCAGCAAAGTCGTCTTTAAGTGAGGACCTCAATGCAATTCTGTACTCGAGCTTCATTACTCCGCTAAGCTGTATATCAAGCAACCAACGATAAGATAGCAGGCAACGATAAAATGTTGCCATGTGCATGCAATACTGCTAGAAAGGAGATAATTTTAACATCCGACTCACTTTTGACAGTTCAGAGTCATTGCTTCTGCAGCCTGATGCTACTTTAGCAAAATACTTGTGAGTTAAGCAGAGGGAGTAAGGGGCGCCTTTGCCAAGCCCTTCCAATGCCTCTTTGGCCCATCCAGCCACTGTTCATAGAAATACCATCGCAATGCAGTGGATACATACAGCATATCAGGACTCCCAGAAAAGCATGGAAAAGTTAATAACCGACACTCCAAAAGAGCATACAATTAAGTAGTTTACCTGTGGCATCAGAGCTTTCTTGATGCTTTTTCAATTCCTCAATTATCTCGCTGACTGACTTGTTTGCTTCAAAGGTGGAAGCAATATGTGGCAGAAGCAACTTCAGCTGGGGCTCAGACTCTGGCTGGGTGCTGTATTTCGAGACTAGGGCAGCAATGTCTGCATTAGGATCCTCAGAACTGCCAGACACATCAAACAGTTTTTCAGTGAAGTTCATCAAAGCAAGTACTTACCGCTGCAAATTTGCTACCACATCAAGTTCATCATATTATAAGCTTTTACAAGGACAGTTCTAAAGCAAAGGAAGTAAACTAGTGAAGCATAGGGCCGGATGGACATACAATGTAGACGCCAGTAAAGTTTCCTTCAAAGAACCAAGGTTCCCTGATGGCACATAGTGGGTCCCAAGGCCTACGTAAAGAGCATCAGCTGGATTAGATATTCTTTTCCCGGTCATACCAAGATAAGCACCTGAAGCAGAAGACAAATTGTTCAGTTCACTCAGAATGAATTATTTACATATTTGATACGGAGCATAAAAGATCAGATATAAGGGACACACAAGAAGTTCAATATTTTTTAAAGTATTGACATGGGTTTCTTGGGTCCAGAACAAGAACCAAGCCTCTACAACGTTATGATGTTTGTCTGTGAACTGTCAAAATGCATCTGACAGATAATAAGTTTCAAACATCAGGTTGCACCTCATTCTGTTGCTTCTTTCTTCATTCAAGAAAGTTCAATTCGTTTGTTCTTTCTTTATTAGACTCAGTTAGTCGCTTAGTTTTCCTAGTATTTTCCATTTGGAGCACAACCAAATTAAAATGGCCAACAAATTTCTTTGCTCTGCTTTCATAAGGTGGTTGTCCCAAGGTCAATTGTCCCATTTTTCAAAAGAAACATTCCTTTCCAGACCCTATATTCTATTAATCTATGTGCCATAAGAACCAAATCAATTACCCTTTCAACAACCCCGTAACCACAGCCATACAGCACAGACAAACGTGATCAAATCTTAGCTTATGATCTAAGGCACTCTCAATTACCATGTTAGACTTAAATTAATAGTTCCTTGTCTTTGGCATCACCCTCTCTTCAGAACACAGAAAAGGGTGGTCAAAGAATGATGGTGGTAAAAAAGGAGCTTACCCACTGATCCTTCTCCAGGACTGTTTGCAGCTATGTGTGAAAATCCCACATCAGGGAACAAACCGATACCGTTTTCTGGCATTGCAAGAAGAGTTCTCTGCAAAAAGAAATAAAGAATAAAAAATAAAAATAAAAAATAAAAGAAAATAATTATGCTAAGCAATACCAGAATCGGACTTCAGCAAAAATATCAATAGACAATAATTATTCAACAAGCTCGAGTACCTCCGTCACAATACGATAACGGCCATGGCCAGATAAGCCAATGCCAAAGCCCATAGTTATCCCATCCATCAAACTAATGTATGGCTTTTTGTATTCCGCTATCTTGCATACCAAAGTATACTCCGCAGTGAACACCTGCCAATAGATGTGATCTCATCAAATAAACGGCACAAAGTACAAAGACAACTATAACTGCACCTTTATTATTTGCCAGGATACAAAACGGGACACAAGTCACAACAAAATGCAACAAACTCTAAGGCTAAGAAATCAAAGTATGGTTCAACAATTTCAATTATCAAAATCGTCTGTACTTCTTATTTTGTGAAATAGCAGTCAGTCGGTCCAATTCTCGAAGCAATTTTCATTTTGGGTCATCCGTGCGCAGCCTTTCTATGTTTCAATAGGTGTAAGGCTTGCGTGCATCCAACCCCCCCCCCCCCCCTACCACGCCTTATGGCGGGAGACTATAAGGCACTAGGGTAAAGATGTTGTGTTGTTGTCCCAGATTGGACAAATGTTTTCAAGAGTACAGAGAGACAGAAACTAATAGTGAAAGCTTCAGTTTTTTAAGAATTTTCAACAGATCTTTGAAATCCAAAAAAGAAAGTACAAACAAGAACAAACTACTCCTAGAATTTATAGTACTAGACATCAAATTCTGCACAACAGAAGGAGCATTGCACCTTGTCACCAAAGAATATACCATTTAAGTATGACAATATCTTCAAAAGAACCCATCAGTCTGAAGCCATCCAAAGTGGAAACAGAATGCTATGCACAACCAACACTAAAGCAGAATCAGAATCTATATACCATGGTAGATTATTTTTGTTTCTTTTTTTGGTGGATGCACCGTGGTGGAATATGATAAAATAAATCAAAATGGTTCACTAAGACATTTGAGTATCCTATATAGTGAAGTACCAATTGTTCGGCAATTCTTGACCCAACTTTCACCTTGGGTCAAAACAAGCTCAAGGCCCATTATCTGAACCCCCTTACCTAGCCACAGGGGGGAGGCGGGGAGCTTTTAAGAAGCTAGGCTAATGTTGTTGTTTGTTTGTTTGGTGGATACACCATAGTTGATTCACATATCTTAATGATGGATTATCACTCTTGTAGTTTAAAGTAGACTTAACTCAGTTGCACTTATAGGCGTTATAGCCTCCCATACAATTTAGTATTTAGCAGTAATCAAAGCTAACAAATAACATCTGGTCACTGCATCAACATTCAGCATATAGCAACTTAAACTGAATCTACACAAGACCTTAATCACATCTGACAAATTGTCATGAACAGCGATCTGCTTCACATCACCACCTGCAGATGAAGTTATGCTTCAGATTATCTATCTAATGACATGAACAAATCCACACACAAGCGACATGAGCAGGAAACAGCATATACAAAATCATGTAACCATCAGCGGTAAGGATCAAACAACTTTATACTAGAAGAGCACATAGTCCAAGTACAGCAGGGAAGGCATTAAGTTCAGGAATATAATAGTTCTAAAGAAAACCTTCGGGACAAGAGGTGTGCTTTTATCCTTTCGAATTTCAGCCACAACACCTTTGATATCCATTCCTGCATTTCGCACGATCAGGTCACCTCAAACTCTGAAGTCTTACCAGTTAATGAACCCAGAAAGCTACTATTGGTAAGAAGATCGTACTCCTATTAACCAGGGATCTAAGTAACATCAGACCCTTTTTTTTAGCGCACTTACCAGCACAGAAAGCACGAGATGAGCTACTGTCAATTAGAACACATTTCACCCTTGGATCCTCTTCCCATTTATCGAGAAAGCTTTTGTACTTTATGTCCATATCTGCAGCAAAATCAGAAGAAGTTGCATTAGAGAAGAACACGGCCATCAGTTAACAGAATGGCAAGTACGCAAACTTTGGTGATTTTACACGCTCAATTGTCAGCCTACATAACAGAGTTTGAAAGATACAGCACCCCCACAAAACACTTACACAGTAAACAGTAGTTCTGATTTCGATGGTATCAGGCTGTCAGTAACATGCCCCTCAACTACATATTTACACTCCTTGAGAGACAAACACTAGTATACATTATGCAGTATATGAAGATATCAAAAGTCAAGACTGATGTCTTAGGTTTACAGCTAGACTGCAGCTACAGACTGAAGACAGAAGAGAAGACCCAGTAGCTGGGGCTTAGTGTACTTAGCCTAGCTTGGTTATGTAATCATGTATCCTAGCTGGCTGAGAAGTTAGCTATTCTAAAACGACGTACAGCTGTAATTGGCGAAATGTCGGAGGTACAAGTTTGCTAGAAATCTTTTCGTTTCGTAGAAGCTTAAACTGTATAGATAGTCCCCACACTCAGCTACATTTTTTAGATGATCAGAAATTCAGAAAACTACCAAATGCTCTCCCAAAGTTATTGTAGTGTTTAAAAATCTTGATGTTCATTTCAAACATATTTCTAAGCTTTTCTAGGCTTCTCAATTCATCAATGAAATTCAAAGCAGACCTATTTCTTCTATGCTCCTCGGACCCAGGTACAGCAGTAGGTATTAGATCTGGGTACATAAGACATGTTATTACTCAATTGAGTTCTGTCCTATATTATGGATACGGGTAAAGGGGCACGTCTCCAAATCCAATAGTTATATATAAGGTACGAATATTACTAGTTTAAACTGAAATAGAGAAATGTTCGACACAAAGCTCAAATCTTTAAAACCATACTAACTGCTTAATACATCAATGTATTCCTCTACTTTATCATGCGTGCTTCTATTGTCTCTTCTAGGAGAGTGTTGGATAGGCATGGGTCAGGAACTGTCTCCATACCCATATCTTTTAGTGTTCTGTAGGACACATGTGCGTCACTAGAAAAGAAAAGTCGAATAACATGGATACTAATTACTTAGTCTCTATACCAACTTTCAAACAACATTGCCTAGACATGAAAAAAAAGGGGGTTAAAGTGCAAACCTAAAAAAATACATACTTACAACTGAACGAGAGAAATAAACAAAATGCACATTGCGCATACATAATCCACGAGTTCAGAACTTTGGTTTAAACTTTTGGAGTTCAAACATTGGGATTAAACTGCAGTAGAGGAACTATATTTAGGCTCATGAACTTACCTAGCACTTATACATCTAAAAGCATCATCGTTACTTCATTGGTGTCACATATATAATAGAACCTTCCTTTCTAACAATAACTCTTCAGTCACCCTCCATTATGGAGATTGTTGGTTTATGTCCTCTTTTATTTTTTATTTTTGTTCACAAGATCTTCAACTTTACCATCCCCTATGAAAAAAAACTTGGAATTAATGCTAAAATGACAAAAATGAATTTTTTCACCACTGATGGGATTGCCCATCATGTTAGCTGATATGGTACTTCCAAATTTAAGCATAGAACTGAATTTGGAAAACAAATTTTAAAGCCATGCTTGCAGTGTGACTCGGGGCATTATCCTTTTGTCACTAAAACCCAGCTCTTCTAGAATCGTCAAATGGGTACTATTACTCCATCTTAAGCCAAAATATTACCTGAATTCTCTACCCGAATTTTATCTTCTGTGTTAGTTTACGCCACCTATAGCACATACCAACCATATAAAACTCAATGTTTACCAGTTTGATAATCAGGACAACCTAGTTATTAGCAGGTCCAACAAGCAACCTACACTCCGTGGACACCATAAACCCTTCTAGTTTCACATCATTAGCATATGCCGAAAAAGACTAGACCTAGTTTCATACAACCTTACCATTGTCATACAAAGCACCCAAAACTTATAGCTAGTTCCAAAAATGTGAATGATTCCCAAAACACAGAAATTTCCAACCTCCCATGGACCGTTTATTGGCAGTATAGCTGTCCATCATGTGACGAATTTCAAAATATTTCACATTCCCTTCATTTGGCTAGTCTTAGTATCTCCCCTTCTATCTCCTCATTTCACAAGGCATTGTTTTCGTAAATGCTGTCTTAACTAATAAATCAACCTCCTATTACACTATAAACAAAAAGCTCGTGTCTTTTACTCCCTCGAATCCAGACAAATTGTAACCCCACAGTAACATATTTTACCTAAACAAAATGCATACTTACAACCGAACAAGAGAAATAAAAAAATGCACATTGCAGCATACATAACCCTCTAGTTCAGAACTTTGGTTTAAACGTCTATAGAGTTCAGAACTTTGGGATTAAACTACAGTAGAGGAACTATATTTAGGCTCATGAACTTGCCTAGCACTTAAACATCTAAAATACATCATCGTTACTTCATTGGTGTCACATATATAATAGAGCCTTCCTTTCTAACTATAACTCTTCAGTAACCCTCCATTATAGAAATTGTAGGCTTACGTCCTCTTTCTTTTTTTGTTTTCTTTTTTTTTTTTTGTTCATAAGACCTTCAACTTTATCATCCCCTATGAAGAAAACCTTGGAATTAATGCTAAAATGACAACAACGAATTTTTTCAACACTGATGGCATTGCTCATAATGTAGCTGATATGGTATTTACAAATTTAAGCATTGACCTGAAATTGGAAAACAAATTTCAAAGCCATGCTTGCAGTGTGACTCAGGGCACTACTCATTTGTCACGAGAACCCAGCTCTTCTAGACTCTGCAAATGTGTACTATTACTCCATCTTAAGCCAAAACACCACGTCAACACTTGAATTCTCAACCCGAATTTTATCTTCAGTGTTAGTTTAAGCCACCTATAGCACATACCAACCATATGAAACTCAATGTTTAACAGTTTGATAATCAGGACAAATAGTAATTAGCAGGTCCAACAAGCAATCTACACTCCACAGACACCCATAAACCCTTCTGGTTTCATGTCGTTAACATATTCCGAAAAAGACTATACCTAGTTGCCTACAACCTTACCATTGTCATACAAATCACCCAAAACTTATTGGTAGCACTAAAAATGTGAATTATTCCCAAAATGCAGAAATTTCCAACCTCCCATGGACCGTTTATTGGCATTATAGCTGTCCATCATGTGACAAATCTCGAAAACATTCCAAATTCCCTTCATTAGGCCAATACATATCAATCCCCTCTACCAAATCGCTCCTATTCTTAGTATCTCCCTTTTATCTCCTCAATTCACAAGGCCTTGTTTTCGTAAGCACTTTCTAAACTAATTATTCAACTTCTCTATTACACTACAAACAAAAAAACTAGCGTCTTTTACGGTTTACCCCCTCGAATCTAGACGAAATGTAATCCCACAGTAACAACTTTTACCCCCCCCCCCCAAATAATCCAGCTCCAAGCCTTCAATTTTTCACCCAAAAATAATCAACTATCAGAATAACTCTAATTAATTAACGCATAAAGTTCACAACTTTTGTTCCTGAAGTTTCAATAAATTCTTCCTAATTAATTATCCAAACATTTTCTCGATCAATTAACATAAAATTCACCGCTTATACTCGTAAATTCAAATAGTAAATACCAAAATTAAGCAAAATAACTCAAGAAATTTGACTAAAATTACTATAAAAAGAGCAAGAAGAGTGAAGAAGAAGACAACCTAAATTCATGGCGTTAAGAGCTTTAGGACGATCAAGAGTGATGACGGCGACGCCGTTAGGGTGAACAGCGCCTTTGACGAACTCATCGGTGGCAGCGGCGGAGGCCATTGCACAGAAGCTCCGGTGAGAGAGCGGGGAATGAGAGACTGACACGTGGCGGAGAGATAAAAGAGAAGTTGTAGTAATACTAGTAGCAGAAGAGAAATATGAGGATGAAGATGATCGCGTGATGAAGAATTTAGAAATGTCCAAAACTTTCAACATTTGATTTCGATTTCTACAAATTTGGGAGAAAACTTTTTATTTTTTATTTTTTTGGAGACTGATTGTTCGATTGAAAGCGTGAGTGTGACACTTCGTCACCAAACTCACACCTGTAATTAATTTCTCAATTTACTGCGACGTGCAATCTGTCTCAAAAAATGTTCATAATGTCGAATGCATAAAAATGTACCCGTACATGATGTCGAATGCATAAATGACCTTCTTTGTACGTTGTTTTGGTAAATAGACTCGGATATGTAGTATTGCAATGTGTTATTGTGCATTATGTTAAGTTTTCGTTTTGGGGTGTCGCATATGTTGAAGGTATAAAACCATTGTGCGTGCTCTAATCATCAATCTACACTTTTGGTTCAGTTGGTTATCTAACAGTATATTTGTTTCGTGCTGGTGTGGATAACATTTTATTAACATTGATAATGATATGTGCAAGAATGCAACTAATCAAAGTTAATGCCTTCCTAATGTCTACTGATTGAAATCGTACTAAGTGTCATTGTTACATTGCATATTATAGGTCCATTGTATTGATCCCTTCTTAAAATATGTAAGAATGCAAATGAGGCCTCCTAAACAAAAGTAAATATATTGTTTCTTAAAGGTTGATAGCTACATTATGATGCAAATTGCAAATGAATGGAGTTTACAACAATGCCAATATTCCAACATTAATTAAACATGCTCAACCTCAATCATTTCTAATTTAAAAAGGAATATGTGCCATAGAATAATATAATTAGTACATTGTATCACTTGGTGTTTAGCAATAAGTTGAATTCCCTTGCTCCTTCACTAGCTTTGCAAGGTTCGATTCCTATGAGATGATTACTTAAGGGTAATAATTGTAGGGGAGGTCCCCTTATCTTATGTAATTAGACCATTTGAATCATGTTAATACGATTCCTAATTCTAATTTATAATATATTATTTTTTATTGTCTTAAATTGTAAATGTTCATCTGAATTTCTTTCACATATTTAAATAAAATATCAACAAAAATTGTAAAAACAAGTAAATAAAAACACGTATTAAATACCCGTACATTTTTTTGTGTCTAAAATATTCCTCACATGAACTCTATGCATGTTCCAACTTCCAAGCCATGAATTTAGGTTATCATTCTCAATGCACAGACTTCGTGAAATGACCCAAAAGTCCAAAACGGTATAAACTCAATAATTAATTAATTAATTAATTAACAAAACCCATCATACTTACCGTCTTAAACCATCATTAGACGAGGGGAAAGACCACTTTGCCCTTGCTGTTATGGGTCATTGTCGTAATTGCACCGACAAGTGGGGGTTGGGGAAGGGCAAGATCGAAAAGACCAAAATAAGAAGAAAAAAAAAAACAGGGGTGACTAATGTACGATTATTAATAATGCAAAGTTTTTGGTCATAAAAACGCCATACGATGTGCGGTGCTTTGCTCAGTTGCTTTCGAAGGAAGCCAATACACATCTAATTAACATTATCATCATGTAAATCGTTAGGAAGGGTACTGAGTAGTAGCAACACTGTCACTTGAACGTTAAGTGTGTTAATTATTGACATAATCTTGTATTATTAGGTATATAATGACAGCCAAATTGGGGGTGTCAACCTAGTTGCATTTAACAAATTGTGACAAACTGACAACATTTGTCGCATAGTAAAGTTGATATAATCCACCAGACCAACACCCTACAGGTTGGGGTGTTGTCGTGTTGTTGATCACGTATGAATGCACGATCAAGTGACATACAGAGTAGTACCAGTAGTTTTTATTTTATTTTTTTCGTATAATGAACCTAGTGTTAGAAACTCACACTAAATTAAATTTTAGACTACCGTAGAAATCATAAAAGGTCATAAATCTAGGTTTATGTCCACATCCTCTAACATCAACGTAGAAGCTCAGACTAAATACTAATGAACTTATTCTGATATGTCCTTTACCCTATAGAAGAATGGTGGATTGGTGGTTGAGCAAAAAAAAAAAAAAAAAAAAGAAGAGAGACAAGTATCAAAGATCAAATGTAAAAGAACTAGAAGCTTTTTATAATGACAATTTGACTTGTCGGGTATAATATGCGGTTAAGAAGTTGGTCACGTTATAAGGGCAGCAAAATACGAGTGATGTTACGTTATAACCAAAACTTGAGAGTTAGTGTTGCTCAATAAAAGGGAACAAAAAACAGAGAAACACACACACACACACAAAAATAAACAGAGTAAATTAAGCTTAAGCTACACAAAGAAAGAAAGAGCGAAATAAATGGCTCCTTCAGCTGATACAAATGGAAACTTAACTGATACTTCTTCCCCCATTAAAACACCAGAAGTTAAGTTCACTAAGCTCTTCATCAATGGCGAATTCGTCGACGCGGTCGCAGGTTCACTTTTGCCCCTCCTTCATCATGCATTTCTCTTCCATTTTATGCACATTTTTGCTTAGCTACTTTAATACGGAGTAAGTTGTTTCTTTTAGATAACAATTTTTACTGTTCCATTGCAACCTTGTGAGTTGTGATTTTTTTTAATCGATGCCTGTATAAGACGTAAAGGTGAATACAATCTAGTTTAGTATGAGTTTGTGTCGGAACTTGGAATGCTCGATATTTTTGCATGTTTATGGTTGATTGAATTGGTATTTTGGTATTACCAAATAATAAGGTGAAAGAAGTTTTTTTTTTCTTCTTTTTTTTCTTGATTCAGTTTTGATATTCCGCTAAGAATATAGTAAGAGTATATAGAGAGTTATTAGGAGTATATAGTATGGACTAAAGTTCATGAGCTTGAGAAAAACTTTGAGAGCTTAAAAAGTTAAGGCTTGTCTTAATACTATAGTAACCTAAATTACTAATAAAATGAATGGCTGCCTTTGCTTGAGGAGAAAGATTATTGGTTGTCTATCTAGAAAGACAATTTGCGAGAGTGTTGACTGTATGTCGAGTAAAGATCCTTCAGAGTAGAAAAATACATATTCAATTTATTCACTCAAAACAGTGGGACATAAAAATTTAATTTAGATCTATTAATTCCTACGGAGGAATACGAATATAAACTCTACCAAACTCTTCAGAAAACAACTCAAAGAATAATACTTACCCTGTGTCATCCAGCTTATGAGTCACAACTCACATCACATGCATATAAATGCATGCTCATCATGAGTATTTGGTTTGGTAATGTTAATGGTTGTGGATCATTCACTGAAACTACCATTTTGCGTCTCTAGTGAGGAAAAATTAATTATCAAGTGGTACCCAATTCGAGTATTCCCTACAAATTGTAAATGATACCCAACTTCTAGTGAAGATGAACCATACACTCTCTTCTTACTTAACGCGGCTTTGATTAGGCTTTGATTGGTCGAGGGAAAAGCACGATCCAATATAAGCTTGTGTTTCACGGGATTCACTTTCAGGAAGAAAAGAGTCCTTTTCCATTTTGATTGGCTTTGATTATTGTACATGCAAAGGCATAAAATTTATCATTTAATTTCTTCATTCTGATAGGTGATTTTTTTTTTTTTTTTTTTTTGTGACAATGGCTGATATGTGATCGTTCTGTATGTTGTCCCTCAAAAACATATGAATTTGGATTTCCCGTGACATGTAAAAATGCTCAAGTGTTTATGATAAATCTACTACTCCCTTCATTTCATTCAATTGTTGGGTTCCCCTTACAAAACTAGTCTCATCGTAAACAATTGAATGAAATAAAAGGGGTAATTAATTCTAGTTCCGCCAAAATTGGAGGAATTCCTTACATTTAGTAAATTCAACTATTTATATATCATTAGAGACAACCTTTTATGAGTGAAAGTTTCACACCGAGTAGAAATTCCTAGAGTGAACCAAACGAGTTTAGAAAAGTTTTTTCTTCCATCAAATTGGGAATAACAATATAAAGTCTCGAGAAAATTTCAAACTTGAATATTAATTTAAGGCTTTAATTAAGATGTTGATTTGACTACTACGTCTACATTCCATGACAAATAAAAACAGCTACTAATTAAAGATAATTTTTATATCATCTAACCAACTTGATCGATCAGCATATCGTACTAAATGTTGGTTTGATTATATCCCTTTTACAAGCCTTAGTTTATGGAGGCGGCTATTGACTCGTAAAGGCTAACAACTTTAAATTTATTTCCAAGTAGCTCAAGTGAAGCCGACGTAAACGTCCAATAGTTCGCACATGGTGTAGCATGCTAGCTTCCTGTAATAATAGTATTATTATAAGTTAGTCGAGCTTATTGGATACGTTATTTTTACGACCAAACGCGATGGGTGAAAATTTTAGCAACTCTGCTACAAGTTGAAGTGAATGTTCACTATAGAGTGTAATTAGAGTACAGTCTTAAAGCCGATCACTATCATCGGTTTTAAATCAGTTTTCCGCGAATATATGATGTCAATTATTTGTGCCAAACTGAAGATTATTACTCCCTCCTGTTAAATATGATATTCCACAATATATTACCATGAAAGATGTGGTGGAAAATGAAAGTGGGTGGGTCACAAACCATTAGGACCACAAAAAACATTACAAATAAAGAAATAAGAAGATCATTTAAAGCTGACTCAAAATGGAAACAGAAACATCATCCATAACCGGAGAGAGTACTAGGATTTAAGACAAAAAAAAAAAAAAAGTACTCCCTCCTGTTCTATTTGATGTTCCACAATGAAATAGCACGAATTTGTTTGTAGGGAGTAAGATGTGGTGGAAAATGAAAGTTGGTGAATCACAAACCATTAAAACCACAAAAAGCATTACAAATAAGGAAAATATAAGATCATTCATAACTGACCCAGAAGAAAAACAAGAAAATCATTTAGAACTGGAGGGAGTATGTAAATATGCGGTGAATGATTAAATTTGGGTTTGTTTACAGGACGAACATTCGAGACACTAGATCCAAGGAATGGAGAGGTTATAGCTAAAATGGCGGAGGGTGATGAAGAAGACGTAGATTTAGCTGTCAAGGCTGCTCGTGAAGCATTTGACCATGGCCCATGGCCTCGCATGTCGGGTTTCGTAAGTCTACCCCTACTCTATTTAATACAGTACACTACTAGTTTGGGAGCGCTTACTGGATACCGATCATCAATACGTTAACATTTGAAATTTATTGCTAATACGTTAAAGTTTGCAAAATCAGTTTCGATATTATGAAATCTTATCATATAGTTATAAATTATATTGAATTTTGTACTCCGTATTAATTATGACCTATTGATAACCTGTATGTAGCACGTGACATTTTCTGAATAATATCTGATCTTATCCTCCACCAACATGATGTAACGATATTAAGCCAATTGCATGTTGTTTAATTTGACCTTCTAGATGGTCATGGTGAGTGACAGAGATTTTTCTTTTTTGTATGCATGGGTTAACCTCTAGACACATTAAATAGAGGGGTCAATTTTCATTTCGATAAGCAAATTGTATCAATAATAATGCAAAAATACTAGTAGTCTATATATAGATAAATTAAAAAGTGTCTATATATGGTTAGTTTGTAGTAAAATTAATTAAATATGCAGTAAATTTTGTGTCATAATTTTGTAAATATTTTGTTGGCGGAGTACAACCAACAATATTAAAGAGGAGTAAACTTGTGTATACTACTATTGTTATCTATCTATCTATTATATATATATATAGAGAGAGAGAGTGAGGATCATAGGAGTACCCCTGCTCGCGTGAGAACTGCGCACCGCCATAGAGTAACACAGAGTGTCACATAGAGTGACACTCACATACAATGACACAAAACATCCATAGAATAACACATACATACAATGACACAGAAAGTCTATAGAATGACATGAAAATTTAGAACTCATGTAGGAATTGAACCTACGACATTCGTGTATGTACACAAATGCTTTACCAAAT
>JBBYHQ010000022.1:2076471-2089008 GCA_038382645.1 Spergularia azorica
GAGAGAAAGAGCAGGAGATAGGAGGAAGAGGAGAGAGAAAGTGAGTGAAGATTATGACGGGAAGAGGGAAGACTCCCGTTCTCTTTTTATTTTATTTTTGCGTATAATACGCTCGTGTCACTCTATGTGACACTCTGTGTCACTCTATGGGAGTGCGCACTTCTCACGCGAGCAGGAGTTCGCACCTTATCTCGTCTGTATATATATATATAATCCTGAATTCGCTCAATTCCCACGCTAAAACGTGGCATATAATAATATTATTATATTGTAAATAATATTTATACAAGATAGGACATGGTAAGTACATGGTAATATTATTCTAATAAAATAACATTATTACTTGATTTATGGAAAATAGTTTTTTAATATAGTAATTACTTGATTTATGGCAATTTGATCAAATAATCCACGGGTGTTTCAAAATGGGACTTTAGCTTTTGAAATGTGATTTTTCCTCTAATTAAATTACAAATATCACACGGGTGTTCGAAATGATATTTTAGGTTTTTAAAGGTGACTTTTCATCTAATTAAATTACAAATATCACACGGGTGTTTGAAATAAGATTTTAGGTTTTAGATAAAAAAATTGGTTTATATAATTTTAAAATTTAAATTTAAGTATCCCGGGCGTTGCACGGACCATCAAACTAGTATATATATGTAATCTTGAGCCTGCTCAATTCCCACGCTAACACGTGTCATATAATAAAATTATTTTATTGTAAATAATATTTATCCAAAATAGGATATGGTAAGTACATGGTAATATTAATCTAAAAAAAATAACATTATTACTTGATTTATGGAAAATAGTTATTATGTAATATAGTAATTGCTTGATTTATGGCAATTTGATCAAATATCCCATGGGTGTTTCAAAATCATGATAATATTATTATAATAAAATAACATTATTACTTGATTTATGGAAAATAGTTATGTAATATAGTAATTGCTTGATTTATGGCAATTTGATCAAATATCCCACGTGTGTTTCAAAATGGGACTTTGGCTTTTGAAATGTGCATTGTCCTCTAATTAAATTACAAATATCACACGGGTGTTCGAAATGAGATTTTAGGTTTTTAAATGTGAGTTTCCATCTAATTACATTACAAATATCCCACGGGTGTTCGAAACATGACTTTAGGTTTTTAAATGTGAATTTCCATCTAATTACATTACAAATATCCCACGAGTATTTGAAATGAGATTTTAGGTTTTAGATAAAAAATTTCGTTTGCATAATTTTAAAATTTAAACATAAGTAGCCCGAGCTATCAAACTAGTATGACCAAAATCAGATTATTATCGACATGTTGATGTGATGATATGATGTATTCTACACTTATACTAATGACGCTTTTTAGTCCATTAGGAGTGATTAAACGAGTAAAATTACTTGAAATTACAGTTGCACCTGAAATAATTTCGATCATGAACTAATTTGAATTATCTTGAAAAATGAACAGGCAAGGGGGAGAATAATGATGAAATTTGCTGATCTAGTGGACGAACATGTGGAGGAATTGGCAGCATTAGATGCAATGGACGCAGGAAAATTATTCAGTTTGAACAAAATCATTGATATACCCTCGGGTGCAAATAACTTACGGTACTACGCTGGTGCAGCAGATAAAATCCACGGGGAGACCCTAAAGATGTCACGTGAGCTACAAGGCTACACCCTCATTGAGCCAATGGGTGTGGTGGGCCACATTATCCCCTGGAATTTTCCGACCACCATGTTCTTCGCGAAGGTCTCCCCGGCCTTGGCCGCGGGCTGTACTATGATCGTTAAACCCGCAGAGCAAACTCCTTTATCCGCGTTGTACTATGCTCACCTCGCTAAATTGGTAAGCATTTTTTCGCTAATAAGTCAAAACTTGACAATCTACGATCTGAAATTCATTCCATTGAATTTACCGGCGAAATTCATTCCATTGAATTTTTTATCTGGTTCTACTCACTTACTCTGTATCATATTATTATTTCATTTCCACTTTTACATTAGCCGTTTTACTATTTTATCTGCATTCCGCAATCCCATTACTTGTTATATCACATTATATTTAAAAATATTACTATAACTTAGCTTACCACAATAATCACCATAAATTATATTGTTTTCCATAAATTAGCTAAAACTCCGTAGTTACCATATTGTATGATTACTTAGTGATATCCAATTAATAAGTGTCAAGTGTCCACCTAAGAAAGACTTGGTTTCAGGTTTTAATATATAGTAATGGATTAGATTAGATTAGCAACACTATTATTTTTCATAAATTAGCTTACCACCATAATTACCATAGATTATATTATTTTTCATAAATTAGCTAATAAATTCCATATTATGTAATTACTTAGCGCTATCCAATTAATTAATGCCAAGTGATCTTCTAGGAAAGACTTGGTTTCAGGTTTTAATATATAGTATAATATTAGATTAAGTCATAATTAATTTATTAGTGTAAATGTGTATTTAGATTACAATGTCAATATACATCAATTGATACAATTATATTAACTTTTGTATGTTAATTTAGGCTGGAATTCCTGATGGTGTTCTAAACGTCGTTAACGGGTTTGGGAAGACTGCCGGTGCTGCCATAGCTTCTCATATGGACATTGACAAAGTGAGTCGATAATTAAACCTTAATCTCAGTAAATTTTAGCTTAATATTGTAATTAAACCACTAATTGTGCAAGAACAAGTAAATAATATTTGGTGTGTGTCCTACAATAATGTTATTGCAGGTCAGTTTTACGGGGTCTACGGAAGTCGGACGATTGATTATGCATGCAGCAGCAGCTAGCAACTTGAAGCCGGTTTCCCTTGAACTAGGAGGGAAATCTCCGGTTATTATTTTTGACGACGCCGATCTTGACGTTGCTGCTGAGATTGCCTTTACCGGGGTCGTTTTTAACAAGGCAAGACGCTTAGTCAAACAATCAACCGTTACAATTTCAGTAGCGCGTGCATAACATACATGAGCATATTACATACGATTGTAATTTAATAATCAATTCCGTGACTGAGAGTCGATCATTCTGCCATTTGATTACAGGGGGAGATTTGTGTAGCAGGGTCTCGTGTTTTTGTCCAAGAAGGAATTCATGACAAACTTGTACAAAAGTTGAAGATCAAAGCCAAAAATTGGGTTGTTGGTGACCCCTTTGATTCCAATTCTCATCAAGGACCACAGGTATAATAATTATATGTCACCTTTCGCTTAATTCCGTAATTGAATTTTTTTTTGCCACAAGACTAAATTAAGTGGAAAACCCACGAATTTAGACTAGTTCTATAAATAACGTTATTGATTCATCAAGTTTATCACGATTTAAAGTATGTATCTTTTGTAACCAAAAAAAAAAAGTATGAGTATGTATCTTTAGCAACTTATTTGATATTGTTTAAAGAGTTTTTCGGACCTTGCTAGGTCACCACCTAGATAGGTCTTCCCCTAGTTCCGCCAACGTAATGACCTCATTATACTGATGCAAAAAGCTTTAATATGTAGAAACTTATTTATCTCAATTATATTAGTTAGTTTGACCCTCAAAAAATTATTGTAGTTAGTTTGATGTCAAGAAAGTCATTTTCACCAAATATATAATTTGAAAGAGGTACGTACAAAGAGATCTCGTGTTTGAATTCCTTATTTCTCGTTATAGTGACATCTGCGTTTTAAAATAACTTTATAGTACCAATTTTTTGTTCCTTGTTATAGTAACATTTGCGCAATTTTTTTTTTTGCAGGTTGACAAGAAGCAATTTGAGAAGATCCTCTCCTACATAGAGAAGGGTAAAGAAGAAGGAGCTAATTTACTATGTGGTGGTAATCGACATGGAGAGAAGGGTTACTTTATCCAACCCACAATATTTACGGATGTTCAGGTAAACTCTACATGAACTTTTTAATTTTTATTATTTCGTCTTTATCTCTACATACATGCATGCTGTTTTTTCGCACTTTGAGGCGAAATATCAAATATGTGACTATTTGATGTTTATTATAGGACGATATGGTGATAGCAAAAGAGGAAATATTCGGACCGGTCATGTCACTGATGAAATTCAAGTAAGTCAATGTGACTTGTAATTGAGCAGTTCTAGAGTGCTTGATTGACCTTCATATAATCGCCCACGATGAAACACCATTCCATTTTTCGACTTTATTAAAAAGTTTTTCAAAAATGATTTTACAGGACAATTGAGGAGGGAATAGAAAGGGCAAATGCGACGAAATATGGGTTAGCAGCAGGAATATTGACAAAAAACATAGACATAGCAAATACAGTGTCGAGATCACTAAGAGCAGGTGTTATTTGGATCAATTGTTACTTTGCATTTGACACGGATTGCCCTTATGGTGGCTACAAAATGAGTGGCTTTGGTCGAGATCTTGGGATGGAGGCTCTATATAAATATACCCAAACAAAATCTGTTGTCACCCCTATATACAATTCTCCTTGGTTGTAATTTAATTATTGCAAATATTTATGTGTACCCGGCCTCGAGAATATGAGGTCATTTTAACCTCACGCTCACTCAATCTATATTACTGAATAAAACCTCGTTTTTTCTAGGTTTTCGATGATTGTTTGGTGTAAAAACCATATTTAATGCAATATTAATGTGGTTACGTTTTTACGTGATATGTGACACATCGTACCCAAAGACCGTCCATTTTATCTTTTATCATGTACGAGTAATTATCAAGCATTTCATTTAACAACTTAGACACCACCTACTTAATCAATTGTTGAATTTGTATTACGAATCAATCACTCCCACCAATGATCTATCGAGCGAGGTATCAAAATCCAATAACTAGCTGTAAGCAATAATCCCATGTAATTATGTACATTATCATGTTCAATGATTTAATTTTTGCATCATATGCATATATATATTCTACTCATGCACTTAAACACCCCTAGATTTACCCTTGACTTGTCCTGTTTTCAGGACAATAATAGAAGTTGGGTCCTCATATTCCTACGACATAAAACAACCAATTCACGCTAATTGTGTGAGGCATATGTATGTACTCCCTTCATTTCTTTTGGTTCTTTACGTTTGATTTAAAATTCTGTTACAGATTCAAACCAAACGTAAATAACCAAAAAAAGTGGAGGGGGTATTACAAGTGCGCTAGTCGTTGACTTTAATTATCGTAGCTTGCCTAAAAATTGCGTCAAATGAGACAAAAGTCTACTCGATCCTTGTCTCATTGACTTGATTAACTTTTCTATAAATACTAAATAGTAATATATGATACCTAATATCATAATAATGGTCATGATATCCTAATAAAGTGATTATAATCCACAGTTTTTAATATAAGCTAATAGGTAGTTGCTCGTGTCATGGAGGGCGCAACAAAGGCGGGCAACTTGGCCGTCGCGTGGACTTTCTGTCTTATATTCATCGCTACTTTCTCCCTTTGAATTTTCCGTATGATCAGTCGTTACGACTTATCTATCCAAACTTTTATAAAGTCGTTGTCACCATGTCATGCAACCATGTCATCATATACGTAATTTAATTACATTTTATTGTTAGGGTGTATTATTGTATTAATTTGATTACACCCACCGCTTGCATTATCATCTACGACTAAATTGTCTAATTCTACCATAAATACACACAACATATATACATAATAAGCTTAAATCACAGCTGCGGAAGAAGCTTAAGAATCAAGCTAGCTAGATAGATTGTTATATTGATTATAAAAATTGGCGTATATTATTGAATTATGGGGGACGCCGTAGCTAATGGAAATTCGGAGTCATGCTTCAAAACTCCAGAGATTAAGTTTACCAAGCTCTTTATCAATGGAGTATTTGTGGATGCTGTTTCAGGTTTGTTCCTTCGTTCATTATTCCAATAATCTTAATTAATCTACACCAATTTTTTCATGTTAGCTTCATTTTTGCAATTTTTTGGATGCCACATACACCCTTTTTTAAATGACATCGATCGATAAGCATTATCCTAGCATTTCAAAAGTTCATGGAGAAGATTGTACGGAGTATTAATTAATTACTCGCAGTTTCTTCGCAATTAATTAATGAAATTTGAAATCATCAAAATAACATGTAAAGTTCATTATGATTGGTCGATCACAAGTTCAGGAAATTAAAAAACACAGAGATAAAGTTGCGTACATCAGACACACTCTTACATCGTCGTAAGTCGATGCATATAAATAATAATGAATTAATAATGCTTGATGCATGTGTGTTTAGGAAAAAGCTTTGAGACGATTGATCCAAGGAATGGGGAAGTAATAGCAAGGATTGCAGAAGGAGATGCAGAAGATGTCGATTTGGCTGTCAAAGCTGCCCGTGAAGCCTTTGACCATGGACCTTGGCCCCGTATGTCTGGTTATGTAAGTTTTTCTAATTTTACGTAAAATTTTAATTTGTACATATCAACATCGAATATCTTGATGACAATTTTGTAGTTTTAACAGCTATCAATTTACAGTAAATCTTTCTTAGCTTCTTCTTTTGCTTGAATATATAATTCTTTGAGCTAGTAGTGATACGTAGAATTTTGACTTGAGTTACCGTACCGTGTACTTTACTCAGCTGTGTTTAATGATCTATTTCCGAAGTCTATGTTTCTAGTATGATCAGTGTCAGTCGTACCTCTGAATTTCTCATTGAATTCCTTACATTTGCAATGCATATATATGTTAAAGAAATCTAATCTTAATGTAATAATGAGCCATCGGACCATTGAATTTTTCACCGAGTATCTTAATTACCTTTCCAATACATGAATGTAAAGAACTAATAGAACACATGGACGAGTTACTTTTACTAGCTATCAGTATTTTTTTTGCAAATGCCGTTGATGTCACCAATTTATCATTTCTTTTTGTGCACCAAAAGAATTCAATTAGAAAGTGACGTGATGATTATTATATATGTTGTCATTAATATTTAACCAGGAAAGAGGAAGGGTGATGATGAAATTCGCGGATTTAATAGATGAACACGTGGAAGAACTAGCAGCGTTGGATTCAATGGACGCCGGAAAGTTGTTTGTTGTGGGTAAAGCCCATGACATCCCTGATGTGGCCCACTGCTTACGGTACTTCGCAGGAGCAGCGGATAAAATCCACGGCAAGACGCTTAAAATGTCACGTGCAATGCAAGCTTACACCCTCCGCGAGCCCATTGGTGTGGTGGCCCACATTATACCTTGGAACTTCCCGTCCACCATGTTTTTCATGAAGGTGTCTCCGGCCTTAGCCGCGGGCTGCACCATGGTGGTCAAGCCCGCCGAGCAAACCCCTCTCTCGGCCTTGTTCTATGCCCATCTTTCGAAACTGGTATGCTACAAATAAGTTTTTAACGTGATTTGAACTTGAAACTTCATAGTTAAATACTAAAATTGATTAATTTGAAGTTTGCCGTCATATGAATTAACTTATGGGCCGTATATTGGTACAAAATATAAAACATTACGTTTGTTAAACTCTAACGATTGCCAACAAGTCAACACCTGATACACTGACTAACTAACACCCCTGTTGTTAAACTTAATTGTAAATTAGATACAATTTGATTATTGATTGACGATAGAATTAGTTTATATCAATGAATAGGATAATTTATTAGGCTGATTAATCAACTTTGAATCGAAGATTTATGAGGTAAAGTACAGGATTAATAATGATTGTGATTGGTGGTATCTGGTATCTAACTTCTTGTTGAAGTTTAATCGAAGTACTATGTTTAATGAACAGGCTGGTATCCCAGATGGAGTGCTTAATGTCGTGCCGGGATATGGACCAACTGCTGGAGCTGCAATAGCCTCTCATATGGATATTGACAAAGTATGTAACAATATCGATTCGATTAATATTTGTTGATCAATAATAATTACTAACTAGTTATTTTGGATTGTTAAAGTTTATTTCGATTATATGTGCCACGAATTTATACAAATAAATGTTGTGGGATTCGCACATTGATTATATGTACGTACATGTACGTATTTGGTGATTTGTAGATAAGCTTCACTGGATCTACAGAAGTAGGGAGCCTTATTATGCAAGCAGCAGCAAAGAGCAACTTGAAACCAGTCTCTCTTGAGCTCGGAGGCAAATCTCCACTCCTCATTTTCGACGATGCCGATGTTAATGTAGCTGTTGAGCTTGCTCTGCAAGGATGCTTCTACAACAAGGCATAACTCTACACTCTTTCTATATAACTTTTGTTGTTCACTCACATACTCTTAATATAAATTCTTAGTATACGCGACAATTGAGATAACATGTTTAATAATTAGTGGTAAGATTAAACAATTCCGTACGTCTAACATTGTTAGTACGAAATCTTATTACTGACGTCTCCCTTAACTTGGTTTTTTCCAGGGGGAAATTTGCGTGGCAAGTTCTCGTGTTCTTGTTCAAGAAGGAATATATGATGAGATTGCAGCAAAAATAGCCGAGAGGGCTAATTCTTGGGTTGTTGGGGATCCTTTTAATGCCCACGTTCAGCAAGGGCCTCAGGTACACAAGTGATGTGTTTTTACGTGTAACGTATTTGGATTGTCTATATGTAGACTCATAGCATCGATTATCATTCTAAAACGTGATATATGTATACATCGTATATGTACATATATAGGTTGATAAAAAGCAATTTGAGAAAGTACTGTCTTACATAAGGGCAGGCAAAGAAGAAGGCGCCGAGTTACTAGCTGGTGGCCAGCCTTGTGATGGTGAAAAGGGCTGCTATATTCCCCCAACCATTTTTTCTGATGTCAAGGTGAAGCTTCATTTCTGATTATTGGATTAGTTGCGATTTGTTGATCAAGGTTTGATTTCGATCTAATTCGTTATTTTATTTTTCTATACACAGGACAATATGGTAATAGCGAAGAATGAAATATTCGGACCCGTCATGTCGTTGATGAAATTCACGTGAGTTCTCATATAATCAATTACAAAATAAACATTATTTCTAGCACCATCGCTTAGGATTTTTAATTATTTACGAAATATAACATATTGATGAAAGAGTATAACATATCGATGAAAGAGTGTCGTTACTCTGGATGTGTGAGGTTAGATTCGCGCCTACCATACATTTTACAAGCTTTAATATGAAGAAAATAACCATCGATCATGTTGCAACTGTATACAGAACTACAGAGGAAGCTATACAGAGAGCAAATGCCACGAAATACGGGTTAGCCGCAGGGATAGTAACCAAGAACTTGGACATTGCAAACACAGTTTCCCGATCAATTCGAGCCGGGACAATTTGGATCAATTGTTACTTTGGTTTCGACTACGACGTGCCGTTTGGCGGGTACAAAATGAGCGGAATTGGAAGAGAGCAGGGGCTTGACGCCCTCTACATGTACACTCAAGTCAAGTCCGTTGTTGTTCCTATTCACAACTCGCCTTGGCTGTAAACTTGTAAAGCACACATCAACGTACACCTTTCTGTTTAAAGGAAGTTCAAAACAAATTTCGATTGCGACGTTATCATGTAAATTTTCGTTGGTGGTGTTTCTACATGAGTTTGTTGTGTTGAACACGCATTACAAACATGTAAATAAAACGCGATTTGCTAGTGTTATTTCCCCGTTATTGTTCTATTATTTTGCTTTCGGACAATCACAACTATTTGAAGCTTAGAAGCATTTGGAGGTGCCTTGAGATTTCAAGTGATCGATCAAAAGAGTGTAAAAATGACTACCTCATAAACAAATACTACGACATTGACAATTACCCCAACATCAACACTCCTAATTATTCTTTTTCCAATTATCTCCACATTTAACACTCCTAATCAATTGTTTTGGTTATGTATTCTGAATCTCTGATCAAAATCTTAATTGAACCCTTAAGAATCATATAATCAACTTGATTTTAAAACTTATCGAGGTTATACTTTAAATTATAGACACTTACAATACGTCAACTAGAATTTTAATAACTTCGTATATCCTTATCAGAGTGTTAGCCCACATGTATGGCGCTAGATTCATCACCATACGTGCATTTGATTTTACGTTCTGTTACGTTCTCCTTGGAGTGTCAACTCAAGTCCCATATTAGAGAAACAAGGACAAGGACTAGAATCCTTGTTTATAAGTTTCATCTTCACAATAAATAGTATGAGGCTTTTTATGTGAAAAAATATTCACTTTCCAAAATCATAAGGGCTTATCTCCCAACCCAAAGCGTATAGTATCATGCTGAGGAGAGGAATTGAGAATTCGAACTTTCACACAAAACGAACATCTTAATTGATTAATGGAACAATACATGATACGATAACAATAGTCACATTACTCTTACTTTTCTTCACTTAAAATCACATTAACACTCCCTAATTACTTTTTCTTTTTTTCAATTATCTCCACATTGATTAACACTCCTAATTACTTTTTTTTTTTCTTCAGGTATCTCACATTGATTAACACTCCTAATTAATTTTGTAGGTCATTAATTTCATTATTCATAATATCCAAACCCTAATTAAACCCCCTAATTACACAACCAACGTCTCATAGATCAACTCATTTGGTAGCTTTTCCACGAAGCTTCACACCAAGAACCCTCTCCATCTTAGCAAGAACTTGCTGATTAGGCACAGCTTTCCCATTCTCATACTCCTGAACAACCTGAGGCCTCTCACAAATCTGCTTAGCCAGCTCGGCTTGGCTCATCTTCTTCCCAAGCCGCGCCTTCTGAATAGCTAGCCGAACATCAGCCGATACCCTGCCAAACGAGCCCGGCTCCGTCTCCTCATCCAGCTTCCGAGCATTCACCGCCGTAGCCGCCGCCTTCTTGTTCATCCCTCCCACCGCCTTCTTCACCGTCTCCACCGCGACGCCGCTCCGAATCGCCTGGTTCACCGTCTTCTGGTCGCGGAGGTTCGCCGCCTTCGGACGTGACTTGTGCAACACGACTGGCTCCCAGTCTCGAGTCATTGCGCCGACCGATCTTATTGGCATCTTCTTGGAATTAAATCGAATTGATTGAATTTTTCAGAGAAATTGCTTTTTTTTTTTTTTTTTTTTGTGATGAAATTATGAGATGATGGATAAAAAATGTGAGTGGGGAAATGGCGTATATATAGTGGGGTTGTCTCTAGAATGTTCGAGTGAAAAATGGATATTTTGAGGAGGTGGAAGCTTCTAGGTGAAGTAGATGAGGCGGTTTAAATTGGGAGTGGGGAGTGCTATGGGCCGTGGGCTGATTTGGTAAGAATACCTTGGGGAGCAAGGTATAACAAGGTAAAGAATGCGAGGAATTTACAACTCGGTAGTACAATGTTATTTTTTGTGAATGTTGATGGTACGGTTTTTACCCGAGTTTGTTTTGATGTATTGGACTCCTTTTATCGTCAAACTTGAGCGTTTTTGTTGCATAAGATAAGTGAGTTTATTTTCAACGTTTTTAAATACGCAAGAAATATCAAGATAAATAAGCCAAAAAAAAAAAAAATGGGATGATTGTGAGAGTTTTTTTTTTTTATTTTGTAATATCATCTCTCTCCTGATTCTCCACTATTTGAGAACTTTTTATACGGCATTCGATAAAATGCGGCCTAAAATAAAAGTGATCGAAAAAGAGGTACCTATCGATACTCCGAACCACAACTCATGAAATTACGAAAAGAGAAAGATCATCGTGGGGCGCAGGTTGTGGTTTCGAGGGTGGAGCTCCGGCGGTCCTTGGTGGGGCTGCGGTATGGGAGGGGAGAAGAGGGAATATGGGTGGGTTTGAGGAGAGAGAGGGGTGGAGAATTTGTATTTGGCTAATTAAATTTGTTACAAATTCTCAAGGATTTGTACCAAATCCAAATTTGAAATTGATTGAATTCCCAAACATTTGAATTTGCTCGAATTTGGATTTGTCATGAAATAATGGTTTCCAAAGAGTGTGGATCCTCTAGAGTTGAAAACAAACTCTATATGGTAGAGTTTACCAAGTAAGGAAAGAATTAAATATTTAATATTTTATTTGTGCATTGAAATAACCACCTTATTTTGTTTTATTACCATTAAGTAAACTCTACAAACTCCACCAACAAAAAACTCCAAAGGATCCCTTCACGTTTCGAAACACTCTCTAAAAGGTGGTTCTTTTAGTAATTTGATTATTGGTGGGTTTTTAAATGCACGACAAGAAGCAAAATAAATATATGGGAAAAAAGGGATACTTAAAGTTTTCAAATATGTAATATCATCTCCTTATTTCTCTCCCATTTTGCACCTTTTTTCACTCAGGATTCAATAAAATATGGTCGAAAATAAAAGTGACAAAAAGCGATCCTGTCACCTACAGTAAACCACAACTCCACAACTAAACGTGCTAAAATACCAAAAACGATGATTCTATGGTGATTGTCAGTTTTTGACAATTAGGATAAAATTTAACCATAGTTAATAATTAAATAATAATATAAAATATTACATAATATTTTGAAAATATTAATTTAGATTTTTTTGTTAAAATAACAAGTCTCCTTCTTCACT
>JBBYHQ010000022.1:2097056-2124568 GCA_038382645.1 Spergularia azorica
ATTAAATAAGCTAGCTTATTATTTAAGCTAGTGGTGTAACCAAACCAACTTATTTGGTCAAAGAGCTTAAAAAACTAATCAAATAAGCTACTTTGGTCAAATAAGCTAGCTTATTGTGCATACCAAACATAGCCTAAATTGTTTGTTCATATAGTAGTCATACTGAAAATGAAAACTGACAACTGAAAACTGAAAACCACTTTTTCTGATTTTCAAAAACGGGACTTTGATTTTCAAAAAAACAGAAAATTGAAAAAAGAAAACGATACCAAACAGACCCTTAAGAAATGGTTTGGGGTTCTTGAAAGAAGTTTTACGAGTGTGATTTTTTTTTTTAAAAAAGAAAAAAAAAAATTGTATATTTGGTATGACGATCCCATCGATCATAACAACCAAAAAAATCGCTCTCTAGGAATTAGACCAATTGTAACACCACTTTGTGACACTGGATTCAATTCTAGGCTAGGAGAATGGGTTATGTTTACTAATCGATGCAACAAAACTGTATGCCCCCAAATCCCCGGTCAGTTGCGCAACATAAGCCAAAGAGTGGGATCGTTTGATTGAGAGTCTCAATCTCAGAAGAATTACTCAAAGAGGAACAATCACAAGCTACCAACTAACATCAAACATTCAAATATCAAACCAAACTCCAGGTTTTCTCTTGTAAAAGAGTGTATAGAGTGGTAACACTCCAAGCTTCTCAAGAACAAACCCTGAATGACATTAGTGGCGACTGGCATGCGAACCGCAGCTCGCTTTAGGCGCAACCTTTACACCGGAAAGATGTGCACAGGTAAAAGCAAACAACACAAGCATGTGGCAATGACACCAATAATCAAGGGAATGGGTTTGTAAAATCGATCATCGATAGAAAAAGTATGAGGCAGCCAATATTTGAACAATAATGTAAATAAAACATCCTTTCCCTCCCAGCTGAGAGAAGGTAACAATTGAAGTCTCAATGTGAATGTTTCTACAAATATGTGGTCAAGAAAATCTAGAAACTTGACAAAATACCTCCTACAAATGAGCTGCTATCCCTCTGATACTGCCTCCGGGGACTATGTTCTAACCTCTGAAATGTATCCATGACACGTCTCCATTCCAAAGAAGCTAGTTAAGAAGCAATGCCTGTACACAGAGAATCAGTCCGAGCCTGGAGGAAGAGGAACAATAAAAGAAAGTTGGCAAAGGCATATTAAGTTTAACGTCTTCAATTTAAGCAATGGCTGTCAACTTACCAGTGACACTATTCCTTGGCATCTTGCGGGATATAATATCAGTAAAGGAGTCGACCAGTTGCCCTGCCAAACTTTTTGGGTCATCACAGAGAGTTCGGATGAAGGTGTTCACTACCCGACGCTCTTGCTCAGTAGATCGGAGGCTAAACCAAGTCAAAAACTTCAATCTAAACACCGGTTTTATGAGAGCTCTACGTTCTAGGTTTCGGATGACCTTCACACAATCCTCAAAGTTCTCATCCAAGGACCCAGGCCCATCAGAAAGACGAAAAGGTGACCCGCTTATCAAAGTACTATCACAATCAAGGGTCTCCTCAATAGCACTAGAAGGCCTCTTCAGTCGACGCCCCAGCAAGGAATCAACAGCAGGAACATCTCCGAACCGGGTGAGGGCCCAGGCCTGTGAATCATCACTAGGACCGCTGCCATTCGACCTAGCCAGCCCATTCTTTTCAATATCATGGGAAGCAGCATCATCATCAGGCCCAGTACCCCGCTCCAGGGTACATCCATTATCCTCATCCCTTGAAGACTCAAGAGGCGGGGTTAGATCTTCATTCAAATCAGGCACAGAAACAACATTAAGATCAAGCTTACGAGGGACAGGTGGCGACTGGGGATCTTTTGGAAATTCAAGTTTTGTTACATCACAGCTTTGTTGTACTTCAGCACTGCAAGCTCCTTCCACCCGAACCGGTTCCCAACCTGAATGAAAGATTTTATTAAGGTTCCGAACCTGGAATTCAGAAGACGACCCTGCCTTGTCTGACTTGAGCTCCTTTCCTTTCAAAGAGCTCCCTTCCACACCATCCGCAGCAGGATACTCCTCATGACCTGCTGAGGAAGGTTTCTTCTTAAATAGCTCGATACTCTTGGTATAACACTTTGCTTCAGAGTGGCCCAGGTCACCAGCTTCTGTGTAAGACATTACTCTAAAGGTGTACTCAGTGCATGGTTGGAGAGAAGTAACAGAAATTCTTCTGTTCTCTCTCGAAATATCAGACCCCGGATATTCTGAGAAGGTCTCTCCGCTTTTCCAATACCACAACTTGTAACCTTTGATGGAATTGGTAAATGGGGAGGGAACATCAATCAATACTATTATAAGAGAAGACGAAGTAACTTCTTCAAACAGGAACCTGCATGCAGCAGGGAGTGAACCCACTGCCCAAATGCCCAAAAGATAATTCATCAAATTTAAAGAACTGCAGACTAGGAAATGGAAACAATGGAAAAGACGTATATTTTCTAACCTGGAGCGATACTAGGACTCTTCGGACGCCATTCTTCAGCTTTGTCAATCGCTTTGGAGCAGAGTTTCTGTATATCAGAAGCAATAGCAAGCCTACTCACAATGCCCCTGGCCATCTCGTCAAATTTACCATTCATGGGACCCAGCTCTGCCTCCAGTTTTGTTTTAGCTTCTGAAACAATCTCATGGAGTTTCTCAAACCTTGAAGTGCCATCCAGAAGCCTGTAACTCAAAAATACTCGATGGCAAAGCACGTCGACACGCCGAGCGTGTTTTGCTATAGCCAACTGCTTTTTCCAGCATCTGCCAGTGTACAAAGAACTCACGCAAGTCAATCAGCTGAAATGACTAACAAAATAATACACATTCGAAAAGGGTTAAGCCCTCATACAAAAGGGGTCTTAATGAAAGCATAAATTAGATATTGATCATCTTTCCCAGCCTTTAGAAGGTCTAGTCTCCTCTGATTACCAGACAACCATCAAGAAAAAACATATTCTGTAGTAGTCTACATAATACTACATAAAGGCAAAGAACTCACTCCAGTATACCAGACACTTTCCCGCAAGCAGCACAGCAGTAGCTCCCATCCAACCCCATGTATTGCCCAAGCCTCATCACTCCCACCTTTTCTTTTTTGAGTGCACATTCAATGTGGCAAGACAATCCACAGGAATCAATTAGTGAAGACTCTGATTCACAGACCAACCAAAGACTAGGGTCTTTGTTATCATCGAATTTGTGACAGATACAGCAAGAGCACCTCCGGCAGAATACATCATCCATTGACAAGGTAGCTCTACATGCAGAATTTTTGCAAATCCAAGTAGTTGAACCTCCAAAACCAGAAGACTGCTCCATCGTTGGTATGAAGCGAACAGGATTTTCCCCCTTCCTGCTTTGCTTCCGAGATGCGGGATTGGATGAGGAAGCAGCCTTCCTATTCTCCGGATTCTTAAGATTTTTGTTGCATGGTTTCAGTTGCTGATCTGCCATTCTGCTTTTCAAGGAGGTTTTTATTTTCTTCTCCTTCTCAACGCAGGTCTTTAAAAGCTCTCTCTTTGGACCAGATTTCAGGAAACTTTGTAGCACTTCTGAGGCTCTCAATGTATAATCTAGATGCCCGTCTTTCTCTGGGGTGCTTTGCACGCTAGAAGAGTGACTTTGAACACCTGAGTCCATAAAGGAATGTCAAGTGAGTGACACACTATAAAATAACAAACGGGTACATACCAAAAACGTTGGTAGGCTTGCGACATCAATCAAACATTCAGCATATGGGTGTAAAAGAAACATTCATGTTGCCATCCTTGAGAACGACAAATCTCCATTACTATGTGATTAATCAGGCAACAAATTTTACCAAGCTACGGAAGAGGACGTCAAAAAAATCGTCCTCTAACACCATTATTCGTAATATCCCACATGGATCTTCCTGGAGTGCTTGACAAGATCAAGCAGAAGCTACCTACAACAGAGACAAATATCCAACAAAGCCAATTGTCTGACAGATTAATGAAGATCAAGGAAACAACTTTTCTCCAAACACAAATGTTGGACTACCAAAGAGCAACTTAGTCCTCAGCCCAAAAAAAAGGCTTTCGTTACAATAAGAAATAATAAGAAAGAAACCATATGAAGATGCTACGCAAAACAAAATCACAGTTGTTTCAAGCATGCAATAGACTATATAAGTTCACATGTTGACGGCAAGCAAGAATCGCTTTAATCATAAGTTTTGGCTTTCAATTCAAAAATTATCCAAACGTCAATCCCCAGGACGAGTTCAACCATTAGAATGAAATTCATAAACATGCTTTGAGAGAAAGATGCTCTAATAGAGCTATAAAAACGAGTATCAATTCAATTTGAAATGGCAGATTCAGAAAAATCGTACTCCTATATCCAAAACATATATTTGTAAAGAAATTGGAAGATCAATTCAATTTGAAAAGGCAGATTTAGAGACCTATATCAAAAAAGTATTCATATAATCTTAAAGGATCAATTCAAGTTGAAATCGCAGATCCAAATTTATGTACTCTTATATAAATCCAAAACCTGATTCTTACAAAAATTGGAATATCAATTCAATTTCAAATGGGAGATCCAAATATACGTACCCTTGCATATACATCCAAAACATGGATTCACAAGAAAGATGGATGCTTGGATGATCAAATCAATTTGAATGGCAGATCCAAAAATACACACTCATATATATCCAAAACATTTATACAACAACAATGTAAGTCTTCGCCCTAACATGAATCGTGTACAAAACATGAATTTGTTAAAAAAAAAATTGGACTCGGCTAACATGAATCGCGTACAAAACATGTATTTGTTAAAAAAATATTGGAAAAAGGGAGGGCCTTCGGCCCCGTTAAAAGCTTTTTCCTTAGAAAAACCGATTCGTACAGGGAATTTAAGAATTCTTTTTTCTATATAAAATTAAATTTACAGATCTACTCATAAAATTTGTACGATGATCAAAAGCGGTAAGCCAAGGATCAGATCCTGTTCACCAAAGTGCTTACATGGCCATAAAGAGTGATTCCAGATCGTGTAAAAGTGAACTGATGCTCAAACCATAAAAGAGGGGATGGGGAGAACAGATCCTGCTAACAAATTGAAGAATAGAATTGATCATCTAGGGTGATGTATGTCATGTATCAGAGAAAAACGAAAACACACGAAAGGTGGGAAGAGAGAAAAGCAATTGAAAACCATACCTGAACGGCTGACAACCACCAATAAAGCGAAATAGAGAAAAACGAGAAGAAGAAAAAAAACCCTAGAGAAGGAATGCCAATTGACAAGTCACAAAATGAAAGAGGGAGAGGCTCTTATAAAGAACTCGGAACCCGGACATTAACCTAATAAGCTTTATCTGAAAAAATCAGAATGATTAATTTCTTTGTTTAAATATTCGCATCCATTTATGACATTTGTGAAATATCTAGTGCACCGGAAATTATTAGAGCTTTTACCACGATCTACGGTGTGTCATAAGAATTTCATAGTAGTACGGCAAACAATAAAAATAGACATGCGTTAAAATTTGAGAAAAGATCACGTTTTGGACGTGAGGATATACTAAAGTTACTGAAACTGGACCAGTTGATCAAATCACGACAGATCTAGATGAAAATTGAAACAAATATATGATGTCAAATTGCGAGAGTAACTGAAAATTCAATGCTCCATTCAAGCTTATTTAGTGACAAGCACAACTATCCCAAGTTCTAGTGCCTTCCTCAAACAAACAAATAAATAAGTTATATGGCCGAGCGGCATCTCAGACGTTTAAGCTCAAATTGAAGGCACTATTACAAAATTTGGTTTGGAGTGGAAAATAGTCAGCTTTCTTATAGGTACTAGTTATCTGCCTGTTTTCTAATTTCTACAATAATGCTTTTCGAGCACAACTCACACAAGTCTCATTTCTTCTAGTGCACTATTTTCCTTCAATAATATAGCAGGGAGATAGTGAAAAAGCAAAACAAATAGAGGGGATGTAGTCAAGCCAAACAATACCACAACATCACAAAGGCTCCTGCCTATGACGAGGGAAGAGGGCATTGGGTGTATACCACATTTAACCCAACGTTTAAAACATAGAAGAGTATTTCCTGATCCAAAATGAACAAGAACTCCATCCATCGAGTACTACTGAATGATATAAAAAGCACAAGTAGATTCGGTCATATTCCAACCACAGGAAGATGAGGCAAACTATTTTCAGCAAAAGGTTTGGCAATTAGATGATTCTAGATAATTAAGCTAGATCTATGAGAGATACATATACATTGTGTCCAGATTAAATAAATAAATAAATAAATAAGTAAAGTTAACTGACTCAGTAAACTATTGTAATGATCAAGAATCTCATACTCAATCCAGTCGAACACAAACTGTTCTCATGTGAAGATACAAATAGAATTGGACAATTGGTTATGCAACCATATGTTTTCTTTCTTACTCAAGTGGACCCACACAAGACTTTCGATCAAAGGCATAGTGAAACAAGCATCAAAGGAGTGTGCAAGATTAACCCATCTGATACTAAATTGGTTTGGTTTTTCCCTTGTGAGCTAATACCAAGACTGTGGGAGACAAGAGGTGCCAAATAGAGCTAGCTCAATGGATCCAATTCTCTGATTTCGTTTAGCATGGATTACGAAAAAAGTATCAGCTACCCTTTTCCCCCTTCTTCACTAGCCACATGCAATAAAGATCCTATCATTTATTCATTCAACAAGATCTCAAATGCATTACACTAGCATATCAAAATATACAAGAAAGCAGCTGCAAGCAATACTGTACTGAGTACCTTTAAGATGTTCCTCCGAATTCATGCTTGATTCCCCCAGTGCCCAAATCCTTGTAGCGTATGATCATATGACAATGAATCTGTGTAATATCCCTCTATGACCATTCCTTTTTCCCCACTCTTTCCTCCTCCGTTTCTGTAAGGCATGAAATGTGTTACCATTGCTCCAAGCACGCACTCAAGGAAGACAGCTGACCGTAACATATTTACAATAGAAAGACTACAGAGAAAAAGTAGAATAACAAATCAGAGTGGAACAAACAGCCAAACAAACAAACATGTAATTTGCATTGATTCATCCAAGGTTTAATTAACATGACCCGTACATGCAAACATTGCAGTTATAAATCGGCAAAACTGTAAGCCCATACAGAAAAATCTATTTAAATTGCGGCAAAAAAAGTGACATTGGCGTCAGGGCCTGAGAGACAGACATTGCATTATCGTACTTCCCCGTTCTAGATTTCATCGGAGGTATACTAAACAAACCGCAACTAGCATCCTAGATTTCTCACATTAAACTAAACAACCTAAAAAGCATTGGGGAAAATGTAATTTAGCTAAGTCTTCCTCGCATTCATGCATAATGATCACAATTCACAACAACTACCCCCACCACCACCACCATAACAAAAGCATCCAGCTAGGATCAAGCTCCATTTTCGCCATTGCAGCTCAAATACACGGGTGCACGGGTTCCGAAACAGCTCAATACAATCACTACCCTTGATCAAGATGATACCCACTATTCCATTCCACACACAAAGAAACACATGCATACACACATTCTCAGAAAAACAGCAAAACAACCTAAGACCCATCAAATTCAATGCCCCCATTAACAATTCAATCAAACAAACCCACAAAATATTTCACAAACATCAGCACATTGTCCAAATTAATCAATTAAACCCATATATAATCACTTTAAAATAGAAACTAACCCAATTATGATAAAAACTTAAAATGGCAACATAAAATTAATGCCACAAACAAAATTACCACAAAAGAAAGATCAAAAGTTTCAATTCAATAACCAAAACTCAGATTCATGAATGTCATAATAACACGGATCTGAGCTTCACCAATACGAAACTATTACTACAATAAAACTAAAAATTACACGAAATACGAAAAATTACAGTATCAAATAAAGGGTAAAAAAAAGATGTACCTGCTACTATAAACGTGGAATTAGGGGGGAAAATCTAGGGTTTAAGGGGGGATACTAAAAACCCCCAGATAATAAAAATTAATCAAATTAACGAAAAAATTTAAGTGTCGTGGTAAATTAAGGAGTCATATTTTTTTGGGGAGGGAGAGTTTTTATTTGGTGGGACGAAAACCGGATGAAGACTCTCCCTTTTTTCTTCCCCCGTTTGTTAATTGTTAGTTGGTGTAATTGCTGAAATTCGAGAGTTTTTTTGTGTCAATTTGTGTGTGGCGTGTGGGGCTACTTTGTGCATGAGGTGCACTTTGGTGCAACGAGTCGGGTCGAGTTAAGTTAAGTAGACCGGAAATTATAAGATTGATATAACTCGTGTGCATCTCTATCTGCTTTAATGTATGTACAACGTTATATTTGAAGTCGTGTGACCAAGTCAAGTAGTCTAGCTGGTAAAATTGTTGGGGCGTGGTACTCGTGACCTTGGTCCGAACCCCGAAAAAAACTTTCACGTTGATGAGTTATGAGGACGTGTGGATCATTCATTGCGTAAGATGATTGAAGGCTTTCTTTTGAATGGTCAACTTAAATGTGATAGGATTGATACAATTCGTGTGCATTTCTACATGCTTAGTATATCAGTATATGTATAAGTGTTCAACGTCATACTCATGAGTTTGGTTTAAAACTTGATATCGAATTTGCTCTATACATATGAGTAATGAGTTGCGACATCGTAGCATCACCTACTTGTTGAGGCTCGTGGATAATTCATTGCTTAGGATGGGTGAAGGCTTTGTTTTGGATGGTCAACCAAAACGTTTAATTGGACTTCAATTTGGCATCATTGATTTTGTATTGATGATGGCCCCTCAAGTCCTCAACCATGAATCATCATTTGATCAAGGCACAAAATGTTTCGATAAAAAAAAAATCAAATGTTTTTTCATTTTTTTGATTTAGACAAGTGTTATATAATTAATTCAACTATCAACTATTTAATATAATGAGAATCCTCTATTCTTAAGCCATCTACATTATAGCTGATGTGGGCGCCACCTCATCACCTGCCACATGACAATTCTGGAAAAATGATGGTATGACAATTGATATTTTGTTGATTCTTTTATTAGTCAAATTATATATAAAGGACTCGTCCAAATTAAATAGCAAAGATTTCGCTCAATATTTATACTACCATATATTCTACAGTAAGTTATTTGGAAATAAAATTTGATCATTTCTTCAATTTTGACCGAAATTTCAGCATATATAATAAGCATATATTCCATTAATATCAAATTAGAGAATGATCATTTCTTATGTGGAACAAGGAATTAGATATGATGTTCCGTTTATGTTGGAAGTAGTTGTACATGGTTGCCATGCAAAGCGGTGGGTGTAATTAATCAGACTAATACATACGTGCATTAAACAAAGAATATGGGCGGATGGCTAAGCCGAAAGTTAAGACAGTGACAATGAGCTCCGCGGGTGATAGCAACAAAAATGTTCCGCGGGTGAGTTAGTTAGGACCATTATATGTTAGCAAATTTTAAAATAATACGGACAATACTGTATAACTGCACGTATAAAACCAGTAAAGTAAGAAAATGCTTAATTGCTAAAAATTGAAAGAAAAAAAAAAACATAATGTTAATCTCATACTTCGTCTGTCCCACTTCATTAAACACCTGTGGGTTGATGCTATGAAATAAGAAACTATGTGAATATTATTGTCTATTATGTGCATTATATAGTAAATTCACGCAGTTCGACCAATTAACATGTTTTGGTCCTATCGAATACGAAGTATATAATAATTCGTAAAACTGAACCTAAAACTAGCAACCATATACTCCATTTGGTCCAGATTAAACTTTCCGCTCCCTTTTGCGCACTTCAAAATGAAAAATAATAAATAATTCTTAATAATTTATTTAGCAAATCTAATACTATATATTAAAACCTGAAATCAAGTCTTTCCTAAAACGACACTTGGCATTTATTAATTGGATAGAACATAAAAATAGCATTAAGTATAATTATCGGTTAAGATATGGTAATAAATTATTATTGAGTAGTATAATATAGCTAATTTATGGAAAATAATTATTAAGGTAATTTATTTGAACAAAGATAAGCCGTAGTATAATATAACTAATTTATGGAATATAATCATTATGGTAATTTATTAGAACAAAGATAAGCCAACATTTTTCTTATAGAGTGAGTATAAACAATATAAATATATAGCCTGGGCGTGGCACGGGCATGCAAACTAGTAAACTTAAAAGCTAATTATCACCAGATCTTCATCTTGCCTCCCTAATTATTCAGTCTACAAAAAACGTAATATTATGGGAATGAGGAAAACAAAGTCGAAGCCATAAAAAAGAGGATGAGAAGTTTAATCTGGACCGGGGATAAAAGAGTTTAGGTAGTGTTGGTTACATTGAAATTCACGAATCAGCGCAAAATATTTTACTAAATCTAATACTTATTAAGTTGTTTTAGTTTTACCGAATCGGGCATAACTCCTCTAAAGTGATATTAAATTAAACATGATGAATTTACAATGAAATAGGGCATCCCGTGCAATTTTGCATGCGTCAACGACTAGTAATATTATAACAAATATAAACCGACAATTTCATAAAATGAGTATAACAATATAGATTTGCAGCCCGGACATGCAAACTAGTCTCATTGGAAGGAGGATTCCCTTACCTCCCCCCTCTTTTCCAAGGGTTGGGCGGCTTGGTCCTGATGCTCAATTGGGCTGTATCCTGTCAGTAGGAAGCCCAAGTCGAGGGGCCCCGCTTACTAACGGTTTTTCTCAATTAACTTTTTTTAACAACTTATAGTAAAGCAATACGACTTACTTAAATCCCAAACTATATTATAGTAGCAAGTAAAGTAAGCATTGCCGACTGTACTCAGATTACGTACCATGGTAATCTTCATCAAACCAATAAGAACCACACAGCACTCCAGTGACAAGGATTAGTATCATAATACGGAGTATTAATAACTTGGTTAATAACCAAGAAGCCGAGTTTTACACGTGCTCGTATTCATTTGTACACAAGTCTTCCATCAATCAGTCAATTATATGCATGGGCTTTTGAAAAATACCCGAACAAGAAATTGTCCAAAGAACATTGAACCTTTAACCCCAATTGGTTAAGGTATAATGTGACCTGTTTGGCCTTTTTTTTTTTTTTATCAAGATAAGTCTTTATAATAATACTCCTTCTATTTCATTCATTTATTTATGTTGGACCGGATTTTGTGAGGGGAATCCAAGACTAACGCAAACAAGTGAATGAAATGAAGGGAGTACTCCGTAATCACTACTACAAATAGACTCTGGGTGCACCAATTGCTTCGATTAAGTTTTTGATTTAGAGAGCGTAAGCTTGAATTTAGCTGAAACACATTACACATCTCATGAAACTCCAAATTTATGAAATTCACGTCGTAAATACTCAACCTCCTTGATCCGGACGGATACATGCAACGGAAACTCTCAAATCCTTGATTACTACTTGCAACGCTCATTGATTTGCAGCTTGTTAATCAGCTCAGCGCATACTTCCTAACGCTATTCAACATCAAAGAGTTGGAGATTATCATGTAGTAAAGGTCATGATTCTCAGAGAAATTACAAATTTATGGCCTCAGGCGTAGACTTGGAAGTTGGAAGTAGGTCCATAATATGCATCTTTCATAAAATGTACGAGAACAGTTGACACTTAACAAGACGATTGGTGCAATTAAGTTTCTAGCTTGACACTTTTGATATAAACATGAGCAAGGACCATAGCTGCTGCAATACCGTTTATATACAAATTACAGCAATGTCGGGAAACAGGAACTAGATGTCCTTTAAATAGTGGGATGCTACAATTGAAGGTGTTCTCGTACTCAATTCAGCGTCACCCATAGCTTCAACGATACAACTACTACAGCACACATTCACCACAACTGAACGAACATTGGCTGATGCCTGTAATCAAGCAGCAAATATAGGAATCACGATTAGAGTACACCATTTTTCCACACATATAGAAACTGGAAGTCACTTGCACAGATGCAGGCACCAACAAGAAAAAATGACGATATGCATAGTTATACACTCAAACTTGTGAACACTAGCAAAAGACCATCTTTTATTCCTAATCGCTCTTTCCAAATGATTTCTTGTGTTAGAACTAATAGGAGTTAGCTCAACCTCAATCTTGGACCCAGAAAAGAGAGGAAGTTCAATTTCGGAACAGACATGGAGGGATCTGAAACCATCAAATCAGAGATATACAGCAGAGCTATATTGTCGTCGTCCCAACCAAAAAAAAAAAAAACAATATTGTGCTATCAGCTAGTAACAGACCTCAAGAAAACTCTTGACCTTGCTGCTGCTCATGTTATTAAGAAACATGAAGTAAACATTTCAAGTTTCGCCCTTTACAATACAATATGCTTGCTAAAAAAAAAAAAAGCCAAAGTTTGAACAACGAACATATTTCAAGAGAGATGACAGCTTTCCTTCCCCATCTTCCAAAGGATGTGGTTTACTCAAAAGTCAAAAGGCTGGTAAATGGCTACTCAAAATACTCTTCCTTCTTTTCTAAACCCGATTGTTATCTAATCTAAATAAACAAATTTTGGATCCCTCTCTCTCCTCTCCTACCAATTTTCCCTGTTGTAAGAACATTTTCTCTCCCTTTCCTCCCTCCCCTCTCCTCCAATTCCCTCCAATCTAACCATCCAGACTAATACAGAAGCTAGCTGCCTAGCTCTCTATCACTTTTGAACTTCTATCATTTATGTTCATCTCACAATGATGGTTGGTCCTCATTCAGGGGGGAGGTTTAAATCACAATCCGGTAGTATTGAAAAAAAAAAAAAAAAAAAAAAAAAAAAAAGAAAAAAAGATAGAGGTGTAAAGCTACCAGTGGCTGTGTACCCTCACTGATACAACATCGTGAAATCTTCAGAAGGTCAAGCAGCCTCTCCAGTCTAACTTTCAGAAGGTAGAGGAGTCCTCTCCAAAGTCCAACCAAGGATGAAGAAACTATATCTAATTCCTATCCTACCTAGCACAAGCATGAGTCCAGCCTGGTGCTTAAGCAGGGGTGTTTGAGGCTTTGAGCTCTGGATCATGGTATCCTTCTCCATATCCTAACCAAGGTCTTAAGTAGATGAGATAATGGGAAAACATAGGAGTACCTTAAATGCATACGACAATTCAGTCACATTCCTTATACCCCTGTAATTCCCAATCAAAGATCCATTGGAATTTACCTTACTTAACTCCCCCACCCACTCCAATTGTTTTGGCCTGGTTAAAAATTTGATCTCTTCACAGAATCATAACCTCAAAGAAATTGAATCATGTGTATTGTCCTCTATTCAATGCTGTACTCGATTGCTCCGAATATCAGATAGGTGCGCATCCGCTCTCACTTGACATTAAATAAACACTAAATATATAAGCCATGTAAGAAGTAATAATTCGATCACAATACATAACCACAACCTCCTCTCAAATTCCGTTTCCAGTTACTAAACATCCATTATCCCATCATCATCAGAATCAAATACTTAGCCGAGCTTGATTTTTTCCACAATCAAAAAAGTAGATCGAGAAAGTAGGAAGTCAAATTCCATTGGGGTAACTTGCTGCCTTGCTGGTATTATATCCCAGGATTTGGTTTGAAACTAGCAAAAGGGCACACTCGATCATTATATCACTAAAGACCATTTCAATTAGCAGTTTCTCTCAATTGTCCATCCTAAATAATAGTATGTTTCAGTTCCTCCTTCCTACTAAACACTTCGATATAACTATCGATGATTTCCTAACAGAGAGTAACAAACTCTTACATTTAACAAGACAGCTTAAAAGGTTAATTTTGCAAACAATCAAAGGACATAGATGGACACCCAAAAGGCGAAAAGACGGCCACTTAGATCGACCATCGACACCATAACTCTTACCGTCGATAATATCAAGGTCATCATTCCCCCGTTAAAGGCCAAAAGCTCACACAATATCCCTTAACATTCACCTCGTTTTCTATGAATCCGTAAGACCGTCTTATCCGAGTTTTTGCAAAAAAACAACAATCATACACGACACAATTAAACAAATGACAAATTCCCTTATCTCAAACAACATCAATCAAATCAATAAACACACAATACAATTGATTTTGATGTGACAATCACGGTACCATACCAAACTTCAACAATACTCTACACACACACACAAAAAAAAAAAAAAACGTTACTAACAAGAAAACAACATGCAATAATAACAATTATTATAAGTAGAAAAATCATCTTATCGAATCGTAAAACTTACTCAAGAATCAGCCTTAAGACCTTCACAAGCAGGAGACACACCAAATTTATCAGACGGATACTTAGCAGTAACCATGCCGACCTCAAACACCAAATCATCACCGCTCAGCTTAATCCCGGTGATCGACCACCACTTGAAGAACGCCCAAACCCTAATTCCGTCGAGCTCGTCGATCTTATTCTGGACGATTTTGCCCCTTACGGTGGGAGAGTACGTGGCGAGGTAGTTATCCGGCGGGAGAGTGATCTTGCATGGGCGCCGGAAGTTGATCGCGAAGTCGCCGGTGGTCCGGTTTAGGGTGTATCCGGCGACGTTGGCGGGGAGGAGTCCGACGGGGAAACCGAAGGTGTTCAGTTCGTTGTGCGCGGCGGTTAGGCCGGTGGTTGCGGTGGAGATGGGGAGGAGTGCGGCGGCGGCGACGGTGGCGGTGAGGAGGAGGAGAGGGAGGAGATTTTTCGCCATTTTTTGCGCGTTTTTTTTTTTTGGGTGTGAATTTGTTGTGATAAGGTGGTTTGACTTTTTGAATTTCCGATTTTATCCTCATGAGAAAGGGTCGTTGATTTTAATTTTATTATTATTTAATTAATTTGTATTTTGGGCCATACAGGTAGCCCAAATCCAGTGGCTCAATTTGATCCAAATGGCATTGTTTGGACCTTGTGGAGGTAAACCATGAGTCCATGACTTGAGTGGCGGTGGCGCGTACTGTTGACATAAGTTAACACGACATGAGATGGTCATGGACATGGTCATGAATTTCGCAACTTTGTTTGAATAAATGAATTGGTGATTATCTTTGTTATGAATAGAACACGGAAATGGGTTTTCTTCATCTCTGTATTGGCTAGCTATCGTTTGGTTAATGGTTCAAAGATTACCACCGCAAATCGTTGTAAATTACTTGTTTATGGTCCAATGTGTAAATTAAAACAGTTTGCCTAGTGTTAACGTTGAATAATACTTTAGATTTGGTAGAGATCAACGTCGAAGTATATTTAAGTTTGCTATTTATGAATAATCTTGATAGTAAAATGAGTTTCAGTAGTAAAATTAATTGCGAGTGCATTACTCACACATAGGAAATGTACTTTGGTAGCAAACTTAAAGACATTATTGCTAAAAATGTAATAGGTACGCTATCTAGGAGTGTATGTCCCATGATTAAGATCCGGCGGCCTACATGTATCGAGACTTGCAAAGGTAGCAATGTATAAAGAAGGATTGCTTGGATCTAGCTATCTTTAGTCGAATTTAATCTCACATGGATGAGATTTGAAATGTTTTTGACCACTTTGCAAGGTGGAACTTGGAATATTAAGATTTCCATGGAAATCAATGTCTACCACACTCCCTAGTCCCTTCCTAGCAATACACTAATTAAGCATCACGAGGACAATAATAATGGATGCATGAGATTTTGCCCATAACAACTTATACAATATCCTTAGAAAATTGCTACCTTAATTACCACTAAATTTTAAAAAATTATATGCTAGATAGCCTAGATTTGACAATGTAGCATATAATCAAGGACGCGACCACTCACAAATGGTTGTAATTTACAATATCTAGCTCATCTTCGTCTTCATATTCATCCATCGGGGTGCTTTGATTATATTCCAAAAGTCCATAGTTGAGCATTTTTCACCTTTGAAACACTTTGGACTACCTCGAATGGTATAATATCTCCGATTACCACTACCATCTTGCTTTCCAAGTCTACTTTGTACGAGGTGACTCCTTTTCAATTTCATACAAAAAAAAAAAAATGTTAGAATTTAATTTCCCTTAAATTTATTAGTCATTAATTATCTATCGAAATTAACCATCCAATATTTTACATTAACAATTAGTATGACTTCCTTTATTATTAAGATCAAATCAAACATTTAATTCCTCAAGCCCCATTGTACACACAATGAAAAACTTGTACCTCAAGGTGATCATACTTAAACCAAGTTATATGGAGATGAATTACTACCTACCTATTATATAGTCATAATATAATGTTACAACTAATTACAAGTGGTCAACTAATAATCTTATGTTAGCTTTCATCCCCCCCCCCTCCCCCCCTCTATGATATTAGTGATAACATTGAAAATGTGTATAATGGTAGGTTGGTCCCTCTCTATCTCTTGATGTTTGAGATATGACATATTCAAGGCCGTAATGCCCCCAACAATTGCTTTGATATCACAAATTTCGCAACCCTCGATCAAAAAGATTTGGCAGTCCAACATTGAAGATGTAAAACCATACTACATACTTTTTGGACCTTTGTTGTATACAAGAATGAAAATATAGGACATTGAACAAACCTTCTATTTTTGAAACGTGTTTCTCAACTTTTCTTGCACAACCATTGCAATGCATCGACACCTTCAAAACCACTGTCTAATAACAATGGACAAACAATGGCATAATTAGCTAATGAGATTAACATTATTCTTCAAAGCTTATAAAGTACTACTCATATCAGATTACGACAGTGCGATAATATTGTATAACTTTGAGAACCTCACGAGATTTGGAGTTGGCTAACATGAATTGTAATATAAGCGAATTTACGACTACTAGTTACCATGGAGGTATTGTGATCATACCTTAGGTTTCATGAGGAAAGCCAAGCTTTGAGGAGCAGAAATGGCATCCTTGAGCCTTAAAACTTGGCTCTTTTGACCTGCAAACAAGGGTTTTCTTTCTTGCTCAAGCTCTTCATTATCATCATCATCTTCATGAGCTTCCACTGAATTCATGCAGAAACATGTGTTTGCATCAAATGCAAGACAAAGTGAGTCCAACACTCTACTTAGCTTCATCTTCTTTACTTTACTCTCCCTTAGCTTGTTTTCCAAGACTACCCCAAAATTTATGGGAACTCAAGACTTGCTCCCCTTTGTAATAAGAGACTTGATATTCTCCTTATCATTAACAAAAGAAATACTACTAGACTTAAGTAAAAGATTACCTAAGCCTTAAACAAACAAACTAAATGTGAACTAAATTAAGTGGCAAGTGTTTAAAAGTGTTAGGGTCAATTTATTGGGGAACTAAAAATACTCCGTATAAACTTTCACAAGACCCCATAAATTAAACCAACTAGGAAGAAAGGAAGCAAGTTATAAGTTGATAATATATATGTTGGAAATAAAGATTAAAAGAAGTGTAAATGTGTAATCATGTAATTAAGTAATTAGTCAATCAATCAAAAACAATAACAAACTCATATAAAAATGATTTAAATTGTTTATTGTTTTTATGATTATAAAATAATTAGCACTTTCAAGATGAAGTGCTAGTTTTTGTCACTAGTTGAGCTTCTAAAGATAGAAGGAAATGGCAGTGAATTCAGAAAAGTGTGAGAAAAAATAAGAAGGTTTGAATGTAAGGAAGAGATGAGGTGCATGTCAGATCTAAGCAACTGGCTGATGGAATGAGCATCAAACTCTCATGTGACTATATATCCTTTTTTCAAAGACACCCACATTACCATATGTCCATATATGCATTAATTATAGACTATACATATAGACATACAGTAGTCAAGAATAATATGGATTATTGACATTGTATAGTAGTCTTATAGTCAGTCCATATTATATTGAAGTGACAAAGTATAGTGTATAGGTATAACTCATCGTCCCATCCTAGATTTGGTTTTGTTTCGATTTGCTTTTGTTTCGATTTGGAGAGTAGATAGAGTCTTTTACGTAGAATTCACTTAAATTTTATTTACATATAGTTATAGTTCTTGGATATCTCATTTCAAGTAGTTACAGTCATCAATACAAAACTGAAAACTTACACGTTACATAATTCTCGTCTCAGTACGTGCATGAATGATTAACACAAATTCACAATTAGGTCGCAAATCGTACCTATAGGCAGTCCATACTAACTACTCTATAGTGAGGACGTGAGGTGACTAAAAAAAGGCTAAGCTCGTTCAATGTGGTTCACTTGAGGCTCTAGAGCAACAAATGCCAGACAATGAAGAAACAGAGGTCAGGGTCACCAACTGGAAGTGGACGGGACATAGCACATCATAATAATATTGGGGTCATTTATATAATGTTATAAGGTTACATGCCGAGATAGAACATGGGTTAGTTGGGCAATATAGGTCAAGACAACCATGATATTCCTTTGGATTATTATTACTTGAACAATGTTTAATTGTCAAACAGTAGTGTTTTTGTACTATCTAATAGCACGAGACCTTATAATTTCACTCCGGTATTAGGTCGTTCTATATAGAGTCGAACACAAATCATAACTGCAATGATACCGAAAATCAGTAGAGTATCATGCATATTACGACGTCGTACCATCAGTTTCCATGATTTTCCGGTAGTTCGCTGGTGTTATATACTTATATAGAATCTGGCCCCTACCACTGTGATCATGTAAGTTTGGAGTGACAGTGCGTGGCTATCATGTTCCCTTGGCTTCAGTGATGAATTACACAAGTTTCAGGGGCTCGAGCTGTCACAGGAGTCCATTACTATTGTTAAGAAAGTGTTTGCTTGCTAGCTAGTCCTAGCACTATCATTTTAATTGTGTGTGCGCGTAAAGTTTCAAAGGTGGGTTGGAATTCCATGCAGATCATTTAATTAGTTGTGAATATGTGATCATTAATTTTCATTTGAGATTCTTAACATAGACAATGCTGGAGGTTTATAGTATAAACACCTAAAAATGTCTACAATCAGAAATAATACTGCACTATCAAAATTTTACTACTCACACAATTAATTTTACTATATGAATTTTTCATTACAATTAATTTTACTACTCTAATCTCAATTTTACTACTACTAACTCAATTTTACATTATAGACAAATTAATTGTGTCTACATTGTAGACTTCTAACAAATTCCTCTTAACATACAATATGATATTTTGACTTGGAAAGCAAATTAAATGACATTTGAAATTATAAATGTCACAAATGGCCTATATATTCGAAATTTTGAGTTATGAATTGCCATGAACAGCAAATAGATCGACAGTTATACATACAGATTGCCAAAATGGTTGTGCTAATTATAATTAGTTTTATTTTCAAGTAAATTGAGAAATCAATTATACTAAAGCGCTCTCATCGACTTGTCTTCTCAGTTCTCTTATGTATAGATGAAAATAGTTTTTTTGTTTCTTATTTCACCGATATTTTTTAATTAATCGATCTAATTTTGTAGTTTCTTAGTTGACATAGATGTGTGGCGCAAACATTTTTTAAGGCAAAGTTGAAGTAGTAGAGAGATTCCATTACTTAAAAAGTTGTTAATTTATGTAATCATGCTACTTAATTTAAGACGACAAACATGATTATGCAAAACTTTTCTTGGATGCATGCATGCATGCATGACTTCAGGCTCTTTTAAAATCTTACCACTTAGCTTCATCTTCATTTCTCTAAATTTTCAAGTGAGTGGACGGCGATTTAAACAAAACTCTTTGTTGTTATACGTACGACCTTTGCGGAGCATGATAAGGCACCAATAATGCACATAATACTATACATATTAGATCTTAGTCTTAATCTGATCATGTAATAAACACCACACACTTGATGATCATATAAGCGATTGATCGTATTCGAAGTAGCTACATAGCCTCTATGGCTAGGCAACATATACTTATCAAGTCACGAGTGTTGTTCCAACTCGATCAACAGATTCAATTCACGGCTCGAGACCTAGCTATCTTCGAGCTAAGACAATACTAAAACTTATAAGCCGAAAAGAGTGTTGCCACCCTTATCACTTTGTAAACTCAACTTCATTACCAATTGATCGATACGTCCTCGTTTATTTTGAGATGCCTTAAAGAGGAAAGCTAACACAATGCCTATTTAAAAGCATAGTAGCTAGATACATTTGATACCGAGATATATCAAACTATATAAGCCTATTCTTAGTTGAACCATGTCGAAAGAGTCGTTTTATTGCATAATGTTTATAGTAAAAGGGTGACGAAAGTTGTTCATGAATTATTGAAGGGGTCCCTTATTCATGAGCTCATATCATATGCTACGCAATTATTGGACGACTACCGGAACCAATTTAATTATGAAATTATGATGTACGTGTCTACGCTCTACAGGTTGGTCCATGTGGTAGCAGGAGAAATTGACTCAAAAACTAGAGAAATGAACTTATAAGGACAATGTTTTCAGAGTGATCTTATAAAGCACGCTTGATTTTAAGGAAGTTTTGCCTCGACGGTTGGAAATCGTCCATTTTTACAAAACTTCACTTTAAAGTCAAGTGTTTCATTGGTTTGGGACGAGACCAGATGGAGGGCACAGGTCCCAACACATTTTCTAACACATTTCATCCTAAAATTAATTGATATAACTACATAAATAATCAAAAGTTGTGTCTTAATGACACGTGTAAAACTCCGTTATTTGTTTTATTGAGACATTTTTTAGTAGTTACAAAGTTCACTGATTCACGTGTATTCACTTAAAAATAAATCGATACCCGTAAGATTGGAAAACAAAACATTAATGTTCATAATATTGGTCGTGTTGGTAGTAAATCTGTGTTATTATATAATGGAATCAAATACTAATAATTAGATTAGATAACTTTACGTGTCTACATATAATTAAACATCTACTCCCTCTAATTCAAACCAAAACAAAAAATCTAATAAAATGGAGAGAGTAATAATTTTGCACTAGTTATTTTAAGGGTAGAGAGCCACATTAGAAACATGAGATGTTTGTAATGCACTACTTGGTGTAAAATAGGCTTCAAATGGTGACACAGAGTTTGAAAATGGAAGTGTCCTGTTTTATTGGTGACGGTGGCTCTACATCATGGTCCATGGGTTAATGGGTCAAATAACCCAGTATATAAGGTCCAGTTCTTTGATATATAAATTTGCAGCAGAAACAGCTATACATTTTTGTTGGATGTACTTGGATCATTGGACATGAATTACATAATCCACATTATTGGACAGGTGAGTGCATGTCCAATTGCCAGAATGCCAGCCCCAAAATCAAGTGGCGAACGGGCCTGTCTCATACAGCGAGTGACTTGAGCCCGAGCTCGTCGAGTCTTAATATTACGGAGTACTCGTAATCTCGTATGATAACCCTCGAAATGTTCATTACGATGCGTTGAATTTTAAAACAAGTTTTCAAGATAAAAAATTGCGAGTTTTCAAATTTGAAATAATAACAACCATTTTTTCATTTACTTACCTCTACGTGAATCAAACCAAGTACCAACGATATTGAAGCGTGGGCGCTTAATGGTTGTAGCCTTGTAGGTACGTCCGTACGTGTGGTGGAAAGCTCGAGCTCCATGGTGAAATAAGAAAAGAATATGACACATCGACAAAATGACACTCTTCTCCTATTAGATACACTTATTTAGGGTATGTTTGGTAGACAAGTAGAAGGTAGCGTTTAACGTTTTGACCAAGTCAGAATGCTACTTTACATGTTTGGTTGTACATTTGTTATTAGCGTTTGAAGTAACATTTAGTGTTTTAAGGAGCATTTGGCAAATGCTATTATAAGTAGCATTTCCCATAGAAAGTAGCATTTCTTATTTTCTATTTTTCTGATAACAGCTACTGATCGTGCCAAACACATCATTGTTAACAGCTACTTTTCAACTAAACAGCTAGTCAAACTGCTAACAGCTAAATGCTACCTGAACAGCTATGACTACCAAACACACCCTTATTCTCTCTCGATAAACTTAAAATCACATTAATTAATCTCTATCTATTCGTCCTGCTTCCATTCACCAAATTGAAAACCGAATCCACATACACAAAGTAAAAACTAGTCAAATAACGAAAACTACACCGTTCGCGAAGAGTCAAAATAAGACTACGAAGAGAAGAACTCTAACAATTCTCTCCTTTCTCTAGATCTTCTTCTTTTTTTTTTTCTTTTTTTTGAACAAACTTTCTCTAGATCTTCTCCTTCTTCTTCCCCCAAACTGACGTGGACATGTCTACTTGTAATATTTTTCTCCATTTCCTTTGATTTTTATTTAATCTAAGTCTTCCATTTTTTCTGTTTGTCTCTCTCACAGAAAAACAAAAGCAGCACAAATTTAGCTGTAACCTGTAAGTCGTGGTCTCGTACACCAACAGCTTCATCATCACACTAAACCACCAAAACAATTCCTCTTTTTTTTTTTTTTAATTTTTATTAATTAATTAATTCCCCATCATTTCAATTTTTATTAATTTAATTAAACTTTTATCCTGTAATTTCCAGTTCATCAACAATTTTCTCTCTCCTCTACAATTAATCAACCACACTGTCGGTTAATCAGAAAAAAAAAAGGAACTGCTGAAAGTTGAAACTCCGACGAAGACGAAGACGGTAAAAAAAAATTAATTTTTTGTTTTTTTACCTGATTTTTGTTAGGGTTTTTGCGAATTTGATGCTGTTTTTACTGATTAGATCTGCTTAATTAGGTTTTTGATCTTGTTTTTGGTAGTTTAAAGTTGTGGTTGATTACTCATAACTGCTGAAATGAGCTGTAATTAGTAAGATATGTTGTTGTGTTGATGATTTGTGGTGAATTTGGAAGGTATCGTGATGGTGAAGTTTTGTTGAATTTTTGTAGAGTTTGTTAAATTGAGGAGCAATGGCGAGTAGATTGAAAGAAGATGAGAGAAATGAGAGAGTAATACGAGGTCTTCTTAAGCTCCCTGGAAATCGCAAGTGTATCAATTGCAATGTTATGGTAAATGTTTTTCTCTGTTGATTATTATCTCGGTTTCGTTGCGATTTTTGTTCGTTGTTGATTTTTATTTGCGCGAATTTGGACTGGTTTTTGCTTGATACGTTGTTGTTCAGTTGCTTGATTTGTGCCGAGAGCGAAATCGAAGTTTATTGTTGTTATTTTGTTGTTGTTGTTGTTGTCGTCGTCAATGGTGGTGGTGAACTGTTCTTTTCGGTGTCGATATTGTGTTGATTCTGATGCCTCATTTCTGAATGAGGCTGCGATTTTGGTAGATTTTAAGGTTATTTCTATGCTTGGGAGTTGGGACTAGATTCTGTGGTGGTGTTTTTGAGAGTCATTGGTTGAGTTTTGTGTTTAGGAAATTTTTCGCAGTTGATATATTAGTTATTTGCGTTGCGTAAGTTTGAGATCGTGAAAAACCAGCAGCTTTTGGTAGGTTCTGCGAGTTTTGTGCCTTCGGGAGTACGTTTCTTTGAGATGATTTTGTATGCTGAGATCAAACCTCATTGCCTACTGCATTTTGTAGAGTGAAGATTGTTTTGGTTAGATTAATGTTTAAAGTATCTAAGTGTCACTTCCTTTAGTCGATAGTGATTGTGCCATTTGTTATCCAAACAAGCGGCGTTGGATCCCTCCCCTTCCTCCATACCATTTCCTCTATTAGCTAGAGTATTTTCTCTCTTCTTTCCTCTCCTCATGTTCCCTCCAGTCCCCTCCCCTCCCCTCCCTTTTCCTTCTAATTCCTATCCAAACAAAATGTCCAGAATTCTAACCTCAAGGTTCAATTACATAAGGTCACCATGCTACAACTTCTTACGACCTGTTTCATGAAGATTTGACGATACATTCAGTAGGATGTTATACCAATGGACTTATATCAATATGCATCTCAAAACTTCTGGGTCTGAACTCCATGTCTGTGTCATCTAAATTAGATACCATTTTTTTCACTGTTTATGCCATGTTGGGTTTTTTTTACCTCAAAAGGATCTTACCTCGGCCGCTTCTGCTTGGTCTTCCTTAATCCTTTCGTACATTGTTTGTTAGCTGCCTGTGTTATGTATTTCTTTTTTAACTGTGAGTATTTTTTTATTTTTTTCTTGTGTGTGTATTCTAGAACTTTTAAAATTTATAAGAAGTTTACAATGTAAGTTCTTATGAATATATTTTTTCATTCAGGGTCCTCAATATGTGTGCATTACCTTCTCAACATTTGTTTGCACAACTTGTGGGGGAATTCAGTAAGTGCTCTTACTTGTATTATTTTTGGTGCTTGCGTGAATTACTTAATATATCTTGTATTTTACTGAGTTGAGAGGTAGGGTTCTGAATATTTTGTGGTATTTTCAGCCGTGAGTTCACACACCGAGTTAAGTCCGTGTCAATGGCCAAATTCACACCACAGGAAATTGCTTCTCTTCAGGCTGGAGGGAATGAGGTTTGCTGACAGTAAAGTACAGGCAATTTATTCTATTTTCATTGATTATTTGAGTTCTCTCATGGAATCCCTTTGTTGCCAACTAAATTTTCAGCGTGCAAGAGAAATTTTCTTTAAAGATTGGGATCCTCAGCGTGTAAGTGCACCTGATAGCAGGTAGACCTCTGAACTTACATTGCTGCTTGTTGAGCTATTATTAGACTTTCTGTTTGTTTCTGAAGAACCATGTTAAGGCAGTCTTAAATTTTAACACTAAGTATATGACTTATTAGTTTCTGTTCTCTGCAATTTTAAGGGGGTTGGCATTTTTCTTCGATGATTTTCTTATTTTGAAGTAGCCAAAAATGAGAAAACACTGTATATGATTATTTTTATCTTTTCTGTTAATAATACTTGAACTCTTATTGTAATTTCCTTGCCAGTAATGTGGACAAGCTGCGGACCTTTATCAAACATGTGTATGTAGACAGAAGATATGCTGGGGAGAAAGGCATTGACAGACCTCCTCCACGGGCGAAAATGGTTAGATGATCTGAATACTAGCTATTTCATTCTACAACCTTTTTACTTACATTGGGGACTTGGGGTAGGTTGTGTAAAATTAGGTAAAGCCCGTACGGGTTACTCGGTCTGTCATAGAAAACAGTTCAGCATGAATATCGTGCATGACACTGTCGCACTTTGTTAGGAGGTGGCGTCTCCTTACCTAAACATTTCTATATATGTTTTAGGGGGACAAAGAAGAACCAAATGAAAGCAGGAGATCAGACTCAAGTCAAAGTGGTTCTCGAAGCCCACCGTATGATGATGAACGTCGTTACAGTGATAGGCCGAGTCCTGGTCATGATGTGAGAAGGAGCCCTGGATATGATCAAGACAGTCGGAGGCACAGTGACTATGGGAGAAGTCCTGTCCGTCCTGGAATTGTCAGTGATTGGCGACGTGAAGATAGATTTTCTAATGGGAGAAGGTCGGATGATCGCGGTAGCTCTGATGGAGAATCAAAGCCTGAAATGAGGTCACCTGATAGCCCGAACGACAGTATCTCCAGTCCACCTGCCGTCCGGCCTGTTAGAGATATACTTGGGGAAAATGTTGCACCTCTTCGAATTAGTGAGCCCCCAAGAGCCAGTAGTAGCAGGGTTGCTGAGGGTGCTGCGATTACACAGGTGATGTTGCGCTTATATTTTGTTCCTCCTGGTTTGTTTATGCTATCAGTTATTGCCTATTGTTCTCCTGCTCATTCATCATCTTTACATTGCAAGGGATTATTTTAAGATGACGATTGCCTTTCACTTCATGATTCTTTTTTAGCCGCGTTGTTTTAGACGGGTTAAGAGATAGAGTGAGCTTCCCAATGGCATCTTAATTTATTACCATCTTCTGAGCAGTGATTTGTTTGTCTTTATTTACAATTCTTGCTACCCTACATAAGCGCACACACACACATCAATAGTTTAATAAGGGAGGTCACCTGCTGCTCAGTTTTTTTTTATCTGCTTCTTTAAGATTAAGGCTTGGTGTTTCCAGATGCTATATTGTCTATGTATTGTATTCCTTGTTCATTCTTCGCGAGCTGAAAAGTAGCTTCACTTGGTGCTGTTTCCCAAAGAGGATAGGAGAAACAAGGGCGGCTGATAGGGGCTGTGAGTTAGTTGTGGCTGGAGAGGTCATCGGCTAGGTGAGAGTGATTGGGTGGTCTGGGCTGGTGGCTTGCTAAAGGGTGAGCAGGGCAGCAGATGACAGTCAACAGTGGGAAGGCTTCAACATGTGTAGGTGAGGGTTGGGGGCGATTGCATAGGTGGGGCTGCAGCAGACAATGTCTCACATTTGGTTTTGCCTTGTTCGTAAAGGTAATGAACTGGTGAAAGACCCTGAAGGGGGAGTAGTCCCATGTTGTGGATTGAGGAGAAATAGTGTTGTTGATGAAGGGGGTGGTGGCTTGGGGATGAGATGTGTATTGAAGTATCTAAACTGAACGTATATTGCTTAGGGATTGCTAAATGTGTTTTGTGCTAGGTTTGGGATGTTGGGACTGTTTTCGGGAAGAGATGCAATGTTGGGGATATATGTCTCCTCTCTCTGCCATTGAACACTTTACCCTTGGTTGAATGTGAAAGAAGTTAGAACAAAACCTAAATAACTGAAAAAACAGAGGGAGCAATTGGAAGTTTAGGATTTTTGAAAGCGGACCAAGCAGAGTTGGGACTATCCTTGTTAGTTTCCCACTTTGCCTTTGAAGTGTACAAAAAAAGGGGAGGGGGGCAGTCCGGTGCACATTGGCATCCCCTCAAGGTGAGGTTCCACCACAAGGGTTTATAGGGGGCAAGTCTTCCCTTGTCATTATTTCTAGGGCTGAGCATCGGTCCAGGACCGGACTGAACCTGATCACTCAAAATTGTGGACCGAGGACCGGACCGAATCCCCCTCGGTCCGGTCCCTTGGACCGAGTGGACCGAACCGAAATTTCCCAAAAAAACTGGACCAAGGACCGAACCGAATTTAACTCGGTCACCGGACCGAACCGGTCGGTCCGTTCCGGTTCTTGGTCCGGACCGAGTTCTGCTCTCCCCTAATTATTTCCTTTGAAGGTTTTTTTTTTTTTTTGGGTAAAGTATTAATTGCAACATTCAGTTCAATATGACACTTAACTACATTGCATATTTGCTTTTATCGGGGAGTGCATCTAAACAACTCGTCCAACCTGTCAGATGAAATGATGAATACCTTAATTTAATGATTATCAGTTACAATAAAGATATCTGACTCATAAGAATAAGTCAGCTTCGCTGCTTATTGTTAGGTTATGCTCTCTAAACGTAGAAAACAGTTCCTTTTCCTTTCCCAAACCCTGAGAATTGGTGCAATGAATTATGCTGGCTGAACATGCTTGAATAATATGTTTTGCAGAGAACAGCATCTTCGAGTAGCTTGGCTTCAAGTAATGGCAATCCAACAGAGCTTAAAAGGG
>JBBYHQ010000022.1:2129870-2142642 GCA_038382645.1 Spergularia azorica
GTCGTTTCTGGTGCATACCACAGATACATCATGACTATTCCCACTAAGCATATAATATATGCAGCAATGGAAACTACTGTCACATGAACTCGGCTGCAAAAAACAAGTTTATCTGAAGTAAGACCTTAATGCAAAACATTGTACTGTAACCTGTAAGCCTATCAGGTGAACATCTTACCATTTTTCTGCGTACTTTTCGGTCTGGCACCATTCATTAAGCCAGTTGATGAAAGTAATCACACTTACAAGCTGGATCAGGAGAAATATCCCTGCGCCAAAGTGTGCAATCTCCCCTGCCAAAAGAAGAAACTCATCAGAATTGAACTAATTGGTTGCGAATTAGCAATGTGGCTTCAAGCTTACAACTTCAATAAAAATGTTGCGTAAGAGTAGACTAACCATACATAAAGACGAAGGAGGAAGGAAAGACGAATGGCAGAACCATGAACCCTAAAAACATAGAAGCCTTTGCAGACCACCACCCTGAATGCCATGTATCTCTACGGTCATGCACTTTGGATGTCCCAACAGAAGAGATGAACATTGCGAAAAAGAACATCTTTGCGTCTGTCAAGGATAACATTGCAGAACTGTTTTCTTTTTCTTTTTCGACAGCAAAATAATCACAAACTGATTAAAATGACCAATGTCGTATCAGGCATTACAACACTACAACAGAAAGATGATCGAAAGGATACAAAACATCCCAAGCTCACGCGTAGTACTCCTTCAGTCCCTGAGCAATCCACACCACCATGGCAAGCTCTAAATCCTACAAATGTAGAATATGATCGATAAGAACACGATGAGAAATGATTCATATGATCAACAGACAATAACTCAAAGTGCTTCATTTGTTTGTGACAGTCATGCTAAATTGATTAATTCCGGTCAGTTGGTTGAATTGCTATCCACCTATTGTAGATGAGTCTCTATATTTTCAGCATGCCTTTATTCTTATTTTATACCTATATACAGAGTACTAATTACTATAATTAGGCATAATGGTGCAAATCAGGTTGTTTTTTTGTATTGGACTGTAACATTTAACCTTCTTAAACATGAAGAGAAGTACGACTTACTGCTCAGCTGTTTCACTGCTCCTTGGCCATAATCACGAAGAACCCAAGCTAGAAAATTCGTAATGAGGAAGATGAACCCATATACATATCTTGCCATCCAAGGGTTCGAGCCAGAGCCATATCGAAACTGGCTAAACCAAGATCCATCTCTAATCTCCGGATACTTATCTTTAGTGGTGCTACTGCTTGTACCATTTTCCATCTCAACCGCGAAAAATCTCCTTACACCATTAGATACATGATGATTTAGGAAATTAGTTGTAAGAGAAAAATGATGAATATTTCCACTACAACTCCCCTTCTCTTGTTGATCTGCAAAGTTTGGCAAAATTAAAACATATGTTAAATGTTATATATACAATCTTATGTAAGGGTTTGTTACAAGCAAAACCAAATCACGGATATTTTTTTTCATGTTAGTTACACAAATATTATGTGTAGGAGAAGCCTGATTAGACACACCATCAAGGTGAGAGTATCCCACCAAAACAAGCAATCAACAAACAATCAAATTTCGAGTCGAAAAGACGTTAACATGTCTCTGATCATAGCCTTACCTAGCAGAATAACATGTATTTTGTAGTCATCACCAACATGATCTCAGTAATCATCTCGAATCGAACTTTGTTCTTACAAAATCCCATAATTTGGAAGGAAAAAAAAAAAAAAAAAATTTACTTTCAAAATTTCATATGTGACATTTTTCCAGCGAACAAAGTCTAGTTTGAACTTATATATTGCTTCTTTCCAAAGTTACATCCACTAAATTCCAAAAAAAAAAAAAAAAAAAAAAAAAATCTTCAAAGGAACTTCTTCTGCACCTGAGAGTGATAATAAACACTCCACATTTGATTGGTTATTGGACAAAAAAATAATCATCTACTTATAATATTAATTGCAATAATCATATATTACAACCAATAAAAGAGAGTGACCATAGCATCCCCTTCTACTTATACTTTCTTGGAATCAATGCTAACAAAATCATCATTTTTATAGAGTGCAAGATTTAACCTTTTTTCATCTTAAAAATATAAATAAGATTTAACCTTTTTTTAGCATAATAGTAACTTCCAAACTTTTTTGCCATAATTTTGTAGTATGATCTTGGTTTAGTTTGAATGAAAAGTTAATGAGAAGGTATGTTGCCAATATAAGTACACATCACAATCTTCTAAGATTCCCAGAAAATGAAATTTTATTTACTAAAGGTATAAATGTAAGAAAAGAAAAATATGTAGACCCCACATTTCATACAATGTGGTAATGTACTACTAGAATATCAGATTGGAGATTTCAATAAGAATAATCGAGGCTTATTTCCAAAATGATTGGTGTTGGCTAACATGAATAGTTCTTTGGTAACCGCGGTAAATATTTATTAACATTCTTTTTTTGTGAAAAAAAAAAAAAACACTCCATTGCCTTATTGCAAGATAAAAATTAAAAAAAAAATGTTGCTTCTATATGAAAAAGATTGAAACTTTACCCAAAACCAAAGAATCATAGAAATGGTCTCAGATCAAATGATATCAATTAAGCATTAGGTTAGAAGTAGCGATGCGGGGGACGGGAATATGAGGATTTGAAACCGAGACAACTCTAGTGTAAGTGCTAACACCACATAAAACAGAGAAAAAAAACAGAGCATTTAAATGAAAAATCATATTACATTGCAAAGTTGAACTGAAAATCACATACTCAGAAAGTCATTTAAGTTAATCATCATGAAAAACAACAGAATTAAGCAAAAAATGCAGTAAATCATAGTTGGGTAATTACCAGAGATCAGGAGTTGCAGAGGAAACAGAGCAAAAACAGAGAGAGATCTATAAAGTTTGGGAGTAATAATAAAAGAAAAGCGTCTTCAAGAAGCTCCCTTTTAAACAATGATCTTGTTTCAGTAATTAAGACAAGTTTTTGATACTGTATAAAAAAAGGAGTGAAATTAAAGGTGTGATCATTGCTGTTAATGAGTAGCTTTTGTGAGCTTTTCTCAAGAATTTTCTTTCTTTTTTGGTTTTATATTAGAATGAGAAAAGAATTATGTTCATACATTTATATAGAGGCAGAAATCTCCTAGCTAAAACTATGGTAAAAAGTGTAAAATTTTGATAAAACTGTTTGTCCTTTTTTCATTTTTAATTTAACTTAATCTTTAAATTTAATTTGTTTAAATAAATATTTTGCTTTTTTCTTTTGATTGCTTTATTTCCCGCCGTAAGCATCAACCAAGGCTTTTTTTTTTGGGTATGGAGAACAGGAGAAGTGTGATTTATAAGGAACGACATCGTTTTAGGAGTCGGAGTGACGAAAGTCCCATACAATATAAGTTACAAGGCAATTGTATGTCCTTTAATCTAAAGAGAGGTGTCCACTAAAAAGAGTGCACTACCTTTGAAATGTGAGTAATCAATTTGTATGTGTTGCTCCTTTGTGGCCATTTTCCTCATTCTTATCTTGAGTTTGTGATATTGTTGAATAGTTGACATGCCAAATTTTGGAGGGTTATACCAAAATGGAAGATGCACTACTAGTATTAAAGTGTTTAGGATTGGGTTCTTATTTTCGGGTTTGATAGAAGTGTTTTTAGAATCGAATTATCTTTTTACTCACGAAGAAATCTAGTTACTTGGGATTCTTGAGTTTCTATCTTTTATTGTAAAAAATTTTGTGGTGTAAGTGTAACGTAATTGATAATGGTAAATCGTTTTGGTATCAAATTGGGTTTCCGTTAAACTCTTGCAAATTGCTAGAGGTCCATAGCGTGGATATAATTTATTTGTCCACAATGTAAAATTGAGATCAGAGTGGTAAAATTAATTTGTAATGAAAACTTTAGATAGTAAAATTAATTATTGTGTTGGTAGTAAAATTATTTGTGTGAGTAGTAAACTTTTGATAATGTAGTAAATTATTGGTGATAGTAGACGCTTTCAAGTGTCTACAATGTAGACCTCTAGCGTTGTTCTAAACTCTTTCATTTATATTGTAAATGATTTTATTGTGGTGAATCAATTCATCAAAAATTTATGTCTCTATAGTGTATTGTCTTACAATCATACATAAACAAAATCCAATTTTAGGTGGACGAAATCAGAAGTATGTAGCATGCATGTCTTTCACTAATTATACTACTAAAGTATATGAATCCTCCGACCAAATATATGCATGAAACATATTCGAGCATTAGGAGTGGAATGTGGGATACTTTCGTGTGGTTATTAGAGGATTTCTCTTCCACCTTTTGGAGCTCGGATAGTCGAAAACAATAACACGGCAGCTTCCTTATTAGACTTATTTTCTTCTCGAATCTTTACTTTCGCTAAAATCACACTGGTTAAAAGGATGGCTAACATATTCCGTCAATTTTATAATAAGTCGAAATATTATAGTATGGTCAATTGCTAGCCTCACACGATTCTCTTTTGATATGATATAATTCATGTGTTTACATATTCATGTTTTTGCACCGAAACTTGTTTGATTTATCGTGTTCATTTGGTGAAGTGTATAAAAAATGACAATATTTCTTCATAAGATTTCAACGAAAATAAGAATGGAAGAGATCAGAAATGAGTTGACCATAAATTCAACCAAGAATTTTTTAATTATGCTTGTTAGGAGTAGTGCAGGCCACAGTAGACCTTCGTGAATTGTGATTAGATGCACTAGCATTTTCATGGATCGTATTCTCTGCGTCAGAGCTTCATGTGCAACCATTCAAAGATCACACCATTACTTTATTCATAGCATCCAGTTTCATTAGTTGGAATTTTAAGTGCGAGCGTTAACGGTTTTATTGTAAGTGATTGTAATCGAGTTTTTATATAGGCTATATTTGGTAAAACTAGATGAAATAGTAGCTATGAACGCTAAAATAGTAGTTGAAAGATGAAATAATAGCTGCAATAGTAGGTGAAAGTTTTTAACTAATAGTAATAGGAGTATTTGACAGAATTAGCTGATATATGAACTTGTATATATAGAATTACATAAAATATATTATTTATTTTTAGGCTCATTTTAATTTAGTAAATAAATAGGGGTAAATTAGGAATAAAATCATGATAAGGTAGCTTCTTTTTAAATAAGTTACATGATATAACTTCTTAAATAAGTTAGCTTATTATCTAAGCTAGTGGTGTTACCAAACCAACTTATTTTGTCAAAGAGCTTAAAAAGCTAGTCAAATAAGCTACTTTGACCAAATAAGTTAGGTTATTGTGCATACCAAACATAGTCATAGCATATAGATTGTGAAATAAGTTCAAAAAATCGAGATTTTTTTCAAGTACTTATATTGGTTTATGTTGCTGAACGAGATGATAAATTTCAAATTATTTCGGCAAAACCAAATCAGTTGTCATTTTTTATAGGGTCATAGCTAGCTCCAACTCGTAAAGTGAATGATGTAAGTAGTGGACAAATAGTAGGTCTAAATTCTAAAGCAATAAAGAAAAGAAAGGATATGTGTGTACCCTTGATTTGTGATTAAATTACGGATTTTCATCGAAAATTGATTCGTTTAGTTGTTTAAAGGTTGCATCTTTGGCACTTTTTCCTGTTAATGTTTCTCATTAGCCCTCTAATCTTTCTGGAGTCCTGTTGCAATGATGGAATGTCACTTAATTAGGTGATGTAATCATGATTAAGAGCTCCAATTGTATTCTTTTTAATTAACCTCCCTTTAAACTGTGCTATCACTCCCATTTCCCAACTACCATACAAAATATAAACTTAATTAAGTTCTTAAAAATATAGGCTAACTAATCATAGTAAACTAGGTAATGGTCGCATGCACTAACTAACGTATGATCATAACACCCTAACATTAGCTTTTATTATTCTTTTTGGTAAAATAATGATAATTTCACTTCAAATTAGACCAGTAATTTAGATAATACAGAATATCATATCCCAACATTGCATTAGAAAAGAACTAGATATATTTCGAAAAAGGACCCAAGAATATCATATCCCAACATTGCATTAGTAATGCAGCCAAAAGTTCAGGTTTTAACTTCTTCAATAATATAAATCAACAGTAAATTTTATAAACATTATTCAGTTAATTTAAGCTCTTGTAATTTGACTTTTGTGTAAAGGTTGTTGCATAAAGTCCAGTGTTACTTAGTCTTCACTCTTTATAAGATCGAGAAACTTTAGAAAAACAGGTTAAGAAACTTGAGAACTGCAACATTATTCAACAGCATGTCCACAAGATGATTCCAGGGTTATATAAGAATTCATAAACTAATTCAGGCATACAAAGTATTCACCAAACTTAAGAGCATATATATTGACTAATTCGTCTATATGCATGTTTAGCAAATGTTTTCAACTTGTAAAATATTAATCAAACGATGGGTCCTCTTAAAATTTGTTGGTCAACTTTAATAATTTGGATATGAAAATGAAAAATAATGAAAATTCAGTCTTCTTGTGTTTACACAATATGCAACTTAATATTAAGGTTAATCATGGAGAAAACATATGCACTAATCGTACATAAAATATTAGGACGTCACAAGTCTGATGAAAATTATATGATCACATTTACATATATATAGTTTAATAGTTTCCCATCAAATGTCAATGCATGTAATTAAAGCCCAACAAATACTACAAAATTAGCAATGTGAAAGTTTAGCTACCACTATAATTTTAATTTGTTCAAAACGTGTTCATACTTTAAGCTTTTGTGGCGATAATCTTGATCATAGGGGTGATTATCATCCATCATAACTGTAACTCATATAACATTTCCATTACAATTTTAAGCTTTATTTCCTAGAGAGCGCATACCATTTTCGCATCTTACTCAATCTGATTATTCTTTGACAACAACTTATTCTAATATCTTTTTACAACAACTTACTAGCTTAACTTAATTAAGTAAAAGTCATGATAAGAAATCGAGTTGCAATATAGGGTATGAGGATCGCCACATTATCGTTTGTCGTTTATGCCGAATTAGTAATCGGGTGAAAGTTATCATTCCAAGTGAAATGAGTTATGATTGCCCATAATAATCTACGCATGCTTCTCAATTACTCAACTTTCTGTGCATGGGTTTTATGTATGGCAGAATAGCAGATTGTGAGGCTTGATTAATATTATCAGTATATTTTGCATACACGTCGTAGCATGCAGAAATTAAATGGTCCATAATTATTTACCTAGGTAAAAAATAATAATGATGTTGCGCATATATAGATAGAAGTCTAGCTAGGAATAATTACGTTATATGTAGCCCAAGTGCCCATGAAATGTTTAATTCTAAGTGCATTTTTCATGATTTAATTATTGTCATCAAATGCTCACCTGACATCTATGCGGAGCGTCTAGTTTTGATGATCGAGTAGTCTCTCGCAGCAATCCTCCCAAGCGAAGGCGGGACGGACGGGGAAGCTAAAATGAGTTTTCGTAAAATGTTTGTTTTAGAGCTCTTCGTTGATTTGATAAAATGTATTTTTGATATTGTTGGTGTAACACTAGAATTGAATAATTCTAACTCTAACGAGCTAGGAGATGATGAACTTTAGTGAACATTTTATTGGAAAAAAATCTACTAAATGAATGGTTTAAGGCATAGCATAAATCCTTACCATGCAAATGAACAATTAGCTAGATTATACATAGCCACATAGATATTGAGGTGGTAAAAAATTTGTTCGAAATTTTGAGGCATCATAATCGTCTTATCTAAGTTGATTGTAATTGTACTTTCGTTATCACATGCCAAGAGACAAATGAAATTAATTTTGTTTAGTTTCACATAAATTCATCATCATATAATCCAAAGAAAATTAATTAGATCAATATATATTGAGGTTCACAAAATATGACAAATAAATTGATCGATGAGTACAACATTGATCCTCCTCTATGTATATGATATGATAATGATCATCCACATCTATGTCGTTTGGTCATTTTCAAATAGAATTGTAAAATAACTTTCACCAAATTATAGCTTCAATTTGAATGAGATTTTACGAATATGTTCATGCTTCAATATTGCATAGTATATGCTATCACCACCCATTCTTTGCATATACCAAACACCAAAGGGACCATTGATGTGTGTGGCGTGTGCTCAGGTTTCGTCATAAGTTTTGTTGTACAGTACAAAAGCTCTCTTGCTTCTACGTAAATTGTAAAATGGGCCTCTGGCAAACTCAAAGAACAAATTAAAGAGTCCACTTTACGAGTCTAATAAAGAGATATTATAAAATTCAATTGGCATGATCGAGGATGGAGTAACACGTATTAGTTTATTTATACTAATTGTTTCATTCTTTCACGATAATTTCCCAACGTAAGACACACATACAACAACATAAGGTCTTGAAGTTAGTAGACAGTTTACGCTGTTTGTCAAATAGAATTATTGATCATAAAGGGGTAGTAAAATTATAAATAACAACCTGTTGTTTAGTACTAATGATTGTTTTAATGAATAAATCATGTCCTTTTCATTCTTCCCATCTTCTATATGGGTGTCTTCCTTTCTATTTTTCTCATCACCAAAATGGTAAGCTTTTGGTTAGGGGAGTGTGGTTAGGGAGGATGGAGAAAGTTGTGTGATAATAAAGTGTTTTTGTTGTTGTTGTTAATAAGTCATTTAAAATTTAGTATTTTTCTTTAAAAATGCCAAAATAAATGAGAAGTTTAAATAAGAACGGGGGAATGATCACGTATATTTTTTATTTCAATTAGTGTTTTTTCATAAGGTATCAAAGTTATGGGTTTGTAACTCTGTATTGAGACTCGATGGGTACCAATAGATTAGTTGGCTTATGCTGAGTATTCTCGAACTTTATTAGTGGAGTACTTTTGAAACTTCATTGTTGTTATGCATCACACATTTGTTACATTTTGAGTATGAAAATCAAGTCAATCACGGTATTTTGAGAAAAGAAATGCATTTGCTACGCAACTTGTTAAAAAGGGGTTGGGGAGAAAGTCACATAATTTCCACATGTGAGCTTAATATTTTGGGCTACTTGCCATTTTTATGGTCGAAAGAAATTGCCCGTAAAAGAGAAATTTCTCCTTTAGGCTGATAATATGAACAGAAAAAAAGAAAACACAAGGCAAATGGACAAATTTGAGATGATTAACTATCTAATCTATGTGTATACGAGTAATGTATTGTGTAGTCCTACAATTGAGGATGCTCGTGATAATCTTGCCTTGCTTGAATAATCGTAAACTTTTGTCTTTCTTTTTAAGTTTTAGATTAAAAGTTCAGATGCTAATGTTATTAGAACGAGAAATTATATCGAACACAAACAAAGATACTAGAATGCATACCAATCCTTGAGACTCTGTGTCCATCAATTGGTCATCTACTTTCCCAATTGGACCGGTATTAGACAATTGAGTAATGTACATGTTGAGGAAGCTTAATTGATAACTACATTTTTACGATCCCAAAATTTATTTTTATGGAACAGAAAATTATTGTGAATTTAACAAAAAAAAAAAAAAAAAAAATCATTATCACTTCTAGACTAGCCCAACCAACCTTTCAAGGAATACGATTTGGCTTTTATGTGGATCAAGTTTTTCAGTCTTAAACTACAAACGAGTTGGGCTTCTTTGTCGTTGAATGAGTCCATTAACAGATGGTGTTGGGTCCAACATGCATGAGACATTTTCTGGTCTTGTAGATACACTTTTTTTGGGCTTTGATGACAGAATTATGCAACTTTCTAAGAAGATTGCTATTCTCCAAGAATACGACCTAGCTAGCTAGGCCTAAGGTAAAGTCAAGCATTTATCATTTACTCCCTTCGTTCGCCTATAAAACGCTTAGGGTCGAAACACAGTTTTTAAGAAAAATAGAATAAAGAATGACTTTTAGGATCCATTTGGTGTAAAATTACACATAGAAGTATGTCCCACTTGCACTTTTAATAAATAATTAAGGGTGTTTTGGTTTTTATATGTACAAATAAAGAAAAATTCTAAGTAGGAAGTTTAAAGATGAACACCCCTAAATAGAAAGTAGGAATTTCATAGGCGAACAGAGGGAGTATTACTTATAACCACAATTTATGCATCTACAAGTTTTTATTAGCAACCTAGTAGTTGACCGTGAAAAATGCTGCTAAAAGATTCAACAATTTATTAACGGCGAAAGTGGTTTATGACCCCCATACGTTTGCCTCTATGTGAAATGTAGTCCCACGAGTATTGAAGTGAGCAATTGACCCCTGCAAGTTTCATAATTGATAAAATCGAACCTCTTTCCAATTTATCGCGAGATATTCATTATCTCTCCAATATCTCACCTACAAAATTAATATTATCAAAAATATTATCTAAGTTAAAATAAAAGAGCAAAAAATTACATTTTTTTACGGCTCAATCTCACTGCTCCTATTACTTCGAGAAAAAAAAACTTCAAGAAAAAAATTGCGTTCACATTAATGGTGATGAACGCATCACTGGTCCCTGAATTTTTTTTTTTTTTTTTTTTTTCCTTGGAGTGTATTTTCCTCCTTCGAATGGATTTTCATATTTTTAAATTTCTATGTGATAAGATTTTATTTTGATAATATTAGTTTTTTTTTTTAAAATTTTATGATATTAGATTTGAATGTGGTATTTTGGGGAGATATTGAATATCTCATAATAAAATTGAGGATATGCTTGATTTCACCAATTGTGAAAGTTGTGGGGTTCAATTGCTCCTTTCAATACTTTTGGGGCTACATTTCACGTAGAGCCAAACGTATGGGGGTTATAAATCACTTTCGCCATTTATTTATTCAGGGGCGAATTTAGGGGGTAGCCTGGGGTGCACCGGCTACCCCAAATTCCCAGAAAATGTCAAAATATTGCCTAAAAAATTCCAAAAAAATAGGGAAAAAATTTGAAAAAAATTAATTTGTACTAAAAGGGCTACCCCAAGTTTCTAGGGCTAGATTCGCCCCTGTATTAACGACCACCTTGACTTGATCTAAACACATACTGGTATACGAGTCCATTGAATAAAAAATGTGATCGATAGATAAAAGCATATTCAAGTTTTGATAAACAAACATTATAGTGTTTAGTGTGCAATTTTGGGTATATTAGGCATGTTCCATTTTGAGTATATGATTTCTAATCGACGGAATTACTCAATCCTAAGTCGAATATTGGGCTGTAATAATACCATGTAGCTATAACTTGTTAAATTGTCGCGTGAGGCGGAGGCACCGCCGCACCGTTACACCAACAAGGCCAAGAAGGGCACTGACCCATTTTACTAATAATGACGGACTTTAAAGTTTGCCTTCTAAATCAATGAAAATTTGCTTTCAAAACATGCAAAACTCAAATATCATTCATATTTAATCATGCTAGATTGCTAGTACGAATAATTTAAACACAAACACAATTTCTTTAAATTCATTTTAACTATAAGGACAAAAGAAAAGGTGTTCCTAGGAGTATATTTTTCGTTTTTATCTCTTCTTCTTTTTTCTGAGAAAGTTCCTTAGCTATATTTTTCGTATGTACTTTGAGGACCACATATTTTTTCCATCACTAAAGATAGAATTAATTAAAAAGCATGAATGGATAATTTGATAGTACATACTAAAACAGCTAGGATTAATCGTGGCGTGCATTGTAGAAGAATGCACATTATAGAAGAATGCAAGTATGCAACTGTCAAAAAAAAAAAAAAAAAAAAAAAACACACTATGCTAGAACTAATTTGATTCATGCACAGATAGAAACGATCGATCAGAAGAATAATCGAACGTACACACTGAATCCCATGCATATATCTACTAGAAGCCTTTTTGTAAGACCTGAAATTATTGTGCCTGTACAAATACAAGGTCAAAACTCATTTTTTGAGAGCCTCATATTTCGTGTCCACAATTCCACAATCACGTAATGGTATTTCGTTACGTACTTGTGCTAACAAAAAAAATAAATTGTGGATTACCCTGTTCATTAATTACACTGAAGTTAAATGTTGTATGCACAACGCTTTTTACTTATTTTGGTTACAAGTAATGCAAAAGTAGTCACAAAGTACTATATTATAATGGTCTCTCAATACGTTATTGAGAGACTGTATTTTATGAAAATTTGAGCAAATCGTCTTTCATGAGAATTTGTGAAAATTCATATGCGAGAAATTAATACTCCGTAGTTTATAAGGAAATCAAGAGTAGTATCCAATAGCCCAATGAGGGCTAAATTTAACTAATAATTATAGCAAGCAAATTTAAATTTTCAAGACCACATAGATTTCAGGCTTCCCTCCATTTCTTCTGGCCTTTTACAGTACTACATTTTATTTGTATTTTTCTATAAAAACCAAAGAAAGAATTAAATGATACGGAGGAATTATATGTACAATTCAAATGGGGAACACCTGAGCTTACATGATAGTAATCATTTTATAATTGAAACTACACACAGCCTGTCACCCTGAATCTACAGATCAATAAGAAGAAATTGATGAAATAATTGGGTAGTATAGAATAAAGTCCTTGTTGTTATATATATGCACCATATAACAACGTCCTATATATTACGTACTCCCTCCGTCCCAGTTCAAACGCCCCACGTAAAAATCGATTTCTTATTGGGAAAGGTGTACACACTACTCGGTTAATTAAAGTTCCAAAAAAATTGCATAGCAAGTTAGAGAAAACTCTAATCTAACTCGC
>JBBYHQ010000022.1:2153214-2179879 GCA_038382645.1 Spergularia azorica
AAAGTGGTCAACTTCCGGTCCTCGGTCCAAAACCGGAAATTCCTGGTTTTAGACCGGACCGGACCGGACCCGGACACCCATGAAATTAAGGACCGAGGACCGGACCAAATAGCTGGTCCGGGTCCGGGTCTGTCCGGGTCAAATTCCGGTCCGGGCTACTTTCTGAACAGCCCTAGGTGTAGGGGTGTATAATGGGTTATTCAGTATTTGTGGATGGGAGTATGGTAGCTAGAGAGCCTAAAGTACGTACACTTATGATCTTAAACTCTCTTTACGGAGGAGTAGAGCCCTCGCTGGAGTATAAAAGAAGATACACAACTATAAATATTACTCGTTTTGATGTTTTCTATTTTTTTTTTTAACTCATCCACACGATCCGAACTTTGTCAACGAGCTTAATTATGGTCTTTGTACAATACTAATTAAGCTTTTAATTTCGTACGTATCACGCAACATTTGATAATCTAAGACCTCAAATAAGAGCAACAATCATCATTTCTTTAATCCCAATTTTTAGAGGATCAAAACATTCAACACCCTTATTTCCCTACCTTCCACCAAGTCTCGTGATCTAATGATCAATCAAACCAATCAAAATATCTAGTTTTTATTATATGTGGAGCATAAATTATAATAATGTATGTAGGTTCATAGTTCATTCCAATCTTTGTCCCCGATTTATTCAATTGCTAAGAGGCACAATTTACGTTGGCTTAAAGTATAGTTATTGGTAAAGGAAATCACGGCTAAGATGTAGCTAGTGCAAATGCATAATTGATGATTTATAATGTTAATAATTTTGAAGTATGAACACACACCATGTACTTGTATGCACACCTTAATTAAGAGTATCTCGGGAGATATCGTGACCAATTTTGCGCAAAATGCTAAATTGAATTTAATGCACTAACATATACACTCACACCAACCAACTCTAATAAATCAAGATCAGTTGATAAATCAAGTTGCTCCATAACGTAAATACATAATCTTATATTCGAAAAGCTGAAGATCAAATAATTTGATTTTTAACTATCTGGTTTATTTCAGTTGACGTATTTGGCCAATGAAAGGAAGAGTAATAATTTTGACAAATCGAAGGTTCCTCTACAAAAACGAAAAAAAAAAAAAAAACGTACAAAGAAAGATTAGGAAATGAAGGGAAGAAAAAGGAAAAAGATATTAGAGGGAGAGAGTAGGGCCCATGGGTCACGTCTTGCACGGCTGGATCATCGGCGTTACGAAAAAGCGGACCCCTTTTAAGCCCAATCCACATTGCTTCGACCCGCTATTGCTCTGGAATTCTGGATTCTGGTGCAACGGGGTAGTTTTACGCGTTTTTGCTTCATATCGGTCGTACTCACTCCAATCCATATCAAATGCAATTATAGCTTTAAAAAAGAAATAAAATTAATACACAATTCCTTTGATTATAATATACAAGTATACCGTTTATCTCACCCGATAATAACATTCTCTACAAAATGGATAATTATGATAGATGTTACTCCATTATGATTTCATTCGCGATTGCTGCATTGCGCACTTCACTAGTCACTACCCAAAATGTAACCGTGTTTCGGTGCTAATTGCAAACAGAACGAAAGCACCGGTTACTCGACCTCTTTCGTTGCCGCACCCTACTTGCTCATTCGCATTTTCACTCTATATATTACAAAGTTCAGTAACTAGTTGAAATCACATTTTGTTTTGCTCCTTTCATATGGTGTGGGTTTGACCAAAAGATGTCAAATTTGAGTCTTAGCCTTAGAAGTTTGATGGATGCATTTGTTCCATGAGCTTAGCGAGTACGAGTATATGTGAAGCTCTCAGTGGATAAGGGAATTAGTTTTTTGTCATCATTCTGACCCCCCTTTCCCATTTGGATATTTTCTTCATTCTTGTTATATTTTTCATTTCTAGAAATTACTCGATTGAGTTCGGATTTTTGAGTTAGTGAATGTCACATATGATGAGAACTCTTTATAATGACGAGTTTTAACCTATATTTGTAATCAAGACTTTTAGTTAAACCAGTATATTCGATAATCCATTGTAATTAAAACAGAAAAAATGTAACGCAGATGATATCTCGTGATGCTTATCCATCACGATAGGATGGTTTAAGCGAGAATTGGATGAATGAACCTACCACTTTTTACAAAAGATGCCAAACTTATGTAAAATTATTCATAACAAATCCTAGACAAACCACTATTATAAAGTTGAGGACATATGTCATGACTTGTGTGACAAAGGAGTAGTTGTTTTACATATCATAAGGTTTGTCACTCGTCAATTCGTCAAGAACATTCCTTCATATATTATACGCGTTGAACAAATAATTTCGGTGCGGCTCTATAATTACATGTCATGTTTAGTGGTCATATTCCCTTTCTTCTTCCAAACATAAATTTTCTCCCTCACTTATAATCATGTCTAAATTAAACTTGACAATTGGAATGATTAGACTTGATTCATAAGCATATATTTGGCAACGTCAATTTGTGGTAACCAAAAAATAAAATAAAATAAAATAAGGAACTCTTTGTAGATCGACTTTGTCTCGACTGATATAATGCATTTGTAACACATAATTCGACCACGCCTTGACTCATTATTGTAGACCGAGTCCGACTCATCCCGCCCCGCGTCGTTAGAGGCCTACTAGAGGGAGTCTTGGACTAGGATTGATCATGGGTTGTGGACTTGTGGTAGAGGAATGTGAACGGAATGAAGGAATGGCATGAAAAAGAACTAAAAGAGCAAATAAGAAGTGGTCCATATAAAATCATATTGGTTGTAAAGGCAGCCATAATGGTATGTTTCATTTCTTAAGGAGCATTAGGTACCCTATGCCCTACTAACTGTCCTATTAAACTTGGAGATAAGATGCTTACCTTTTTGTGAAGTATCTTGAAGCCTTCATCTCTATGTTGTGGTTTAGGTAGTTTAGGTTTGTACTCCAATTTGATGCATGATTCAATTCTCTTGTCCTAATTGTGGTATGTGTAAAGGGTGCCTTTAAGATTTTGGGCATTCCTTACAAATTATTGGTATACCTTACACATGCTAGCCACAAAATAAACCTCATAGGACCTTTGGAGTAGGTTAGTTCATGATTGGTTCATTTGTTGGTTGTTAGGTCTTTTAAGTCTTGCATACCATTTGGAATGCACACATAAAACTATGTTAACTTTGTTGGTTATTGAAACTTTTTCTTTCAGCAGCGAACAATTCAGTTATATTTGACGAATGTTTGTTCTAATATTAGCATAAATACAACTATAATTCAAACATATCAAATGTTATCGATTGAATCGTAGAAAAACAGCTTATTTATACGAGAACATAGACGCAAAGTACCGATAACTCTTCTCAATTAGGGGCGACTTTGGTGTGTCGATCGGGATAGCCTTCCTAATACAAAGCGTACCTATAACTCTTCGTTCCCAATCAGCATAGGAAGGTATCAACTCTCAACTCTGAATCCATTTACACAATTCGTTTGCAGAAACAAAAAGATAATGTCACCAAAACTAAAGATTTTCTAGCGACGTTGGCGGCTTCACATGGCCACGTAATAATGCAAATAACAAGACATGGTGGTTCAAGTTTATTGGACAAATTTTCAGTTGCAATATCAACATCACCTAGAATTTAGGTAAAAAGAAACAAAGTATTAAACGCTCGTAATGAAGAAAAGAAAGAAAAGATTGCTACTCTGTTCTTTAAGACCGTTCATTCAATTGTTGTATTTCTTGATTTTGATCGTCAAAATTGATGATCTTTTAGCAAAACATCGAACCTAAAAGGAGCAAGTATGTCTTAATATAGTCCTGTTTAATGGTCCAATAATCATTTGTAATGCTACAAAAGGTTACTTTCGAAGCTTACTTATCAAGTTTTTGATGTTCAGGTTTGAATTAGATGTGGGGGAAAAGAAATGTTTTTTGAATCGTAAAATAGCATCTCTAAATTTAGAGGTATAGAATGACTCTATGTAAGATGATCACTAATTCACTATATGAATAAGTGAGCTCATTTTTCCAATTCAAACCGTCATATACTCATAATCTCATATATTGAGTTTACTTTCATATATCAAAACGTCTAAGGCAAAATTTACCTATACATTACTTAAGTTCTGATGACCATTTGTTTCAAAATCTGGCCCATAATTATTGGTTCATAATCTTTGAACAATTTATTCTGTGCGTATGATTAAAAACAGACTTTTAACAAAATGATATACTCCATGCTTTGCTTTGGTTACATCTTACATATACTACACCTTTAAACATCAAAACGCGACAACTTTTGGAAGGAAGGGCACTTTTTTTTTTTTTTTTCTTTTTTTGAATGAAGATGGACTTTTGAAGCTTGACCTTTTCATTTTAAAAAATTAAAAAATGCCCATCTTTGCTTTGCTAAAAAGGTTTACGTAGAGTACTCATTGATGAAACGAATTGTATAGTGCACAAAAGAGAGTGAAGCCGCTTCTTTACTTCCGATTGTTGATTTGACCGTACGAGCAATCTCTTTCGTAATATGGGTTTAATTTAACGATTAGACTTTGGCCAACTGGTAGTCCGCCACCATAGGTTACGTACACCGTTTCCGGGCGTCAAAAGAATTAATCTCCGGCAATTCCAAGATGAAAAAGCCGTACCATTCACGATAACAATTGCCTTAGCTTCAAAGAAGTTGCGAGTGAGATTCAGTTCTTTATTGAATGCCTTTCAATTCTGTAAAGTATCAAAGTGATCACAAGAACTATAAACCAAATTCAAACAAAAAAAAAAAACAGGTCCTTTTGTTTCCTACACAGTAAAAGTTGCCAAAGGAGTTAAAGTATAGCTATAGCAGTATAGCATATCAAACAGTTGAAGTAATGTTACACACATTACGCATAACAGTACATTTTGGACCCACTTGAGATAAAGCTCGGATAATCGATTGCGGGAAATATTATTCACGAAGATACCTACAAACTAAAGTTGGTGTAACACTTTACGTCCCATAACTCAATTGGATTCCTAGTTTTTTCATGAATCAAAGGAAAGAAAACAAACGTCTTGTGAAGGGGTTAAGCATTCATTATTAAGCTCCGCGAAGTATAATACTCAGTTCGGGAAGTTGTGTATCAGTGTATGTACACAACTACCCTAGGTGAAGAAGCTAATGATGTTGCTAATTAATCAGACAGTAAAGAACATTATTAGCATTCCTAGTTTACGACATAATAAATTCGATGGAGTCGACGAGATTAAGGGCTGATTAAGATTGGGACTGAAAGGGAAAATACATCATTAAAAACGCATGTTTCATTAACAACATAACTGTAGTCTGCTGTTTGTAAATAACTATAGTTTCTCAGTCACACTGCCGCCAGAATAAGAGAACAACACTTTGACTAATAATCAGAAGTGATCTACCGACAAAAGTCATTTGAATAGAAAAAATGCGACAGCATAAATTTCACTTCAAAATCAATATTGAATTAAGAGATCAAAGCACAATCTTGTAATTGATGAAGAAACAGTATTGTTAGAAGAGTTTGCAAGAATTTAGAACCCCGCATTTTGTCTTAATTTCGAGACGTATTAAGGGTTTGTTTGGTATTTTTTTTTGTTTTCAATTTTCATTTTTTTTTTTTTGAAACTAAAGCCCTGTTTTTTTAAACCAAAAAAGTGGTTTTGAACCAACTAATTTGATATTGATTTGTAACTTATTTAACGAAATTTTGTGACGCAAAAAACCAAAAACGGAGAATGTCAATGATACATAACAAGCCTTTAATTTTTCATTTCCTTTTTGGGTGGAAATGGAGTACCCACAACCAAAATTTTACATGGAATTTGTACAAAAATCTACAATATTTCACATGGCTACATAAGTAAAAATTGAAAGCACTCAAAGTGAGAATAGCCCACTCTATATTTTGGGCCACTGAAAAAGAGCCCAAATTAGGAGTTCTAGTATCCATTATGGTTGTCGAACTTATTTGGGCTACCTAGTAGTCTAAATCTACAAGCCTCAACTGCATCTTCAATGGATAAAAACACAGATTCTTTGCCAATTGCATCGATGAACTTTGAAATGATCAACTTCTCTAACACTTCAATCCTTGGGTTTACTAGTGCCATCTACAAAACAAGGCAAAGGTAGCAATTAGGGTCATCTCGGTCTCGTACATAGTCCGTCGGTTAAAATATGAGTCGACCATCTTACATTACTGATAGTCGATGGAACCTTATAGTTCATGTAATGGACGTAAGAGAATAACCCGGAATCTACACAATGAGAATTTATGAATGCTAAATACCTTAGTCCCTTTCGCTTCAAGGAGTCTCTTGATCTCGAAGAAGCCCTCGATTCCAGTCATGTCAATACTCGTCACACCTGTGAACAATGCCATTTCTCCATTAACAACTATGTACAACAACACTGAGCATGATGGTGAACACAACTTCTTAGGTATGGAACGTTTGTGTTTACTGCAGATAGTGTACTGAAGCATGATCCAGTAGTTTATAGCTTTTACCTCCTAACTCTAATATTACATGCTCGACTGAATCGCCTTTCTTGTCTTGACTCGATTCTTCGTCCCTAATCCACCTCAGAATCCTGCATTTGCATAACCCAAAGTAGTGTAAGAACTCCCAAGTAATTAACTTGATCAAAACAAAGAATTCTGAATATTTCTCAGAACAAAATATGCTGAAGACTTTGATAATATGAAGATACAGACCTTTCTCGGACGTAAGTACTATTTGAGAAGAAAATTGGAGAGCCTAATTGAAGAACTAGGATCCCTGAAGTCCCTTCTGCAACAGGATGTTGCTCAATGTCTCGGTACAGGTTCGAGTTTGGAATGTTGCCTAGCTTGCAAGTTCCTGGTCTTGCTGTATATAAGAGTGCTCTTATAATTGCCAATAAAACCTGTCATACAGATGTATTAGCCACCTCAATCAAAACCGACTAAGTTGACACAACACGATGACACAATGAAGGATATATGAATGTTAATGTTACAGTTCAGGATATGAGTGGAATCGGAGGAGTTGCTTACAGAGAGTCCAAGGCCAACATCCATGTTGATGAAAGACACGCCAAGGAAAGCGACCATACAAATGCAGAAATCAAATTTGTCAACTTTGTAAAGGTGATATGCTTTTTCATAATCGATCAAGCCAAACATGGCGGTCATGATAATCGCAGAAAGCGTAACCATAGGTGTGTAGCTAAACAATGGTGCTAAGAACAGCAATGTCAGCATCATAATTATTGCCATCACCACGTTTGACATTTGAGTCTTGCATCCAGCATTATAGTTCACAGCAGTTTTCGAAAATGCCCCTACACATATACACACCACATTAGCGAATTACCAACAACGACATTACACAAGCACACGATTAGGTTAGTCATTAGTGATGAGTCACTTTGGCTTATCGAGTCACATACCAAAGCCGACAAATAGTGAGTCTTTAGCTCCATTGGAAATGAAAGTATGAAACCCGTCATTTTAGGGAAAAACCTTGTGATCTTCGCGACATAAAGAACTAGAATGTAGGAAATTCTCTTACAAGTAAATGTACAAACCTGTGGTCAAGTAGCAAGAAGTGAATGAACCAACGATGTTCATAAGGCCGAAAGCAATCATCTCCTTGTTACCATCTGTCTGCTCATTCTTCATTATTGCAAAACTCCTTCCAATTGCTATACCTTCCTGTTAAGATTACCATACATGCTTCTTCAATTTTCGAACAACAATAGCTAACAAATTTTCGATTGAAGGCAGGTTAGTGGTCTTACAGCAAGCGCTAGGATAGCTGTTATGACACCGGCTTTTATAGGAGCAGCAATGTACTTGGGATCAAAGTTCAATTGATTAATCGACGATGGGTTAATCCCTCTCTTTAATGGACCGACCTGTCATTTTTATCACAAGAATTAGTCGTGAACTCGTGATATCCAATTGCAAAAATGCTAGAGGCTTACAACATAGACCAACAAAAGGAAATGTAAGCATATCCATGATGCAGAGTAATAGGTGAAAGTGTAGTAAATTTCGCGAAAACAACAGGAAATGCACTCACAATTTGGATTCCAAATTTCTCAGCATGGGCTAAGTACGCGAAAAGGCCACCAATTATGACAGTCATCAAAGGGGCCATTGCCGAAATCCAGAATAACTTTGGCCTCTTGGTTTTCTGTTCAAAAGAAAATGAATGTTAATTAGTACTTATTATGGGATTAACAGATGGTTACGCAAGTTTTACAAAGCTAGATTCGCCCCATGTTAAAGCTACTCATAACACATTGAAATCTCACCAGGTATTTAGTGAAATGTAGAAAAGCCAGAAAGATTAGTCCGACAACTACGCTTTGCCAATGCCACTGCATCCAAAGTATTACAACAAATACAGTGTCATTCAAAGTTTAAATCGCTATAACATCGTAAATTCTAATTATTACAACAAAATTGTAAAAATAAATCGTCATTGTACTTGATCAAATCAAGTGATGCAGTCTAAATTCCTACAACATCGTTTATTTTCAGATACGAGGAATCAAGCTCTTTATCAATAAACCTACAAGTTTCTCTACTCTCTCATTAGTCTGCTGTCACATACAGAAGGTTAAGGAGTAACTGCATGGAGGGCTGAATATGTAGTCCTTCATAACAATATCATTGTTAAAGAGTTCAAGTTTATCTACCCAATTTTTCGCAATGTTACAAATCTTACAATACTAGTACTTGTCTACTTCAATATTAATAATCATCATCATAACCAAAAGTCTATCTGAAGCGCAATCAATCAATAAAAAGTTTTCACATTTTTCTCATTTCGGGTTTATTTTACACGTCCAAGATATTACATAATAACGTCTGAACTAGAAAATGTTCGCAAATGCCAAAACCAAAGGTGAGATATGACTAAATAAACAGAGAAATTATTGGTAGGTTGATAGGTTTGATCTATATGTAGTAGGAATCATACACTCGATCAATTATTGCATCCACATAATTCCACAAAGAGGGAGAAATTTCATTTTGGTCACCTATAACATTTTGACAGTTCTTTCTTAAATCTTAACAAACACACTTTATATCTCTCTGTCCTTATATTGAATTCACATCCGCCTTGTTTATGTCTCCCTTGGTGAACTGTCCTTACTAATACCGCTTGTGCAAACCCAAGTCTGACATCGGAAATTATGAAAGAAAAAATAGTCCTATGTTCCTTAGAGATCATCACTCTAGTTAGCATGACGTTTTATAAGAAGGATTTAAAAAATAGATTCGTAAAAATATAACCTAAAGCGGACAATATCATTTACTCCCTACTTATGTAGATCAACGGTGGCGAACTGGCGACGTAAGAGGGCAGCACACTAACAGGGAATGGACTTAAACAGTCTTATATGATAGAGACAGTCCACGTTACCTCATTTCTGTGGCTGAATACAGCCTTCAACACTGAGTATACATCAGTCTTAGTCGTAAAGTGTGATAACCCGAAAATACCCTTCAACTGCTGCAGGGAAATGATCACTGCTGTTCCTCCCATGAAGCCAGTTATTGTCGAGTGTGATATGAAATCGACCAGAATTCCTAGTCTGCATTCGTAACAAACACGCTATTTAGATTTTAGTTTGCTAATACTAATGTACATTAGTACATTACCGTGCACTCGTAAGGCACTACGGAGTATATCTATAATCTATATGATGAACTTAACTAGAAGGTATCAAGCTTAAATCTGACTGAGCCCGTAAACTAAAAGTTTAGCCCAATGTCCCACAAGTGCAAGACATTGTATTTTACGTTAGGAGTCTAAATTCTTATGTGACACATCTATCTTAATGATTATCTGATCTACATACACATAATAAGAGTCGTCTAAATATTGACTATCGATTAAAATGATTCCGAACATAACAATTAGGCTCCGGTCACGAGTCACGAGCCACATACTTACATCTGATCTGAGTCAAAGTCCAGCGGCGCTATCTGTCACCGTGACTCGTGAGAACATTTCAGATATTTCAAAGATGCATTCTTTTTCTAGAGTATTATATACTCCGTATAATAAGTTAAAGATTGACCCGAAGACAACGATGACATAAGAATAATGACCCGTAAAAGTGAATCAACATGGATTATTTCAGTTAACACCTGCACCAAATCCGGTTCACCCTTTACCGTGTCTACTAATTCTTCCCTACTAATCATTGTAGTTTTAATGCGTGGCACCATTTCAGGCTAAACCGAGTTAATACATAGAACATGCCGCAATTTACATGCACATGTGTTACATACTTTAATTTTATCTTCTATTTTTTTTACATGTCGAAACGTTAAAAGGCCACTAGGTGAAATAGTAGCGGAACACTGAAATAGTAGCTGAAAACTGAAATAATAGCTGCAATAGTAGCTGATAGTATTATGAGTGTTTGGCAGTATTATCTGATTTATATAAAATTACATAAAAATGCATTATTTATTTTTAATCTCATTTTATTTTAGTAGATAATTGAGGGTAAATTAGGATTAAAATTATGACAAGCTAGCTTATTTTAAATAAGTTACATGAGGTAACTTTTTAAATAAGCTAGCTTATAATTTAAGCTAGTGGTGGTACCAAACCGACTTATTTGGTCAAAGAGCTTAAAAAACTAATCAAATAAGCTACTTTGGCCAAATAAGCTAGCTTATTGTGTATACCAAACATAGCCGAAAACTCATGACAGATTAAATCTCCTAGACTTTCGACATATGAAAGACGGGTTAAACTCATGTTACAATGTTCAAATACGTAAATGGTTATTACCTTAATACACCCAAAGCAGTCTCAAGAATCCCAGTAATGAGAGTAGCAGTGAAGACCAATTGGAGATACAATGCTGGATTATCCGTTGGTGACGCTACCTCTCCAATTGTTTCAGCTATGATCAACGAGCAAGCAGCAACTGTTCCCACGGCTAAGTTCTTCGAGCTTCCGAATGTTGCGTATATAAATGGCGGAACAAAACTTGAATCTGCGTATTGAGAAATTACTTTACTCGGTTACAAAATGACCCTTTAAATTGGTCTTCACTTTTAAATTTTAGTATTTGCGATATTTTTTTATTTCAAGTGACTATCCTTTGATTTTAATTAATAAATCGACAAATAGCATTATTTAAAATATGATTTTTCTAACTTGTGTTTATAGGATTTTCACTCGTATTGATTTTTCTATAACCAAGGGTGTGGGGGCCCAAATTGTTTCGCGGTTCCTAACCAACTTCTTGTAATTTTTTATTTCTGATTAATATATCAATAAGAGATCATACGACACATGTTAAAACTTATAAATACAAAGTTAGTTACCATGGAGTATGACTTGTACCATATCCCCAATATAATTAAGTTGTTTTAATTAAGTGTTCAGATTACAATTAACTAATATACGGTCACTAAAGATAGAGTAGTGATTACTAATTATAAAAGAAGTCATTATATCAAAAAAGTTATTTAATTTAGACATGATTCTTACAAGACGAACCGAAAAAATTACAGAGTATTATATTAATAATAATTATGGGTATCGGAATGATGTCAAAAAAAAAAAAATTATGGGCATCGGAAAAGATGCTAAGTATTTTATGCAATATGAAATGCTCACCACGTTGCCTTAAATCCTTAATGTGTTGATTAGAATTTTTTCTCTCTATTCATCAAATCAAACGTTTATAAACCAAATTTAACATATGGAGTATTTCATAATGACATAAGTCATGAGTTCATGACATAGGTTATATACTCACAACGCTAATTAGCTACTACGTACAACTTGTACGTATGACGACTGATGACAATTACTTTTGACGAACAAGACCTTAGAATTTACACGTAAAAAACAACAGGATGCTGTGTTAGTGTGTTTGGTTAAAATATTATTGATCGCTCAATCACTCATCTGATATGGCGCAGCATAGTACCAAAAAAAAAAAAAAAAAAAAAACATGCTACTACACCATACTAAAGTGATAAATATCATATCATATTATATAATGGAATTGTATGAGAATTTGTATTTATTGTATGATACTCTATATGGATACTCTATCCCATGAGTATCAAAGAATGCGATTTTCCTTATCCTGATTTTGTCTTTAATAATGAAATACATTTAATCAGATCGAGAACCTCATTTACACTACAATAATGATAATGAATTATACATTAAATAAATAGGAATACTACAATAGTGACAAACTAGTCGAAAACGGCCAAAGTTTATAACCGCTTAGCTTACATAAGAAGCGCACTATTATTTGAACACGTAAATAGCAATGCTAGTTAAGGATCTTCTTAAAATGGAAGGAAATTAAATGTACAATGAATTGAGGATTCCACACGACGAATAGTACGTAATAAGTAACCACATGAAATCGTAATTCTAGCGCAATGTGTCACCAATAAACCAAATATCGTCATTTAAAGGCAAGAAATAATGCATAACAATAGGTTTATGGCCGAGTTTGACCTATTAGTGACCGTTACAGTAAATTCGACGAAAACTAGTGAATAATTGAGTAAAGGAAAGGGTGACTTACAAAGTCCTACAACAGGAGGGACCTTAGCAAGGTTGGCATAACTGATACCCTGAGGGATAGCAAGGCTAGCAATGGTAATTCCAGCAAGAAGATCATACCTAAAAAGCTTGAGACTATAATTAGGAAGCCACTCAAACATAGGCACAAAATATTGTACACCCTTCAAAAATCTTTTCTTAGGGGGCTCATTCTTAAATCCATTGAAGGGGTCATCAGGGAAAAATGTCTCAGTAATATCAGATTTAAGGGTCTTTCCAAAACTTCTCGGTTCGGCGAAATTTACGTTATTATTGTGGGTGTTATGGTGTGGATATTCTAGGGTTGTTCCAGCCATTGTTGTGTGTTTTTCGGACCTAATGATGCAGGGGAAATGTCTATTAGCAGGGGAGATCAGAGCAATGTTGTAGGAAAAGAATGTGAAACAAGAGAGGGAGAAGGTGAGAAAGAGTTAGGTATGAGAGTTAGGAATAATTGTGGTATATATAGATAGTAAAGGGAGACACACTAATGACTTAATGAGGGTGATTGGATGGTGACAAATTGTCATTGCAAGATAAATTGGATAAGATGGTAAAAAAGAGGTGTATTTTGAAATTTGACAGTTTCAACTCCACATTAGGTTGGCAAAAGAATGTTATCAAAGTTGGTTGATCTGATTATATATGTATATATATATGTGCTCATCTCTTAAATAAGTGGCAAATAACTTGATTTATAATGAATAATGAATTTGTGAGTGAATGGAGCGTTCAATTTTGAAATTCCAAACCGATAACAAAACTTTACTTCTGCTGCCAATGTGCAACCCTTTCTCTCCGTTCATACCATGTAAAACAAATCCCCATCCTCTGCACTCAGTAACGTCTCTCATCAACACCGTGTAAACAAGTCATTGAACTACCGCCGATCCGAGCATCAATTTTTCAAATGTTTATTGTCCAAGATCAAATTTACTATTCGACCACCATCTCGAGAGGCGTATAAGAAAATGATGTATTTCGTAGTACATAATATCTCTATCAATATTTGTTATATATAGTTAATTTAGGGAGTGATTCTACAATGGCACAACGGTATGGCAACCATTGTAAAAGAAGAAAATCGGACCGTTGATTTTAGAAAATGAATCATAGCCCTCCATTATTTGACCTAGTATTAAAAATTATAATAGCATTAATTAAATCCCAAAGGCCTCAACCCCATATTTTTCTCTCTCCTCTCCCCTTCCCCAGCCATGCCACCACCCTATCACCACCACTGACCTATACCCAACACCACCAGTTCACCTGAGAAAATCACCACCGGCCGGCGACACGACGACGTCGATCCTGCCTTGATCAACGCCGACCACCATCATCACATCCTTATTAGTTGTGCACGGTGCACCCCAATTCTCTCTCTTCTCAACGCTCCTCTTTTCACAATCGTCGCCGGCCCCTCACAATCGTCGCCGCTCAAGAAGATGGAGAAAAGAAAGAGAAAATGGAGGTGGAGGTGGTGGGCGTCAGTGAAGCAAGGAGTAGGGGCTATTGGTAGAGGGCGTCCGGCGGCCCAACGGTGATTTTGGGCAACGGTTTGGTGGTGGTTGTTGGGGTGGGGAAGGGGAGGCGGGTAGGGATGAGAAACAATATGGGAGGTTTTGTAATATTGGTAATTAATTTTATTAATCAATTTTAATTATTACAAATGGTCAAACAAATGAAAGGTCAGGATCTATTTAACAAAATCAACGGTCAATATTCTATCATTTACGATAGCTACCATACATTTGTAATTATCGTAGAATTGGTATAATTTAGGTTGTTATATTTTATATTAGTCATATTCATATATTGTAATCTTCGTATACAGACTACCATAAGATTATATCTAACTCACCTTGGTTGTACTCTTGTATTTATACTCACTTTGTTTTTTTTTTTCTTTTTCTTCCGGTAACAATTTATATTCACTTAGTACATCAGTATAACTTAGGTTTTCACTATTTTCATACCCTCCTCCTCAACAATAGAAACATACATAAATCAAACAAGCTATCTTTTTAGGTTTTGTTAAATGATTTTAGAATAATGGTAAACTTTATACTCCCTCCATTTCATTCAATTTTTTACATTGGTTTTGGTTTCCCCTCACAAAACCCGACCCAACGTAAATAATTGAATAAAATATAGGGAGTAGTTAATTTGAAACTGTATCTTGAAGAAGTGTATGGTACATATATAGTATGTTAATGAAGTTGATATAAGCCATAGTCTGCTACTCTTGTAACAGCCCAATCCATTATACGTCGCAACACAACCCAATAAGATGAGTAGTCACCTTTAGGTCCATATATCCGCACGTGGGCTCTAAAAGGTGAAGACCTTGTTATTAGTATGATGATAGAAATATATTATAAACTGATCATATGAGCCTTAATTTCCTAATGTGGGACAAACCAACTCCATAAACCACTTTCCATATTCCGTAGTGTTACAAACTCCCTCACTTAGAGAACGCAACGTCCTCGTTGCGCCTCGGCCAAACCATACCAACATCAACACAGGTGCAAGATCTCCCCCGTTAGACGGCTGGTCTGGGCCTCGCCCCAGCACTCAGCACAACCCAATAAGATGGGTAGTCACCCTTAGGCCCATATATCCTCACGTGGGCTCTAAAAGGTGAAGACCGTGTTATTAGTATGATGATAGAAATCTATTATAAACTGATCATATGAGCCTTAATTTTCCAATGTGGGACAAACCAACTCCATAAGCTACCTTCCACATTCCGTAGTGTTACAACTCTGCTACATCGATCGGTAGCTGTTTGTTTTCTGAAACATCGAAAAATAATAGTGGAGGCTAACAATACTAAGGGCCTGTTTGGCCAAACTCCAACTTTTGCAGAACTATTTCTCAGAAATAGTTTCTGAGAAACAGTTTTTAGAGGAGAAGCTCCAAATTTGGAGTTTCTACTTCTGAAGAACAAATTTATAGTAGAAGTGCTTCTGAGAAACCAGAAACAGTTTCTTAATTTTATGTGTTTGGCCAGTTTTCAGTTTTTAGGACCCAGAAACAGTCAAGAAACACTTCAGAAGCTTAGCCAAACACACTCTAATTAATACGGAGAAACAAACATAGTGTAACTTACATGTACTACAAAAAAAAAAAAAACTTACATTTACTACATTACTTTTCATATCGCTAATTAATTGACATGAACCGTATTGAGGTATTCTTGTAGAATATTATCTTGTATGAGTATATTTTTCTTGTTGCGATAATTAGAAGATAGTATATTATGTTCGGGTATTGGCACTCGTTAGAAAAATCATATCACGTTAATATATAAAGTTGTTTTATGTCAGAAAAACCGTATAAAAAATATTTCTATACTCATGTCATATTACAATTCAGAGATCTGAGAAAACCTTATATTGACAAATGTCTCGTAACGGAACTTATGACAAGTAAATTACTACAAAGAATCGTTCTCTCTATAATTGGAGTTTATGTATCAATAGAGAATAGAGGATGGAGTATTTCATAACGTTGTTGCTACAAAACAGATCTCTACATCCAAATTATAACTAAATATTCACGTGCGGCATGAATAATTGGAAATTGCGTATTTATATTTTGGTACAAATAAGAGATTTTTCCTGTGACCGTGTGTATTCGGAGGAGGAAACAAACTTTACCTGAAAAAGAGGCTAATTAATTCATGCTCACTAATGAAAAGGACAGGCTGATTCATCTCATACTAGTATGTAGCAAGTATAGACTAAAAGATACGTAAAAAGAACGCAGGTAGGTTTTTTTAAGTGTTGAAAACTTATTTGCTACTTCCTCTTCCAGATAGGTAGGAGCAGAGAAACAGAGAGAAAGGAAGGATTGTTTTGATTATGAAGTCAATTAATAATGCGTGTGTCTGTGTCATCAATCAGTATCAAGTAAAGCCTTCCTCAGTTGCTTATTGAGGCGGCAACTTATCGACATATATGGGCGAATCGGGTATGAATCCTCTAGAGTTTAAAACAAACTCTACATGGTAGAGTTTACCAATTAAGGAAATAACTAAATATTTAATTCTTTATTTGTGCATTGAAGTAACCAATTTATTTTATTTTATTCCCAATAATAGTAAACTCTACAAATTTCACAAAAAAAATAACTCTAGAGGATCCCTACACGGGCGAATCTAGTCCCGTAAAACACAAGGAACAAAGCCGACTTTGTAGTCCAACATCTTCATGCTCTTGTACATTTTTTTTAAAGTACGTACAAATTTACATGCTTCCAAAAATATTTTTGGTTGGTGTGAGTTGTAAATCTCTCTGATGAAGTCTAATGGTCAATAATAATGAGTGTGTAGCACTATCAAATAAAACCTTCCTCAGTTGGCCATTGAGATGGCCACACATCTCAAACAAGGCGAATTTAGTTCCGTAAAAAGTGAAGAGTAGGGTAGTCTTCGTAAAACAAAAAAAAGATCGTTTCTTATCTAGTAATCTGAACCTGTTAAAAGTTTAGCTGAATATAGACGGTTTAATATCAGGTAATATACTAGATTAATTGATCGTTCATTTAAATAATTCTAATATGATCTCATCAAATATTAATACTTCTACTTTGATTCAATTTAATTTGAATGAACTAATTAAATCTAAAAGCACCGTCTGTCAAATTGTACTCGTATTAAACAGAGCATTAGTCGGATAGTTGGATATCCATTTTACCAACGATTGGTATAGTCCCTCGTTCACATGCAAGAGCAATCAAGAGTCAAGTTCTATGTCAAAGATTATATCTGATGTGGAACGTCGACCACTATTGGACTCAAAAGTCTTGGATTTGTATAGGAAAAAGTTTCAACTCTGACTTCCTATACTCCGAAATTGGAGTTGACTCATCGGACAACCTGAGCTAGAGCCAAAAGTAGCGCACTCAATTCACCAAGCTGTTTAAGAGGTCGGCATCATATTAAAAGTCAAGTTTTCGCAAATGACATGTAAATGATCTAATTCTTCTTATGGTTCTAAAAAATTGTACCTTGATACTCTATTATTAAATGGTTGCTTGTGATATGAGTAGTGCGTTCGTATGGTAATATTTGATTTGAGTATATGAAGAACTTGAGATTAAATGTTAGCAATATGTGAAAATGACCGAGTATTTTCTAAGATGGTTGTGACTCTAACGGATAATCCTTCATGACTACTTTATTTTTTTTTTTTACTAAGAAAGAGTTTGCTGGCTATGGGGTTTTCTAAGTATATATGTGGATTATACGATTATTTGTACGATTGTCATTGCAGTGAAAGAGTAGATTTTCTGTCCTATTTCATTATATAATTTGTGTGAACCTCATCATCAACGACCTCGACAAATTTACACTACAGCTACATGTTAGAGGCTCTCTACTGTTTAGGTAAAGCCCTAAAGGCTAGGGTTTGTTGTTAAGAATAATGATATTGAAATTTAGGCTCTCATGCTAGGAAAGTATCGGAGAAATCTAACTTAATTGTTCGAGAGTAGTACTTGAAAAATCTTCCAACTTAATAACATGGAGTATTTTACTAGTCAAGATGGTCGCACTTGCAAGCTCCAATTCCAACTCCACAAAAAAATTGCGTAACTCGCAAATATTTTACCGACTTCAAATAGGTACGGTGCCTCGATAGTACGGTTAACCAACTACATACATAACACTTAATCATCGTTGATTTTATGAGATGTGACAAAATCTAAATTCACCGTAATAAGTTAGCTTATATAGTAAAATACTCCAGCTCACTAGTTCATGAATCCACTTTCGAGTTCATCCTCGAAAATTTCCAGGAGGAGAAGAAATACGTAAAAAGTTGCCCAAAATTATGTACTCCGACCCAATCAGGGCTTTTCTGGTTACCAAAGGACAGGACAGCTTATGAATATGGTGTCACTGTACACATTTTGGCTTTTGGATGAATCCAAAGATCTGCTTTCAACTAGTTCGACTTATGGTAAAAAGGTCTGATAATTTCTAATAATAATAAATTGCATCAATCTTGTGGGAAAGTATACACGTTTTTGGATCATTTTGTGGCCTGGTGAGGTTTATGATGATCAATGACTGGACTCCATATAGTTCTCCAATGTCACATATCCAAGATACATGGGGTATGTTTGATATATTTGGACCCTCGGGTTTGTCCCTCTTTGTTGACTTGCATGCACGCTGTATTTGCTATATGATGACAGTATGATGCATTTCCGAAGCTTTGGGAGAGAGTCATGCTTACAAGGAAAAATATTTCCCAGTAAATATTATCTTGTTAATATTGTATAAACTATATTTTAGTATAGTTAATATCTTGTATTCCTCTGTCTTAGATAAATGTATATCTCGTAATCTTTGTAATGTCCGCTACTTTAGAATTAACCCTAATTGTACTCTTGTATAGATACTCTCATTTCTAATAATACAATTTTTGGAGAAATTAGAAGGAAAGTGAGTGCTTTTATGTTCTAAATTGGCTTTCCGTCCAATCCGCCTGTTTTGGGAAGGAAAGAAAATGAAAGTTTAATGAAGGATCATTTCCTTCCATTTACTTTCCTTCCACTCCACTTCCCATGTATCTTTATAAACAAAAAACATGCTTAATAAACCAAAAGTAACACCATTAAGTCTCGTTTCACGTCGAGCAAATTGTGTGTTTTTAGCTGATTTGAAGAATAGAACATTGGTCTTAAGCCCTAATACTTTTCCATAACTCATCATATGACACCTATGAGCTATTACAAAAATTTTAGTCATTTTGGCTCCAATGACATTTTTTTGCCAAAAAACGTTTTGCTCAATTTTGGCCATTTCGGCCACTTTTTCCAAACTGTCTAAATACACATGAAACATTAACTTATACATATTAGGACCATAGAGCGACTTCTTTCATTTATTGATGTTCTAAGCACATTTAGGTCTCGTGTCAAGCCAAGCAAATCGTGTGGTTTTCGCTGATTTGAAGACCTTCACATATCTGTTAAGCCCTAATACTTTTCTTTAACTCATATATGACACCTATGAGCTACTATAAAAAACTTAGTCAATTTGGGTCCAATGACATTTTTGGCCAAATAACGTGCATTATAGCCTTGGGTTTTGGTCAATTTTGGCCATTTCGGAAACTTTTTCCAAAGTGTCTATAAGCCCATGAGACATAAACTTTTACATATCAAAACCGGCCTTGATGAATATATGAGGCAATTTCTTTTGTTTATTGGTTTTTTATGCACATTTATTTCTCGTGTCATGTCGAGAAAATCGTGTATTTTTCGTTGATTTGAAGAGTTTAACATCTGTGTTAAGCCCTAATAGTTTTTCATAACTCATAATATGACCCCTACGAGCTACATACTAAAATACTCTAGTCATTTTTGGCCAAAAAAGTGCAATATAGCCTACTCTTTTGCTTAATTTTGGCCATTTCGGCCACTTTTTTCAAAGTGTTAAAAACCCATCAAACATTAACTTATGCATATTAGGACCGGCTTTGACGTATTTATGAGGCGGTTCCCTTACTTTACTTTTGTTTTCAGCACCTTTAGGACTCGTGTTACGTCAAGAAAATCGTGTGTGTTTTGCTGATTTGAAAAGTATAACATAGGTTTTAATTAAGCGCGAATACTTTTCCATAACTAGAAACATGACACCTATGAGCTACTACCAAAAATTTAGCCATTTTGGCTGCAGTGACATTTGGCCAAAGAACGCGCATTTTGGCCTAAGGATTTAGTCAATTTTGACAATTTCGGACATTTTCCCAAAGTGTCTAAAAACTCATGAAACATTAAATTATGCATATTAAGGGTCTGTTCGGCAAAAGTAGCGGTAGCTGTAGCTGTTAGTTTTTTTGGTAGCTGTAGCGTTTCAGGGAGATGATAAGTGGCAGCTGCAGCTGTTATAATTTTGCGGTTTATGTAGCTGGTTTTTGCATGAAGTGTTCGACACAATTAGCTGTGTTGTTACCAAAATTACGTAAAATGACATGAATACGATTTTGTAGGAAATTTAAGTCACATACTTTAGTATTAAATTATATGCTAACATAAAGATGTGTTATGATAAAATATTATTTAATTAAATTTATCCCAGATATTAACATTTAAAATCTAATTTGAAAAAAAAAGAAAAGCGTGAACTAGAGATTGTGGAATAGACGTAAGCGTTAACTCATTGACATATGTAAGCATGATCGCATATGGCAAATATGCATGAATATCAGCATGAAGAAAACCATTGTTTAATGTTAAATTGAGAGATAATGATGGAAAAAGAATTGGAAAAGCTATTTGCTATCCCTCAAACGTTACACATTGTAATGTTTAAGAAAAGCTCGATGAACATCTAACATCTAGTAAAAAAGTTGTTGTACCGAACGCGTTTAGTTATAAAATAGTAGATGTTTTACCAGTCAAAAAGCTAAAAGCTGCATAAAAAGTTTATGCCGAACACGCCCTAAGAAAGGCTTTGATGAATATATGAGGCGGTTTATTTCGTTTATTGGTGTTTTAGGCACATTTAGGTCCCGTGTCACGTCGAGCAAATCGTGTGTTTTTCGCTGATTTGAAGAGTTTAACATATCTGTTAACCTCAAATACTTTTCCATAACTAAATGTATGACACCTATGAGCTATTACCAAAAATTTAGCCATTTTGGTGACAATGACATTTTTGGCCAAAAACCATGCATTATAGCCTTCGGTTTTGCTCAATTTTGGCCATTTCGGTCACTTTTTCCAAAGTGTCTGAAAACTCATGAAACATAAAACTATACATATTAGGACAGGCTTTGATGAATATACGAGACGGTTTCTTTCATTTATTGGTGTTTTAAGCACATTTAAGTGTCATGTCACGTTAAGTAGATCATGTGATTTTTGCTGATTTAAAGAGTATAACATAGGTCTTAAGCCCAAATATTTTTCCATAGCTCATACTATGACACCTATGAGCTACTACCAAAAATTTAGGCATTTTGGCCGCAGTGACATTTTTGACCAAAAAACGTGCATTTTGGCCTTCGATTTTGGTCAATTTTGGCCATTTCGGACACGTTTTCCAAAGTGTGTATAATCCCATGAAACATAAAATTTTACACATTTGGACATGCTTTGAAGAATATATGAGGTGGGTTCTTTCGTTTATTGGTGTTTTAATCACATTTAGGCCTCGTGTCATGTCGAGTAAATCGTTTGTTTTTCGCTGATTTGTAGACATTTAACCTATGTTTTACCTTTAATACAAAATATGACACCAATGAGCTACTACCAAAAATTAAGCCATTTTGGTGCTCAATTTTGGCCATTTCGGTCACTTTTTACAAAGTGTTTAAAAAGTCATGAAACATTAAAATATACATACTAGGACATGCTTTAAGAAATATATGACGCGGTTTCTTTCGTTTATTGGTATTTTAAGCACATTTAGGTCTCGTGTCACGTCGAGCAAATCATGTGTTTTTCGCTGATTTGAAGAGCTTAACATATGTGTTAAGCCCTAATACTTTTCCATAACTAAAACTAAATACGACACCTATGAGGTTCTACCATAAATTTAGCCATTTTGGTGGCAATGGCATTTTTGGCCAAAAAACGTGCATAAAACTATACTAAAAAGTCATTAGCTACTTATAAAATATTTAGTCTATAAAGTCATGAAACACTAAATTATACATATCGGGACAGGCTTTGATGAATATATGAGGCGGTTTAATTTCTTTCGTTTATAGGTGTTTTAGACACCTTTAGGTCTCTTGTCATGTTGAGCAGATCATGTATTTTTTTGCTGATTTGAAGAGTATAACATAGGTCTTAAGCCCGGAAACTTTTCCATAACTCATTATCTGAAAACCATTAGCTACTTATAAAATATTTAGTCATTTTTACTCCAATGTCATTGTTGGCCTAAAAACGTGTATTATATCCTTTAGTTTTGCTTAATTTTGGCCATTTCAGTTACTTTTTCCCATCTGTCCAAAAATCTATGAAACATTGACTTATACATATTACGACCACCTTTGATGAATTTTAAAGGCGGTTTCTTTTGTTTATTGGTGTTTTAAGCACCATTAGGTCTCGTGTCACATCAAGAAAATCATGTGTTTTGCTGATTTGAAGAGTATAACACAGGATTTTAGTGCGAATACTTTTGCATAACTAAAAATATGACACCTATGAGCTACTACAAAAAAATTAGCCATTTTGGTTATAGTGACATTTTTGGCCAAAAAACATGCATTATAGACTTCGGTTTTGCTCAATTTTGGCCATTTCGGTCACTTTTTCCAAAGTCTCTGAAAGCTCATATCTGTTTTGATGTGTGTTTTGACGATTTAAAGAGCTTAACATATCTGTTTAGCCCTAATAATTTTCCATAACTAAAAATATGATACCTATGAGCTACTACCAAAAATTTAGCCATTTTGGTGGTAATGACATTTTTGGCCAAAAACGTGCATTATAGCCTTCGATTTTGCTCAATTTTGACCATTTCAGTCACTTTTTCCAAAGTGTATGAAAAATCATAAAACATAAAACTATACATATGAGGACATGCTTTGATGAATATATAAGGCGGTTTCTTTCATTTATTGGTGTTATAAGCACATTTAAGTGTCATATCACGTCGAGTAGATCGTGTGTTTTTTTGTTGATTTGAAGAGTATAATATAAGTCTTAAGCCAAGAAAATTCTCCATTAATAAAACTATGACACCTATGAGCTAATACCAAAAATTTAGCCATTTTGGTGGCAATGACATTTTTGGCCAAAAAACGTGCATTATAGCCTTCGGTATTGCTCAATTTTGGCCATTTCGGTCACTTTTTCCAAAGTCTCTGAAAACTCATGAAACATAAAAAAATACATATTAGGACATGCATTTATGAATATACGAGGCGGTATCGTTCATTTATTGCTGTTTTAAGCACATTTAAGTGTCATGTCACGTCGAGTAGATCGTGTGTGTTTTGATGATTTGAAGAGTATAACATAGGTCTTAAGCCCTAATAATTGTCTACTAATAAAAATATGACACCTATGAGCTACTACCAAAAATTTAGCCATTTTTGTAGCAATGACAATTTGGCCAAAAAAACGTGCATTATATCCTTCGGTTTTGCTCAATTTTGGCCAGTTCGGTCAATTTTTCCAAAGTATCTGAAAACTCATGAAACATAAAAAAATACATATTAGGACATGCTTTGATGAATATACGAGGCGGAGTCTTTCATTTATTGGTGTTTTAAGCACATTTAAGTGTCATGTCACGTCGAGTAGATCGTGTGTTTTTTGCTGATTTGAAGAGTATAACATAGGTCTTAAGCCCAAATAATTTTCCATAAATCATAATATGACACCTATGAACTACTACCAAAAATTTAGCCATTTTGGTTGGAGTGACATTTTTGGCCAAAAAACGTGCATTTTGGCCTTCGGTTATGGTCAATTTTGACCATTTCGGACATTTTTCCAAAGTGTATATAAACTCATGAAACATTAAATTATGCATATTAGGACAGGTTTTGATGAATATACGAGGGGGTTTCTATCGATTATTGGTGTTTTAAGCACATTTAGGTCTCCTGTCACTTTGAGCTAATCCTGTGTTTTTTGATGATTTGAAAAGCTGAACATATGCTTTAAGCCCTAATACTTTTACATAAATAAAAATATGACGCCAATGAGCTACAACCAACAATTTAGCCATTTTGGTTGTAGTAACATTTTTGGCCAAAAAAACGTGCATTTTGGCGTTCGGTTTTGCTCAATTTTGGCCATTTTGGTCACTTTTTCCAAAGTGTATAAACACTCATGAAACATTAAATTATTCATATTAGGACAGGTTTTGATGAATATATGAGGGGGTTTCTATCGATTATTGGTGTTTTAAGCACATTTAGGTCTCCTGTCACTTCGAGCAAATCGTGTGTTTTTTGCTGATTTGAAGAGCTTAACATAAGGTTTAAGCCCTAATAATTTTCCATAACTAAAAATATGAAACCTATGAGCTACTACCAAAAATTTAGCCATTTTGGTTGTAGTAACATTTTTGGCAAAAAAAAAAAACGTGCATTTTGGCCTTCGGATTTGCTCAATTTTGGCCATTTTGGTCACTTTTTCCAAAGTGTATAAACACTCATGAAACATTAAATTATTCATATTAGGACAGGGTTTGATGAATATATGAGGGGGTTTCTATCGATTATTGGTGTTTTAAGCACATTTAGGTCTCTTGTCACTTCGAGCAAATCGTGTGGTTTTTGCTGATTTGAAGAGCTTAACATAAGGTTTAAACCCTAATACTTTTCCATAACTAAAAATATGAAACCTATGAGCTACTACCAAAAATTTAGCCATTTTGGTGGAAATGATATTTTTGGCCAAAAACCATGCATTATAGCCTTCGGTTTTGCTCTATTTTGGCCATTTCGGTCACTTTTTCCAAATTGTTTGAAAACTCATGAAACATAAAACTATGCATATTAAGACAGGCTTTGGTGAATATACGAGGCGGTTTCTTTCATTTATTGGTGTTTTAAGCACATTTAAGTGTCATGTCACGTCTGCTAGATCGTGTGTTTTTTGCTGATTTAAAGAGTATAACATTGGTCTTAAGCCCAAATAATTTTCCATAACTCATAATATGACACCTATGAGCTACTACCTAAAATTTAGCCATTTTGGCTGCAGTGACATTTTTGGCAAAAAAAACGGGCATTTTGGCCTTCGGTTTTGGTCAATTTTGGCCATTTCAGACATTTTTCCAAAGTGTCTAAAAACTCATGAAACATTAATTATACATATTAGAACAGGCTTTGATAAATATATGAGGCAATTTCTATAGATTATTGGTGTTTTAAGCACATTTAGGCTCATGTCACTTCGAGCAAATCGTGTGTTTTTTGGTGATTTGAAGAACTTAACATATGCTTTATGCCCTAATACTTTTCAATAACTAAAAATATGACACCTATGAGCTACTACCAAAAATTTAGCCTTTTTGGTGGCAATGACATTTTTGGCCAAAAACCATGCATTATAGCCTTCGGTATTGCTCAATTTTGGCCATTTCGGTCACTTTTTCCAAAGTGTCTAAAAACTCATGAAACATTAAATTATGCATATTGGGACAGGCTTTGATGAATATAGGAGGCGGTTTATATCGATTATTGGCGTTTTAAGCACATTTAGGTCTCCTGTCACTTCCAGCAAATCATGTGTTTTGTGCTGATTCGAATAGCTTAACATATGCTTTAAGCCCTTATATTTTTCCATAATTAAAAGTATGACGCCATTGAGCTACTACAAAAAATTTAGCCATTTTGGTTGCAGTGACATTTTTGGCCAAAAAACATGCATTTTGGCCTTCGGTTTGCCCAATTTTGGCTATTTTGGTCACTTTTTCAAAACTGTATAAACACTCATGAAACATTAAATTATTCATATTAGGACAGGCTTTGATGAATATATGAGGCGGTTTCTATCGATTATTAGCTGATTTGAAGAGCTTACCATATGCTTTAAGCCCTTATACTTTTCCATAACTAAAAATATGACATCTATGAGCTACTACCAAAAATTGAGCAATTTTGGTGGTAATGACATTGTTGGCCAAAAACCATGCATTATAGCCCGAGGTTTACCTGAATTTTGGCCATTTCAGTCACTTTTTCCAAAGTGTTTGAAAACACATGAAATATAAACGGAAAATTCACGTGGTGCCCCTGTGGTTTGCCGTTTGGCACATGGTGATCACACTTTCAACTTTCTGCACGCGGTGCCCTTGAGGTTTGAGTTTTTGCACGTGGTACCCTTGAGTTGAAATTTGTTTGATTTACAGTTATAACGGTGTTAAATTAACACTTTAACAATTACTAATTAATCTTAATTAAACACCTTAATTAAGACTCTATATGACTATAACTATTTTTTCAACCTAATCGTACCACTCCCCCCCCCCTCTATCTCTCTCCTCCCCTTTATCCACCTTAGCCCAATCTTTTTCCATCACGCACTGCCCTCGTCTC
>JBBYHQ010000022.1:2195860-2206252 GCA_038382645.1 Spergularia azorica
AGTATAGTATAACTAATTTATGGAATATAATCATTATGATAATTTATTAGAACAAAGATAAGCCAACATTTTTCTTACAGAGTGAGTATAAACAATATAAATATATAGCCCGGGCGTGACACGGGCATACAAACTAGTATAGACATATAGTCATATGTAATGCTCCGTATGATCTTAGAACTCAAACTAATCAATATTTGGTCTAATCGGCCCAAAACTGTTTCACCATGTCTACTATTTGTAGTAAAGCCAAAACTACAGACCATTCGCATGAGCTAGGCTTGTCACAAATTGGTCCGGCCCAAGAAGTTGTTGATGAATGATGACACGGTAAAAAAAAAAAAAAAAAACTTCGAAATGACCCCATTTTTATCAACCCAAACCATAAAAAAAAAGGTTAAAATGACCAAAAAAAAAAAATACATAAAATTCCAAATAATTCAGGCTTGTGTGCAGCTCCGGGGTACTGTTTTACAGTTTTTATTTGTTTTTATAAAGGAAAGAAATAGTCAAATAGATTACAAAAAAGGTTAGGTTACCTTTTTAGACACGATGTCACCAACATTTTCAGCATCAAGGAAGATACTAAGGGAATGGGGATAGGGGAGGGCACTTCCTGATTATTAAGGATTACGTGTTGGGAAAAGATGGGTAGCGCAAGTGTATTTACTTTTCCATCTTTGTATGATTAAAATGGGCTAAGATAAATTTTATATGCAAAAAACAATAAAGTAGAGATATAGGAATTTTTAGGTGGTAAAACCCCAATGTGGGGAAACATCCACTGGCCTAAACCTGAAATCTTCCATTATACGAGTTATTAGTATTATAAGGAATTGTCCTCTCTAACGTACTAGAGGATTACAATATGTATTACTCACCAAACTTGTGGTGGTACACTCTCACTCAAAAGTGGCTCTCTTTTCTTTTGGATAAACGTTTTCTCTCAATCTCTCACACTTGTGTTTGTGTGTCACTTGAATGAATAATCCTCTCAAAGTTGAGGGTATATATAGCTAACCCCAACCTTTAGAAACTCCCCAAAATGAATAGGTAACACCTACCAATAAGTGTATACTATTCAATGGTTGGAGGTAGGGTTGAGCATCGGTTCAGAACCGGACCAGACCGAGTACCGAGACTCAGAAAATTGTGGACCGAGGACCAAACCGAATCTCCTTCGTTCCGGTCCGATCCCTTGGACCGAGTGGACCGAACTGAATTTTGCCCTAAAAACCTAGACCGAGGACCGGGCCGAATTTAACTCGGTCCGGACCCGGTCGGTCCGGTCCGGTTATCGGTCCGGACCGAGTTTTTGCTCGCCCCTAGTTGGAGGTTTTGTTGTCACATACACTTCACCTCTTGTAAATGCATGCATGAAACTTCCTTCCATATGCATTCACATTTCTATGTAAACGCATGAAAACATTCATTTCCCCATAATGCATCTTTTTAGTGGAGAAGTTCATACTTTTTTTTATTAATGTTGGGTCATTAATTATTTGGGAGGGAACCCAACATTTCGTGTCCCCAACGAGCAACCCAATCGACAGCACTATTAGCTTCTCTGAAAATATGGTTGACATGAACACTTTGGAACTGCTTACAGAGGATGAGGGCATCGTCGATTAAAGCGCAATCATCCGCTGTTCTAGAGTTATTCGTAGAGTCGTTACGACTCTGGTATAGTATGTTGATCTAAATCTGGTTCTCCTAAAAGCGATTGTGTGTCAAAGCGTGAAAGCAGGGAACAGACTAACAATGCTAAACTAGCGGACACCTCCATGACAAATGATCTCCTACAATGTTCTGAAAGTGTCATAGGATATGTTTGGTATGTACAATAAGCTAGCTTATTTGGCCAAAGTAGCTTATTTGACTAGTTTTTTAAGCTCTTTGACCAAATAAGCTGGTTTGGTAACACCACTAGCTTAAATAATAGGCTAGCTTATCAAAATTTTATTCCTAATTTACCCTCAATTATTTACAAAAATAAAATGAGATTAAAAATAAATAATGCATTTTTATGTAATTTTATATATATCAGCTAATTCTGTCAAACACTCCTAATACTTTTAGCTAAAAACTTTCAGCTATTAATGCAGCTACTATTTCAGCTTTCAGCTACTATTTCAGCATTCAGCTACTATTTCAGCGTTCAGCTAGTTTTACCAAACATAGCCATAAACTTGTATATATTTAGGGTAATTTGTGAAACACTATCTAATAAAACGTATATTTCGCAAAACTCCCTTTATGAACGTATTATTTGTGAAACACTACCTTATATACTATATTATTTGTGAAACACTTCTATGACTCAGTTTCCGGCCAAAAAGAGTAGCATACTTGGAAGCCTTAAAGTAGAAGATCCCTACTACACTAGTTATTTTGGACTCCTCTGCATCTTCAAGAGCATTTTGTATTACATTTAAAAAGGATTTTGTGTCTGTATGTAGTTCAGTTATTTTCGGAAACAGTATTTCAAACTTTCAATTATTTTCGGAAACAGTATTTCAAACTTTATCTAGACATCAAGTCATGTATTGTACTGTACCACGATACCACCCAATGGTTGATAATGGCCCCTAACCACTTTTCATCATTTTTGTCTTCCGCCATTTCTTTTAAAGTCATGTATTTTACAATCAAACGGTATTTCAAACTTTATCTTTTCATACAATTATATAGAGAGAATAACGGAAATTGGAGGGAAAAAAAGAGGGAAATAATAATTTGGGGCGAAAATAAAAAGAAAGGGGAGGAAGACCAAGAATCGTGTGCACATGTGAGTCAAGACCGGAAACAAATTTTATTTATTTATTGTCGGAATCTGAGCACAAAAACTACGTAGAGATATAAGGTAGTGTTTCACAAAGAATACGTTATATAAGGAAGTGTTTGACAAAAAAAAAATATAGGGAAGTGTATCGTAAAAAATACGTTTTATTAGATAGGGTTTCACAAATTACCCATATATTTATTTACCAGAGCTACTCAATGTATTACAACCACAATATACAACTCTTTTTCATATTTTGTAAATTGTAATAAATAAATAAAGTTGGAATTCATCTAACCTAAATCCCCATCGTGTCCCTTCAAAGTTCAAACCAATCAATGAGCAATTAGTGAGAGATTCCAAATATCCAAATAATAGTATGGGTATATAGTGTTCAATGGTCATGTTTATTAATCAAAGATTCCAATGGCCACACTAACATGAAGTGTCCCATTAGTTGAATACCTCTTCCACACTTTTTAGGAGAAGTGAATCTAAAGAGTATGGACAACAATATCTCTTTTCCTCGCAAAAGAAGTGTAGAACAACAAGAAAGAAACAAAAGAAATCAGTCCATAATCAAAAAAGAAATTAAAGTTATTTCCCTACTATGTTATAATCTCAAATACTCCGTAAGTAATTTCACCAAGTCAAGTGAGTCAACTTTGTAAAGGCAAAGCATGAACATGTGTGGGTCCTTAAATTGGATCGAATTCATCAACTTGGATGATTGATGGATGTAGAATTTCATGCCTCTTAATTGATTAATTTACTCTTTCCTTAAGGAAACTCCTCGTTTTAATACTCATATAATTTGTAAAATAGTACGAATGTCAGGATATAAACTTGTAATGATTTTAACTTATAAATTCTCTTCACATAACTTCTAATCACCCAACTTTTTCAAACAATGTAGTGTACACAAAACATATATGGTACACCAATCCAACAAAGGACGTGCTATAACAACCCAAATAGCCGAGTCAATGACTTTATACCGTTTGCATCTCATTAAGACATTCACACACATGAAAAACTAACAATCTTGCATGGACAAATTTTGTCTCAGATGTGACGATACAATAATACTCTATTGAAGTTGTAGCAAGTAATAATACCACTTCATTTAAAAGAATCCACCTTGGACTTGGTGGGAACATCCACCCAAATTATCCAACACAAGGACAGGTGAGGCCGTGAGGTTATATGAAAAGGGTCAACAAGTATGTTTCCTTCTTTCTTCTACTTTAGGATTGATCGTAAATCACAATCACATAAAGACATTTGGTATTCTCCTACTTGCTATAATTTTATACAAATTAAACAATTAGGTAGCTTGCATTGTCATTTCTATACAAAATACTCCCAATATTGAAACACACGGGAGTTTAATTTAGAAATTCATAATCACGGGAGTCTTTTTTTTCCAAAAATTCCAAAATTGAAAACAGAGCTACATCAAATTCGTGGGAATCCTCCCTAATGAATGTTTTCCTGAACCGACTATTTAGAACACCCACAAACCTCGTACAATATATAGTATAGTACTGCTTTTCATAAATTACGACTATAAAAATGAAAATCGTACTTTATTTTGTTTTCATGAAATTATCCATATATTCATACCGAATGTTAACATTTTGAAAATATGGAGGGACCAAGCTATGGGAGTACTTCATAATTAGACATTTTCAATTGATAAACTAGTCTCGTAATGGATTGAGATCGTTCCAACTTATACGAGACCTGCTCTTTATCCGTGGAGTGAACTACTATTTTTTCTAAACAAGTTGGGTTCTGTTTGATAGGATTTCAAAACAGTGTATTCAGATAATATCAGATCAGTGCATTCAGATCAGATCAGACGCATTCAAATCATATCAGATCAGTTTGGAATTGTTGACATAACGATAAATGAATTTAGTCCATTTTCTTTACATAAATTCGTTGAAATTCAACTAACTATTCAACAAATTCAGATCAGTTCAGATTAATTTAAATCAGATCGGATCAGTTCAGTTGCATTCAAATCAGACCAGAAATATGTAGTCTTATCAAACGGAGCCTTAGTGGTACCTCCACGATTGGTTATTTTGAATTCGACCAACATTAAGATTATAAAGAGAACTTGCTAAAATCTCCATATTTGAAATGGTGAACATATATTGTTCATATTATTCGTCACTAACGTTATTTGCACACTATAGAAAGCACTATACTCTTATAGAAAAGACAATGCATGTCATTTTGTGGTTAGGCACATTCTCAAAAGAGTACTTTCCACAGTAGTGAATCGAAATATTGATAAGTAGGAATATTGAAGTTAATTTATCATAGAAAGGTAGGAATCTTTAAGAATAGCAAAAAATCATTTAGCTAGTAATTTTCGTTTTGCAATTCTCCAGAAGTAACACATACATATCAAGTTATCAACATGCATTAGCATTATCTCCCCAAAAGACATGTTTTGAAGTTATATTCAATGATTTTAAAGCGGTATCTAAAAGAGATAAGAAATTCCAGATTGATCATTGTGCGCTTACCAATTATTCATTTAACTAGCTCCTTCTTTTGGATTAAAGAAGGGAGCGACCCCAGATTTTCAAACCAATAAACAAATGATAGGCATGTGTGAATGCCTAAAGTTGATAGTGCACATATTAGTAGTTTAAAGAAGTAGTGAAAAAAAAGAAGATAAATTGGTTGAAAATATTTTCAAGAATGTTAATGGTTCCCTAAGTAACCTTCCAATTACGACGAATTTAAGTATACAAGTTGTCTGTTTGATAATGATCGAGACTTCTAATGTGATTACAGTAGATCCTTATTAATTCTTAATCAATGAATTGAATTTGTGCTAGTCGTGTACCTTTAAAATGCCCACTACATACAACGGACATCGCACATTTATACAATTACACTTATTGCAATAATTGCAACCATAAGTACAATGATGCAAAGTTTAGAATGTACTAAACAGCTCCCTCACTAGTCACTAGTCACTACTGACTCCCTAGCCAGAATGCCGTTTTTTAGATGGAAGGCAACATCTAATAATAGCTTATTTTATACTTGACTCAAGTATCAAATCATGTGGCTTGATCAAGACATATAACAATCACAATTGTTCTCTCAATTTCATTCAATTGTTTACATTGGCCTGGTCCGGTCCAACGTAAACAATTGAATGAAATAGATGAAGTCACTTGTATGGTGAGTATAATTTGTTGCAATTCATTGCTCGTGGATGTGAAAGAACTGCGATCTCATGATTAAAAGTTTATATTCTAAGAATAAGAAAAAATCTGCGTAGTAGCTAGTATGGACTCTCAAACAATATGGATATTGTAGAGATCTATTAATTCCAACTCGAAACATCAATGTTTTTCCTAGTGTGATTGAACTCACGCTTTGCATAAAAATATATTCTTGAAATATAATAAACGAACATTCATGTCACGTCTTATGAAAGCTAATATTATTTCGGGTAATATTGACTGAGAAGTTAGAAAAGAAAAGACCTGGTCTTCAATGGGGATCAATCTTGCTAGGTTGAAATGTGAGTTATCATAACTATGTTTTTAATATGTATGTTCCGTTTGGGCACACATTAGATGAACCGCATTAACTAGCGTTTTCTTTTTGGAGGGGAGCTATATATATATATATATATATATAGCATTTTCATTTATTTTTCTTCTTTTTAATTTTAGGGAAGCTAATAATTAGTGTTATTGTGCAGCCAACTAGAGTTAATGAAGAGTCACTGACTTGCTAAAAAGGGCAGTTGATCCAAAATCTTCTTGCCTTAAAGTACCATATTGTCAATTCACTTTGATTCCCATTTAATACTTTTCTATTATTGTACCATCTAAAGATGATTGGATATCAAATGGGCCGAACCTTATTATGTAACACCGTACTTACATACATGTTATTTCAAGTTACTTACAAACTTTATTGATTAAACTTTTAATGACATTATATACGGAGTAAAATATAATCTAAGTAATACCGAAATCAGTATTATCTGGTTACGCGACATATAGCCATTGGAGGAACATTATTGGGCCACTTTCTGCTTATGTGGGTATCTCTATCTATATATAAACTAATTTCAGAAATGACATGATCATAAACAGGAGAAGAAAAAACATAAGGGTGCAACTGTGCAAGTAGAAGCAATACACACCCAAGCATGTCATCTTCAGCAAGGCCAATCTCTTCCATGGAGCAAGAAGAAGCAATAATTAGTGTACCAGTTGAGATACATAGTGTGCCATTGCCACCAAAAAAGAGCATGTTACAAAAACTTAAGCACAAACTTTCTGAAATTTTCTTCCCTGATGACCCTCTTCACCAATTCAAGAACAAAACCTTGAAACTTAGGTTGATTCTAGGCTTTCAATACTTCTTCCCTATACTCCAATGGCTTCCTAGTTATGGGTTCAAGCTCTTTCGGTCCGATCTCGTCGCAGGTCTCACCATTGCTAGCCTTGCCATCCCACAGGTGATTACTTCTTCTTAATTGCTAGCTAGATGAAGGGTTTTTGTTTATGGTCATTGATTTAGAAAAATTTGTATTCTTGGCAAGTATGTAAATACTGTCCATATTAGTAAATGACTAATTTGCTTTGCTACTACAATAGTACAATAAATATTATCCACATGCACTGGATTTAAAGTTTACTATTTGAAGTTAGTTCATTTGATATGGTTGGTTGAACTAGTATACATAATCATGTCCAAACTCATTAATATTAATACGAGTACGATCTTTATAACTTCCCTTAGAACATTAAATGTGAAAATGAAATGAATGAAGTAAAAAAATTACTACTCCGTATAACATTTTGTGACAACGTAATCCATATTTCAGTCAGTGTAGATCACCTATGCCATTTTCGTGTCTCACTATATGTACTCCTTCAATCGCATGCTACCACTTCATAAATCTTTTCACAAAAAATAATTTTTAAAAGATAAAATAATGAAATGGTAGCACGTGATTGGAGGGATACAAAGAGTGGGACTAGAAAGTGGGATAAGTGATCCGCACCATAATTCAGTGCACCTTTTAATGAACATTACTCCTATAAAACTTTTTTGGGGTTTAACAAGTAGTGTAAAGTCAAATATTATATTGTAAAATTACCATCATGTAAATGTTATTTAGTAGCCCTGCATTAAAAGGTCAAAACTAAAACTCATCATGAATTCACAAAACAATAGGTAACTTTTTTATGACTGACATTAACTCTAGGTGGCCTATGATAGAAAAGGTCCCCAATAATAAGCTCCTAAAACGTAGGGCTAATACGAGAACTCCAAGTCTCATATAATACCGTCTCACGTGAAACTAGTATACTAAAATAATAAACAATTATGTTTATATTTCAATTTTGTGTGTGTTGGTCTCGCGATAACTTATGGTGAGACCGTCTCATACAAGACTTACTGATACGAGAACTATTGTGTCATCACCTACACTTAGACATGTCAAAATGTCAAATAAAGGGGTCGACATGGGTTGGTTTACGAATAGGAAATTCGATTGTATTGTAGGTCGAATCGAAGTTACGCATATATATCAAAGTTGAACGTAAACACATTTAAGCGAGTTATTCAAACTCGACTCGATTTTGATCAAGTTAATTAACTTGCATTTGCATATATTGTTGAACGACAGGGTATAAGCTATGCAAAGCTCGCAAACTTGCCTCCGATAATTGGTCTATGTAAGTAGCACTAAATTAATTACTAACATACTAGTATGAACGTTAGTCATTCGATAATTATAAACTAAATTGAGATTAATGTCTTCAGATTCAAGCTTTGTACCACCAATTCTCTACTCTGTTCTTGGGAGTTCCAAACACCTTGGTGTAGGCCCGGTGTCAATAGCATCACTTGTTATGGGCGCAATGCTAAGTGAAATTGTGTCTCCAACAAATGAACCAGGCCTCTATCTTAAACTTGCCTTCACATCCACCTTTTTTGCTGGATTATTCCAGGCCTCTTTAGGCTTATTCAGGTACTTATTTGATCAATACCTTTGCAAATTATAAATTGTATGGTGGAAATGGAATCTATGTGATTCTTGAATAAAAATGATAGGAAATGAATATGGGTTATAAAGTCCTGCTTTAATTTGGTGGGTTATTTTAGGGTCCTACTCACAAATTTATTTGGTTTACTCATAATAATGGGTATCTTGATCTTGTACATAATGCAATTTGATGTCATTTGTGGGTTTAGTAGTTTATGGATTCTTACTATTTCGACGCTCTGGAAATGCTATATATGCACATTGCAAATTGTCGATATCTTAAAAGCAATAAGGTTGGCTCAAATCCAAATCCATAACTAATTAAATCTAGTAGTTAGTACTAATGTTGTATATTCAAATCAAATAAGGCATGGAGAATATAATTCGAATTAAATTATACAGAGTATATTATTAAGAAAACCAGGCCAGACACTGTCTCTATGTATACCAATGTTCTAAACTTGATTAAAAGAATTTAAAAACGAGTTTGTTGAGATGATTAATCCAAAGACGGCTCAGAAATTTTATACGGAATTTTGTATGGTGCATCTACTTCGGTTGTATTACGACAAGTTGGTCAGGAACTTGACTAAAGACAGACATACCAATAATAGTTATGACACTATGTAATGCCACTGTTACATTGACCCATGCGTTGGAAGTTTTAGACTGATTTTAGTGATTGTTTTGTTTTGGGTGTTGCTGTTAAGTGACATGAACTGTAGAACGAGGCCGAAATGTTTATCATAATGATCAATGAATAGTACAGATTATGGAGAAAAACTTGACTGTTTGCGTTAAATTTCGGAAAGAGTCTATCTTGCATGTTCTTTCACGTAAAAATGTGAATTTCAGATTCATCTACTATTCATTGATCGAATTTTCAATGCTCGGAATCGTTGTAGGTTGGGTTTCATTATTGATTTCCTATCAAAGGCAACATTGATTGGATTTATGGCTGGGGCTGCAATCATCGTTTCCCTTCAGCAGCTCAAGGGCTTGCTTGGGATTGCTCATTTCACCAGCAAAATGCAGATCATCCCTGTCTTGTCCTCTGTTTTTGGCCACAAGAACGAGGTAACGTGCTACTCACCTTACAAAACGACACCTTTTTGGTTTTGTACCAATCCCCAAACTTATCTCCAATAGTACACCTCCAGTTTCCACGCTGGACTTGTGGGCGTGTTATGTAGATACCTTAGTCTTGTACGAGACAGTCTTATAACGCAAAACGTACAATCAACTTGAACAATTTGACGTGAAATGGATAATTCGTAATACAAAGTTACTAATGATTGTAATTTGTTGCAGTGGTCATGGGAAACGATCGTCATGGGGATAAGTTTCCTAGTATTTCTGCTTACAACAAGACAAATCGTAAGTCTTTTACATCCTCTTTCGTCTGTTTTGAAGTGCCAATAGGATCTCCCTAGCTACATTTCTCTCATACTTATAGGACGCGTCTTTGTCAATAGTTATCGTTTTTTTTTTTTTTTTTTTTTTTTTTTTTTTTTTTTTTTTTTTTTTTTTTTTTTCTATTTTCTGCGCCCCCCCCCCCCTC
>JBBYHQ010000022.1:2235629-2245744 GCA_038382645.1 Spergularia azorica
TCTATGATCAAACTCACAGGAAACGAAGGGCTGCACAACTTTTGATCGACTGATGAGCTCAATCCAACGGCTAGGATTCATCTCACTATTTAGACCTGCTTGGGCGAAGATTGTGATTGGATGGGTAGCAATGGAATTGAAGAGCTCTGATAGATACTCACGAGGAAGGTCCTTCCCATTGTTAATTGCCCTGTTGTTTCTAATGAATTCGTCTTCTGTCATCTTCTTCTTGACTTGTGGGTTGTGCTGGTCTGTGTTAAGCATAATCAAAGAATAGCACAAGATGAACACAGCATCCTTGGTTTCAAACATCTCTGATGATTGCTGATCAAAGAATCTTTCAGAGAAAGCTTCAAGAATTCTCTGAATTTTCTGCGATTCACCTGGCAGCCTGAAAGTCTCTAGGTAAGTTCTCAATGCACTGTCGAGAATCATGCCTGTAAAATCGAACGTGTTTGTGAACTCATTTAGCACTTGTAGGTGAAACTCATCTGGATCACCAAGATAATCTCCTAAAGCAGTCTTATTGAGGCCTGGAGTGTAGTGAAAGAAGTAGGCGAAAGCCTGGGCATCTGGTGGATCCGGAACCAGATTACAGATTTTCAGGTAGTCAAGACCTTTCTTCTCATCCTGATTGAAATGGGTACCAGCAATCAAAATCTTTCTCTTCTGTGCTTTCTTCAATCTTAAAGCGTCCACCCAGCTTTCAAGATCGTTCTCATTTCTCTTCGGCTCTTCCCAGAAAGGGGAGTACTCAGTAATTTCAACTGTGTACGGACCAAAGGATACCTCATCTTCTCGGTTAACTTGTTCCGCTATGGTGTGGATCATTATGACCAAGCCTTCAAAGGCTTGAAGCTGTAAAATTGTCAGAGGACTACTCATTGGGAAAGCCTGCTTGCAGAGTAACTTGCCCATGTTTTCGAAAATGTTGCAGCATGTGAAAGCACAGTCGTAGTTTACATAAGTTTCTATCAGAAATGTGGGTTGTCTGCAGAGATTGATGATACCTTCCATCGCGACTTCTTGGAACTGTATGGAGCTGCCATATGATGCTATTCTGAATAGAACATAGACGAAGAATGCTTCAAGCTGTAGCCTGACAGACCTGTAAGGCACAAAATAAAAAAAAAGCACCGTCATTTTTTAGGCAGAGTTCCTGAAATCTGATTCTCTCAGCTGGTGCATATTATGGCTGAAAATGAAACTAACCCGCGGAGAAAGTGATAGGAGTTTAAGGCAGTGCTGCATATCATGGACAGGACAACGGGGCTACAGCGGATCCCATAATGGACCAAGTGGTGAAAGAGATCATCCCGAACCATCCTAAGCAATTTCGGGTGCTTTGCAAAGGCATCCCCACTCAGCTCTAGAGAGGTATTGATCAGGACTAGCGCGAAAATCTGGATATCCTCATCATTGCTTTGTGAAACAATCCCATCTATCTCAACAGTCTGCACCACATTCAGGAGGGAACACACGAATTGAAATATATCAACCACACATCGAAGACCAAAACCGGAACTGATAGCCTCATCCTCGTCCTCCTCAGATTCAGACTCAGAATTCTCCCCTTCCCTGACTTCTATGTCATTCAACCTGGAGAAGACAGTCTGCATGATCTCGTGCATAATATGCTTGGCAGCTCGCTGTAGCAAATTCCCCCTTGTCGCGGATTGTTGAACCACTTGGAAAGAAGTGTTAATCACCGTACAGACAGACTCATCTTTCAGAAGACAAGCTGCAGGATGAGCCATAATGCCTGCCAACAGCTGCAGGATCTTCATCAGGACACCCTCCTCAGTAATTGGATCCGTCCTCTCGAGCCTGCAGCTCGTCGTGGCTGTCACAAGAGCATTCATAGCCTCCTTGGACCCCGGAGTCTTCTCGTCGAAAATCTCTAGCTTGAGAAGCTTGAAGAGGGAGGACAGAGCGACCCCTGTCGCTGCTGCAGGGACATCGTCGCTCTGAATCACGTCTAGGAACGGCGAAAGATAGATAGAAGGATCGATGTATCGCCATTCTTGTTGAGGATTGAAAATGAGTGCTCTCAAAGATTTTAAGGATTGTTGAAGAGCAATGTCATGGAAATCTTCTAGGGTGCCAATATTATCATAACTGTTTCTTAATGCAGCTAAAACTGCACCTACTTCTGTGTTGATTGTGCATGAAACTCCAATCTCTTTCTTAATAAATCTGGTCATTTCTAAATTTTCTTGCAAAAATTATACTTTTTCAGCATCAACCTTTTAACATTTCTTAATTCTGTTATTATGGATTTGTTACTTAAAATTCTCAGTTAGTTACAAGAGTAAGAGAAAAAGTTGCTAAATTTAGGGTTACTTTTCTTATCCACCATGAAATTTTAAACATTGATTTAAAAATATAATAATAAATAGAACCTTTTGTGGGCATAAATTGTTCCTACCACTAAATTTCAGTAAGCAAGACATTCTCAAATTTTCAGCTTGTTCCTATAAAAATGGCTCAATATTTTTATTGTCATGTTATGGCGCAATTTTGTATTGTCTCCTCTCAAATAATAAATAAATTAAAATAAAATTCGTCATGACTTATACGACACAAGATGACGAATGAGGAAATCCGTGTTTAATACGTTTTCAACTTGTACCATTTCATAAACAATTTCAGCATCTACTTCTGCGGACCCGAATCTGCAAGCTGTTAGACTGGTGATAAACAGTCTAATGCTGCTATTTACACTAAAAAACTGAAGGATGACAAGCTGCTGCCTGCTATACATACACATTAACGACCCCTGATAAAAACACTGTTCAATAATTACATTGGACTGTGAAGTAGGCATGTAACACAGCTTGATTTCCAGACAAAATATGTTACTTGTTACTGAACTTGTTACCCTAACTGCAGCGCATATTACGACCCTGCGCTATCACAAGGCGAGAGACTGCAAATATGAGTTCTTTACCTCATGCCATAGGCAGAAGAGGGTGTCATATGCATCATCGTCGAAGTTGGTCTCTTTCCAGGACGAGATGGAAACTACTGTCTTCAACCAGTCTTCATGGAGGGTTGAGAACTCTGATCTTCGTTCGCTTGACTTGAAGCTCTCCCCTACCATCTGTTTCATTCTCTGACCGGCAGTTGAAGCTGCATTGACCACTTGTTTGGGGATACCAGCCATTAGGGCCACTTGTAAGCCATAACTTTCAGGACACGCACCTGATGCAAGTCGATACAGAAACACCAACTCAAGATCGGTTCCTAGTTGGGATCTTGGCCTCATAGCACAGGCCATGTGTTGCAGTGAAACATGAGGATGGGATGCGAATTCCTTGGTGAGAGGGTGGTAATGAGTAGCGAAAAGTAGACGACAGTTCACTTTCTCGATCAGATGACGGAATACCTACAACACATGGAGGCTTCTTTATTGAAGCAATCTTGAAAATTACTGCAAAGAAAATGAGCTGAGAACACAGAAATCTTACAGCATATGCTATGGCATAACCATCGAAAGTGCTCGTTCCCCGACCGAGTTCATCAAGAAGGACAAGAGAATCTTCCGTTGCACTTTGAAGAACTGATGCTGTTTCCGCACATTCAATGTAAAAGGTGCCTACACAGATACAAGATTATTTTACCGTCAGTCAAATAAACATTAATCATGTCAGACTTCACCAGCCTTGACATTGTATTTAACCAGTTATAGAAAAGTTACACAGCCATATTGAAATGGATCAAAATTGACAAGGCTCAAACGGAGCCCACAAAAGAGCTCCACCGCTAGTATGTGAATGTTGATCTAGTGGCCTCTAGTTCAGTACAATACCAAGTCGTCGAATCGGTCACAAAGAGCATTAGAATGACATTTTACCACTTTATTCATCAACAGTAGAATAATCCCAATGTCAATCAAGAGTCAAGAACCACAGAAGTTGAGTAGATCAGTGCAAAACTGTACTATGACTTACTTTCACCGGTCATGATTCGATCAGTTGCACCAAGCCTAGTGAAAATAATGTCAGCAACAGAGAGAGTGCACATCTCACAAGGCACATAGCACCCAAGCTGAAAAGAGAGTGGGATACCAGAATCAGGTAAATATAAATGTCAACAGCATGATAACTGATGAGCTGGAGGCTAAGTGTCATCTTTTTTTTACAGAAAGTATAACCAACCTGAGATATTACAACAGCTAGACAGGAGGCACGTAGAAGAGTGGATTTGCCCCCCATGTTTGGTCCAGTCAACAGCAAAGTTCGAGGATGATGACCATCTGTGTACTCTCCCAGGACTAAATCATTTGGCACAGGAACTCCACGTTCTCCAAGCTCAAACGGATGCCATAAGCCTTTAACCTTAAGTACAGGTCCTTTGTCATTTGGGCAAGCAGTGCCAGAAATGGATTGTGGTAAAATGGAAGGTCGAGACATAGGTCCAGTAGCATCAATTGCGATGGCAGCAAAAGATCTTAGTACATCTATGCAATTGAGGGCAAAAGTGATTTGTGACCATTGAGTAGCTCTTTCGACAAATAACTCGGCCAAAATAGAAAGTGTCTCAGCATCTGATTCTGCAGCCTCATGATCCTAATACCATTCAAAGAAAAGCTAAGACTCAGAGCATGCATTGAGTGTGAATACATAAAACAAGAATAATGTCATCAGCAATGACAGTGTACAACTTTCTTTCTAGAAATGGATATGCAAAAATCCAGACACTAACCTGATAATACGGGAAATCACTATCTATAGCAGCTTCAAATTGAGTAAGAAACTCACTAACGCCATCATGCCCATTAAGTTCTGGAAGGTCGAAAATTTGTAATAACAATGACATCACATGTTCTTCATTCTGTAGTACAATCAGTAAGTCCAATCCAATCCGTAAACCTTTTACAAGAGATCCAAAGGCTTTCACCTGCATCATGTCAAACATCAAGCTTCTGAATGAAACTTCAGCATACAGCTAGGTTAGAAAACTTGTAAATATTCATTCAGGATGCACATGTATACGCTGATTGAGTCCTCTTGGACAAGGCACAAGAATACAAGATGTACAAAATACGAAAATAAGGTTCAATCTCTATTTTTTTTTTTTTTTTTTTTTTTTGGCAACTGAACACAAATAGCATCCAAAGGAGCCCAAAGTACTGATACATTTTCCTGTACACGATCATTCTGTAAGAGTAGTAACTGAATATGATCATTCTGTTGCAGATACATTTACGCAAAAATTTGTTCACATGTTAGAGATCTTGTTTACTAAACTCCATTAGCATCTTAGTGTTAGAAAAAAGTAGCAACAATATGGCAGGGGAGTTTCACATCAGGTTGAACATCTGAACAAATTAAGTGACCAAAACTTCAAATATTTGAGCTGATATAATCTAGAGATTAAAAAGATAGCCTTACTCTTTGTTTCAAAGTCTTCTTCCCAACCAATGGCAATAGGAGCGTAGCTTGTGAATGAACACTAGCTTTAACCCTTCCAAGGAACCTCTCTAGATCTGAAAGCTTGCGAAGGTATTGCGCCATGAGTAACATTATTTCAGTACGTGTAATCAGAACCTCAACAACGTCAAGTCTGTTATTGATTGCCTTCACGTCCTTCAGTGGATGACAAATCCAGCTCCTCAAAAGCCGCTTCCCAGAATGAGTTATGCACTTATCAAGATATTTGAACAGTGTGCCTGAAGACCAGAGATTCAGCTTAAGAACATTAACAACAAAGAACTAACTGGCAGAATTGTACTATATGGCCAAATGCTCAGGAGTCACCTTCTGCACCACCATCCACATTATTATGAAAGACCTCAAGATTTATTAGTGTTTGTCCGTCCATTCTAAGGCAACCCTTGTAAACTTGGTATGGTAGGATATCTCCATTGCTTAAAACATCATTAAGCTTAACACAAAAAAGGGGAAAAGATCAACTATTATAGAACTTGAACAAGAATAGAAATTTGCAATTACAAAATTAAAGGGATAACTACTTTATAATAACATTAAAAGGGCAGCCCGGTGCACATTGGCGTCCCCGCTAAGCGAGGGTCCGGGGAAGGGTCCCACCACAAGGGTGTAATAACATAATAACAGTATTAGAAAAAAAAAAAAAACATACCATCAGCCTTGATAGATGATTTACGAGGCCACCCAAGGCACATAGAGAAAACTCATGCTTCGCATCATCATGCAAAGAATCCAATAAGTTGTGAGCACCTTTGAAATATTTTTTGGATTGAATCATAGATTTCACTTCAACAGCATCAGAAAACCCATATACTGGAAGGGCTGATGTCATTTGCACTTCAGTGGTGCCTACATATTGACATAGAAATCAGCAAGGTTCAAAAGATAACAGTCAACATCACAGACTACAGCCACTTTAAACATAAGAAGTTTGCTTGTTGCGCATCTCAATTATCATCCCTACCAAATGAAAAAGACTGAAAAAGCAGTCAGATGAACTTCCCAACTATTTTACCTATCCAATTGTCAGTAATAACAATAATACATATTCATTTAATAGTTAAAACAAAAGGCATGATGATAAGTAGCATGAACCATATAGTGTAATTAATCCATTCCCTTCACTGGGGTTTTCAAAGTTCCATTTGTATTAGTATTCATACAAGGTAAATTGTTGATGGAAATGGCGTTGGACCAATTATCTTTTATGAAAACACCATCACAGAAATGAGAGATAGGATGAAAAGTGATCAAGAAATTTACGGAGACAGATAGTAACATGGGATCAGCTGATCAAACCTGTAGATGAGTACTTTTTGAGGACTTTCTGAGCTTCTCTTGATAAGCCTGCAGAAGATTGAGACGCAAATACAAAAGAGAGAAAAAAAAAAAACATTCAGTGACTTAAAAATTTCCACATTTCAAAACAGGTAATTCAATGACTACCAGCTCAAATTATTCACCTTTGCTGTCATATATAATTTCCTTGGGTGACACCTACAACAACAACAATTGCAAAGCTTAGCCTGAAATAATATGCGGGACAACTACAAGTAAAAAATTTAAGATGAGACAGTGCTGGAGTCATTTCTCTATCACTCCTAGCTCCAAATTCGAGCATGCTTATGAGATATGAGGACATACTTGCATCAACAAGGCCATCAAAGCAGCACAAGAGGCGTCATCACTGACAGAACCAATCCAAACTTTGAGTGCAGCACAATCAACAAAAGCGAATCCAAAAGTAGTGGAACTACTGTCCAACCCATAAGATCCCTACAATATCAACAAGAAAGATGTAAATTATATGATAGAGGGTAAGCAAGAGCCAACATTCTGATCCACCTAAAGAAGAGTTAATGTTTGCGATGGGAGTCAATTAGCCTGAGTTATGTGACAAATTTACCCCATGAGGAATAAAGGGTATGTTTTCTCGGGAGTCCTTACTCATCCAGATTTTAGGTTGTAATATTAATTAATTTAGGTTTTGGATTAAATACATTCTAAGATGACCTGTCATTAAAATTGTTAGTATACTCAGCCCCAACTTGTATTTCAAATTTTGAATATTCTTGTTGTTCTTAGAGTACTTTAAAATTCGGTTGGGCTGATTCAGTTACTTTTTGTAGAAAATGTGTTATCACTTTATCAGTGTTCATATTCCTATCAGTCTAATGGCACATCAAATCTTTCCCAGTTTTACCTAGATTTGGTCGCATGCAGTGATCATATGAGCTTTAATGGTATGTCTCTTCATCTTTAACAATGTTACTTACTGTTCTCGTACGCGCATATTGATCAAGATTAAGTACTCTTTGTAAATACAATTGTAGCCAAAATTCTCTAAAGTTCCATCCAGTATATTCAAAGGAGTTACATGGAAAAGAAATGATCCTTTTGATGAACGAGGACTATCTGGGCAGTTCCGAAGAAAGTGAACATGTAATGTAAGAAGTACTAACACAGTGTCCACAGTTAAACTATAACGTGTGTTTAACTGGTGGGAAGATTGAAGCACAGCAGTTAGTGTAGCTGTACCAATTATCTCAGTGAAGTAATGAATGTGAGTAGCACATCAACTTTCAGTGTATCAAAACTGACTTTTAATTAGCACAAACCTCAGTTATTGCAAGTAGATGGACAGCATCAGGGCCAATGTCATCAGCTGTTGTCGATGGAGTTACCACATGAACCAACTTTCTAGGAATAACCTGAAATCAGATGTTGCAAATTGATCAAGGATGAGAAGATTTTAGAAACATCAGGGGCTGAACAGAACATTTATAAAGGTCTGCAGTTATACAGAATTCTACCATATAGTGTTAGAAGCACGCTATGTTGGGCATCATATTAATATTCATGTTCCATTGCGAGTGAGATTCCTGCTCCGAATATAGCGCTTGCAACACACAGAGCAAAGAGGAGGTACAATTCTATTAATCTAAGCTATGGCTGCCATATTTTGTCTCCCTTACCTTTATACCGAGTATGTACTAATTGTGAAGTTATTGAAAATAAGTGCCCGAATTCTGAATTCAGACATCAAATCTACAGGTCCGTTTAAAGGAAGAAGATATAAGGAGGAAACAGAAAAGCATAATAATTCATAGCTTCAACGGGATTAAATCTTCATGTAGGAGCAAGCTTTGACTTTAAACCAACTTGGTTGTCTGTGAATAGCATAGTTTCTGAAGAACAAATTTTAAGGAAAAGAAAAAAAACATCTCAAGGTATTCATCTCCACAACCCTTGTCATCGGATACTGCTTACCACACAGATGATTTCACATAAAACCACATTGCTAAATATCATCACGAATAAGGCTTGATATGTGTTAACACTCCCATATCACAAAAGCTAATCACAATGCTACACTTTTTCATAAATAAAGGATTTTCAATTACACATTCCACAATGAATTCTCTACAGCACTACTTCTAGACTTGAAGCCATTGCCCAAGGTGCAAATTTTCATTTCAACAGAAAATTGCCAGCAGAAATTGATTTAGTGATGGTGGAAGAACATGGAAAGACTTCGTCAAAAGGTAGGTACACACATGTGGTGATAAGTATTCAGATCTAATGGACTAAAATAAGCCTAAGAGAACAAGATATCTTACAGCATTTGAACCCCTTGCTTTTGCTTGGTCAGAAGTCTCTAACTGCTCTATTCGTCCAACTTTGTACCTGCAAAGATTAAAATCTCAATGGTGTCGGATAAGTAGGAACAAACAAGCAGGTTCAATTAGCAGACAAATGGAAAAGAATACAGATACATGCAAGAAATAGTCATCACTCTAAGAGTTAAAATCTCTAACTTTATGGAGAACAAAATTGGCTTAAAGTTCATTGACAAACAGGACAACATGACCGAGCTAAAGAATTTCCTACCCACGAGCAACTAACTTCTGAACAGCATCATCAATGCCATTTTCGGATATGCCAACCTGCCAGAGAGAACAATGCATGTCAAACAGCACCTCTAATTAAGAATAAAATTTCATGCAGTGAACCAAACCCTAGAAAAATAGCGACTTCTGGCAGTGACAGAAAAGAGAATACCTGTCTACACTTCCCCACGCCACTGTGAGTCATTTTCCAATCAAGCTCTTTATGTCCTATCTCAGCATCTAGCTCATAAAGTTCATAGAATTTTCCCTATGTAAACACATGAAAACTCATTAGCTGATGAATTCTATAATCAAAGTTTCAAGAATATACAACAAATAGTCTCTGTCAATAGATTCATGCATTCATGACCAAGAGAATTTTCACGGTGCTCTATTCAGCAGTTACCAACCTCTTTGGCCATTAAAATTTTGGAAATAGATAAATTCAGACTTTGAATTAAAGCAGTCATCTTAGACAGTCTGAAAGCAACCAACAATACGTCTTTAAATCACGTCCAAGGTGTTCAACAGAAAGCTATAAGGCACACTACGGGACAACAACAGGCCAAGCCATTATGATTGGATAGCATAAGACACCACAGAGGACATAGAAGACCTTCTTTCAAAAACAGCTTCAGCCAAAATTGGAACTCACCACCTTAAAGAAGATTAATACATCCATATATTGACATTTCACACTCCAATACTGTTTTTGTGATGCTGACATCTTCTTCAAGGTATCAGGTGGAATATAAAGTGTTCTTTTGTCATA
>JBBYHQ010000022.1:2246001-2267645 GCA_038382645.1 Spergularia azorica
CTTCACTTTTAACATCAAAAGAAACATGCTGGTGGCGTGTGCCATTAGTTTTCAGTGCAGAAGTTTCAGGTGCTGTGCCACGCTTCTTGGGAGTTTCCTTGCATTCATTAAATTTATCAAACATTGAGCAAACCAGAGAAGACCCACTACTAGGTCCATTCCTGCAAAAGTTGAACAAATATCGTGTAAGAACATAAATTACTGGACACAGTTAGGTAAACATGATACAAGGTATTGAAATGAGACTCAACCTTTGAAAGCAACAACGATGACATGCTTAGCCTATATAGCACAATGTACTCAATAACTGAAAGCCCTGTGTAACAAGTATCGATTCTCAATACTCAAGCGGGTACAGAAACAACACTATTTTACTACAGAAGCATCAGCACACTTCACATCATCAACAAGTAAGAAAACAAGGGCAACTACTTCATTCAGACCACTTTTTTAAGGATTATCCGCGAATTCAGACTGTTCCAGCTTTTATATTAAATTCACTTCTACATCGAAAAATAGTCACAAGAGTTCTATCCATCAGACCATCTCTACACCTACACTCTTTGTTTGGAAAGGGAGACGGAATATCCACTACTCGCCTTTCTCCCTTCCCTCTACGGCTCTACCTATGCCATCAAAACTATGTGCATAAATGATCATCTTTCATAACCACTCCAAATACACAAAAACAACACATCCTCGAGTTCAAAATACGGCCACATTTTATCCGAAAAACAACATTAATCAACACTTCCAATTCCTATTGAACATCAAGCAGCACACTAAAACCGCCGTAACTCAATATCAATTGAGAAATAATACTATCATCAGCATCAAAAACAAGTGGAAATAACCTAATATCCCAAGAAAACAAATAATTAATCACCTACCAAACCCTAAATCCCCAAAATTACTCCTAATAATTACTCCCTATCAAATTAATTGAAACCCTAAAAACAATAAATTAATCAACAACAAAATTAACAAAAAGGCGAGAGAAATTAATTACCGCTGAGAAGAGTTGGAATTAGAATCAACCTTGACAAATTTGTGCATAATTGAGGAGAAAAGACTAGGACCAGATTTTTTGGAGTCGTCATCGGGAGTTAATTTAGAGAAGAAAACTTGACGAGGAAGTTTCTCCGGCGGAGTTTCCGTTCCTCTTACTTCAACCGGAGTCGAAACCGCCGTAAAACTCGAATTATTAAGTTTAGAAGCGTTGACATTATTACCGCTGTTGTTGTTGAGCTGTTTTCCGGCGCCGGAGTTGCGGTTTTCCGGCGACAGTTTCTTCAGGTAAGAGAGTATTGAACTTTGCCGCTGCATATCGCCGGTAAGAGGAGAGAGAAAGAGAAAGAGGAATATTGAAAAGGTTGAAACTACAAGATCGCCATTTTTAATGTTAATAATGGAAAAATGAAAAGAATGTTTGGCGCCATTTTCCCCGCTTTGTTTCAAGCTTTCCCCCCTCTGTGCTGGGAGAGAGTGTAGGAACGAGCGAGATGACCTAAAACAAGAGTTTTTGGGTTTTGGGTAAGACTGTTTTATTGTAGTGAAAGATAGACTTCCGAATCTTGATTTTCAGAAATGATCGTTTACGTGTCTTTTCCTGAGTTTACGTCTTGATTATAAAAATGTCGACCAACATCTAAAATCCGCCATCCAATATGCCATCGAAATTCGTCTTCAATATGTCGTGTGAGGTTGGTTAGGACGTGAGAGGTTTTTTTTTTTTTTTTTTTTTAAGGGAAACGAGACTTCTCATTCATTTAAATCAAGAGTGGCCAGGGCATGAACCCCTGGCGGAAAATTAGTTACAAGAACAATGTCGGGAGTCGGGACAATCACGGCTAGCCAACCTAGCCACTAGATGCGCAACAGTATTACCATTACGTTTCACATGAGAGCAAAGGAAAGACTCAAATTCACTCCCAATGGAGCATATATCATCCAGAATCAAATCATCCGAGCTCCTCCCACGTGAGAGTTCTGTATTCAATTGTCTATGAATTATTACTGTACAGTGTGCACTACTCCTTCAAAGACACCAAAACACAGTTTATCGACACGGCTAAAATCAAACAAGCAACAGTATAAGAATTAGTCAAGGCTGCACCATCAATTTAGTGGTTAGAACAGTTTAAATTTACTTCGGCAGAGAAAATTACTCGGTACGCGTTTACAGAAGCCCGCTCTAAATAACAGCGACGAGAATTCTGAGAATATGATTACTCTATAACTAGCATGTGGTTACTTCTACTGTGATCGCCTTCCACAAAATGTGTAAAATCATTGTGGATAAAACGGAGGGGGATAGATAGGTGCAGCAGCAGCACCATAATCGTAGGATGCATAGTTAACCTGTGAAACATAAGAGCTGCCGTGTCTGGACGCAGAATTAGTAACACTATCACCAGGTATTCCATAATACTGATGGGTAGTCTGGTCAGCAGCTGCAGGTGCAGCTGGTGCTGGAGCTGGAACTTGCAATCCACCATTACTAGGCACATAAGTGGATGAAGCAATCCCGGTATCATAAGTACTCTGGCTTGGATAAGTGTACGGACAAAGGTACCTCGATACTGGGCTTAGCCTTGCTGGTGAGACAGTGTCACTAGTGGCAACCGTTGGGTAAGGGCTGGCAACTTTTTGGATTTTGACAGGACGAGGTGGTGGATCACTGGCACGAGCAGTTTTAGTATGTGCTTGCTTGCTATGGTTGGCAATAGATTCCTTTTTCTTATCCGCCTTGACTTTCTCAAGCACAAGGACTCGCTTCCTCAAGCTTTCAAGGGGGAAGTTTTCCTCAATCTTATGGTCTTCTACACATTTGATTAGAGCTTTGGTGAAAGTCAGCTCCATACTGTGGGCTTCATTCTGTAACGTCGACCAACATACAAACAAACAACAGTCATTGCCAATAATAAGTAAGCTGAAGAAAGCGGGCAAAAGCATAACTGAAATCATACTCATCAATAAAGTTACAACTTTGCCTTGGTTCATTTTCTCTGCAACTTGCCTTCTGGACTTCCGCAAAGAATACTTGAGCAAGCGCACAGGCGGGAATTTTTCAGTCAAGCCAGCTTCAGAGGCAAAATAAACAGCCTCAACTACCTTTCCACCTTTCACAAGTTCCTCAATCATATCTGCAAAGAAATATACTTCCTTAATATCTTTCAAGTTCGAAATAAGATATTATCTTGAAGTATGCACAAGGCAGCTTAGTCAAATCGGTTTGGGAAACCCACACACATAGGAAAACTGCAAGACAAAGATTTCAGAGTGGTTTGGCATAAGGCTACTCCCCAACACGGTTTCCAAAGTAATCGCTCCGTCCCCCATTATAGACCCCATAGGGATTTGCATAAGGAATAAGGTGGTGAGAATTACGGTTGGCATGGTGGTTAGGAAGTTAACCTACCTAGAGATTCAAATCCTCTTATATCCAACCCAACAGCAATAGCTGCTTCTATAGTTCTATGTAACCCCAAGAAAAAGAAAAAAAAAACAGGGAGAGAATATGGTGGGGGATTTCTTTATTGTTATTGGAGAGAGTTACAAAATAGGAAGGAGGGTTAAAAACTCACCCCAATTAGAGTGGAGTGTATAAAAGCAGGTGGGGGGGAGGGGGGACACCCCTATTTCGAAAGTCAAATGTTTAATGGGGGACAGAGGTAGTACAAGTTTAGGACGAACTTGACAACTCTCACACAAATACCTAATTAACAACCTAAGTTCACCTCTCACTCAAAGGATCTAAGTGGTCGTTAGGTTGATAAGCAAAATCTGAATTCCCAGTACCTCGAACCCCCCCCCCCCCGGGCGGTGGGTAATTGGTTCTCGTAGGAATGTACTTCCTACCTCAAACCAAATAACTTTGAGCAATTCAGTAATTCCAACAAAGTTTTACTTCATGGGCATTCGAATTTTCCGTACGTAACCAAACGAGCACTAAGATGGAGAAACCTCACACAACACTCACCCCTTATTGTGGCTACTCCTTGTTCTCAAAACTTTACCATGGACCGATTTCGAGTCCCTTGTTGGATAGGAGTATTTGAGATAGTTCCTCAGTTTGGCAAGTTCTTTAAACCCTTTTACCACACGTACGCTTTGAGGCTAGAGTGTACTTTTGCCTATTCTAGGACACACGATATGTTTTTTGGCTCAAATATTTTGCTTAAACCCATAATATGACCCCTACAAAAATTTGAGTGTTTATGTTCTGGGACCATTTTGGGCAAAAAAACTGTTGACTACACACTTCGCTTTTGGCCAATTTTGACACTATTTTGAAAGTAGCTTCATGTTCTCAACACTTTACCATAGACGCCTTTGGAGTGCTTTTGTTGCAAATGGGGGTTGATTCCCACGTGTGGAGAGTTCTTTAAGTCCCTTGTGTACATGTTACCTGTTGAGGCTAGCGTGCGTTTTCTTCCGATTTTCGGAACCTACCATGTGTTTTTGGCTCTACTATTTTGGAAAACCCCATTATACAACTCCAAAGGGCTTGCTAATTATTTGCAACATTCTTTGTTGGCCCGGAGCCATTTTGGGCGAAAAATCTTGGGTTATAGTTTCCCGATTTCAACAAACCCTTAATACCATCTATTTACCTCCTATAACTCCAGCTATTTCACTCACCCCCCACCACCTCTGCTTCTGAAATTCAAAACCTTGGTTCTGAACTTAATTTAAGGAGGCGCAAGGCGCGCCGAGGCAATGGGAGCTACGGGCGAAGGCGCATGCCTCGTGCACAAAGGGCGCACTCATTTAGCGAACAAACTTCTATATTTCAAAACAGTGTTTTGCGAAAGTTTACTCCTTTGGTATTAATAGATGGCCAATGTGGAAAACGTATAAACTAGGGATTAAGGGGCAAAGAAACAGGTAGAAGTAAAAATATAAGAGAAAGAAATTGGAAATCACAGTCATAAGCAAGGGGTGAGCCTCAAGCTTCTGAGGCAGAACGTGAACAATACTATCCACATGAACTCAAACAAAAATCCTTCCAACACCACAAATTCCCATCAAACAAAATGACCCCATTCAACAGAAGTTCCAAGGTAACAGCCACAACCTCGCTCATTCCCCTCCTCCCTCCCTCCTACATGTAATCTACCATGATTAAAACTTATTCACTTGCCCCATTAATCACATACCAGAACATCTACAAGAACAAACATTTACACTAATACTTGAGGTTAGCATAAATAAATAAATAAATAAAAACAGCATACATAAGAATCATAACTGTATAGCTACCACAAAACAGTTGAATTAATCAAAGCTAAGAACTTTACATAATTGAGAAGACAAACCTGCCAGTTTATCCCCAAAAACAGGAATAGCAAGCATAGTCATATCCTTCCTCCTACAAAACAAAGCTATCAACTCCTTCAAAATCTCCTCCCCAATCGTATCCTTCAATCCAAACCCCAAAACCACTTGAATAAACATGGACGCCTCGGCCGCCCCAAACCCGGACACCTCCCCCTCCCCACAACCAGCTTTCACAACCACATTGCCAGCCACCTTCATCCACTCCCTCAAAACCTCCTCGGCTCGCTCAACCGCCTTTTTCGACAAATTCCGCCTTCCCCTCTTCCCCTCCTTCAAATCCTCTAGCGGAAACATAGCCTCCACAGCCAGTGAACACGCCCACCTCTTATCAGTCAACGCTAAAGTCTTCTCCTTTTTCATCTCCACAAACGCCTTCACAGCGTCAATCACAAACCTTTCCGAATCGACACATTCCGACAACGCCTCCGACATCTCCCTCTTCAACGCCGGTGGGACCCACCTTTTCCCGACAAACAACTTCAACAACAACCGGGGCTCCATCCTCCGACATATATATTTCAGCCTGTCGGACTGCGGAGCGGAATCATCGGTGAGCGGCTTAGATACCTCGGAAAGCGCGAGGATTCTCCGTGACTCAACATCAGACGAGAGGGAATCTAAGTCAGGGATGGAATCTTCGTGGTGTTGGAGGGAATCTAGAGTTTCTGTGTAGGTGGAATCTAAGGTCTGGAGTTTGGAATCTAGGGTTTGGGATTTGACGTCGATTGCATTTTCCAGGGTGGTGAATTGATTTGTTAGCGTGTTGTACAAATTTGTGCATTTTGTCAAAAGGGTTTTTTGTTCGTCGAGTTCTGAGAAGAGGGTTTCGATTTTTTGAGGTGTTTCTCCCATTTCCGCCATGGTTTGAGAGAAAGAGAAAAAGTGTCGTAAATTAGAAGTTAAGTTCGATGAAACATTTGTTGCGAAGTAGAAGATGAAAGTGAGGATGTGTTTTACTGTGGATAGAGGTAAAATTGACAAGACCAGAAAAGAAAAGGAAAGAAGCTTGTAATATACACAAGTCTGCCCTAAACAAGGGTTACAAGAGGACGAGGAAAATTGCGAAAACGTGATTTACTAGAAATGTGGTTTTTTCTACTGTAATCGCCTTCCACAAAATGTCTAATATCATTGTGGGTAAGACGGAGGGGGGTAGACGGGTGTGGCGGCAGCACCATAATCGTAGGATGCATAGCCAACCTGTGAACCATAAGAACTGCTGAGCCTAGACGTAGAACTAGCAACATTGTCACCAGAGATTCCGTAATATTGATGAGTGATCTGGTCAGCAGCTGTAGGTGCAGCTGAAGCTGAAGTTAGAACTTGAGATCCACCATAACTTGAGACATAGGTGGATGGAGCAAGCCCGGTATCGTAAGTACTCTGGCTTGGATAGGTGTACGGACCCAGGTACCTCGACACTGGGCTCAGCCGGGATGGTGACACGACAGTCTCTCTCCTGGTAAACGTTGGGTAAGGACTAGCAATTTTTTGGATTTTGACAGGACGGGAAGGTGGTGGACCACTGGCACGAGCACTGCCAGTATGTGCTCGCTTGTGATGGGTGGCTGTAGAAGCCTTCTTCTTATCAGCCTTGGCTTTCTCAAGTACAAGAAGTCGCTTCCTCAAGCTTTCGAGGGGAATTTGTTCCTCAATCTTATGGTCTTCTGCACATTTTATTAGAGATCTGGTGAAACTCAGCTCCATGCTATTGGCTTCATCCTGTAATATCCACCAGCCATATTGAGAAACACGCGCTCATTGCCAACAATAAGTAAACTGGAAAAAGGAGCAAAGCAGGAAAATCATCAATGAACTTACAGCTTTGCCTTGCTTAAGTTTCTCAGCAAAACTCTTTCTGGCCTTTCGCAAAGAAGACTTGAGAATGCGCACAGGCTGGAATCTTTCAGTCAAGCCAGCTTCAGAGGCAAAATAAACAGCCTCGACTTCCTTTCCATCTTTCAAAAATTCTTCAATCAAACCTGTAAAGAAAAATAGATCTTTGAAGTTTGAACAAAGATAATCTACAAGTATCGAAAAGATGTAAGGCACATTAGTCTGATCCTACATGTCTGAAACCCAAACGGGATCCTGAAAACATGACCAGTCGGAAACAAAACTAACAAAGCAATACTCGCATACTGCAGGTACCATAAACTTAAAGGATAAGACAAGAACAGCTCAGAAGACATAAGAATTTCAGAAAAAAATTACTAGGCAAATCGTTGACCCCTGCCTTACAAATTTCAGCTACATAGAACACCCCCATCTGTCACCAAAAAAAAAAAAAAAAAAAAAAAAAAAAAAAAGGAATCCTCTTATGTTGCCATCTACAAAGCATTACCTTACTTGCATCACTCATTTATTTACCAAACACTGCCAAAATGCAATTCTCGGCAACAAATCCAACTTTCCGGCCTCGAGCCATTTACGGATTTACCTACTCTCTCCTAGGTATACTCTTCTTTCATTGTTTTAGTTCATTAATTTTCTATTTCTTGACATAGAAAAAAGAAACCTTTAACATTTTTCAATCTTAGGTTAAGCTATATCCAAATTACTTGTTAGAAGTTAAAACCCCCTAAATCACTTGGTTAGGGCTTTTAATTTGATTTCCCACTTAACATCTGATAGAGTTTCCAATTGTATTTTTCTAAATATATCGAGGGCTTCTTAATGGTAAAACGAAAATAGGGCACATAGGGGGAGCTAACAGAAAAGAAATTGAAAGGAGTGAGAGACATAAAGAAAGGGCGTTGTTTTTGGCCCGATCTTATGGGTTAGGATTATGGCTGTCAAAGTTTACTTTCTAGCCGGAGAACGACTTTTGGCGGTGTATTACAATGAAAGTGTGACATAAGGTAGTGTTAAATAATTTCTAATATGCATTTTGCTAAAATTAAAGTAGACCGCAAAGGTGTGGCTCAATGGTTATAGAGTGGAATTCTATCGACTTGGTCTCAAGTTCAAAGCCGACTAGAGTGAGTGTCATGCTTGAGATTATGCCTCTTTGACCTTCTACAGTTCTACCTACCGCATGCAAATGTGCCTTACCTGGTTGCATGGCTTGTAGGGTGTTACATATACCCGCAGGGTTTACCTAGAGTGCACCTAAGGTAGCGGCTGGTGGTTCCACGTGTTACTTAAAAAAAAAAAAAAAAAAAAAAAAAAAAAAAAAGTCTAACAAGTTTGTGTCGGTTTCGCCCTAAGTCTTTCACTTCTAAAAGCAAAGCCTTCTTGTTTATATTACTCATAGTCTGTATGTCAGAGGACCTGTAAATGCTTTAAAGCCTTGAAATCTGCAGGCCACTCTTCATACTCGTCATAGACATCAAGCCATGAAAATAGCAGATAACGGCCACCTTCCTCTTACAAGAGCTATTAGTGAATTTACACTTTCTTTCCCCACCACGGAAAGTTATCACCACAGGATGCATTAAGTACACCAGCGGCAAATCACTGCAATTTCAGCACTTTTAAACCAAAAATTGATATCTCTACTACCAGCCTTAATGGACCTAGCTCCACCGAATGCAAACAAAACTCTTGAGAAAATTCTCTACCGGTACACTCAAATAATTGTTAGCTTCCTCCTGAAACTGCCTCTAGAAATCCAAATTACGTGTTTGGTTGATAGCAAAAGAAGTTATTTTTGGGCTAATGGCAGGTTTCTTTAAACAAACCCCTTTTGCAAAAGAATTGCGCATCTTTGCAAATATTATAGAGCAATGGAGGACACCTTATCCTTATTTGCTTCATTATTTCTATTATACCGATTTACTGATCTACATGGCCATATCAATTTGGCATCCATCATCATTTGGTGATGGAGGAAAGTAAAATGAAACATCCCCCACCCCAAATCTCTCTCTTCCCGACCCTTAGTCGTCATTGCTTCTCTCCCTTTACCTCCCCTCCCCTCCCTTACATATCCTTCCAAAAATGAACTAAAATGATAAACAAGCCTAATTAATCAACTACTCCAAACAGCTAGTGTGGCAAGGAGACAAAAAGAGAGGGAGAGGGATCCAAAATCCCTTCATTTGGACAGCCAAGGGGTAGGCGTTCAGACTACAGAAGGAATAATATCCTTCCAAGTAAGACAAAAGTGGAGTAGAGATTCTAAGACAGAACTAAACTGCTTCTTTTGCATTGTCCTCTAGCATTCTCGCTCTTTCAAATCTCAACTTCCTCCATGCCCCCCCCCCCACCCCCGAAAAAAAAAACCCACAATTACATCCTATTGTAAACTTAAGTTTTTAAACACAGCCACTTATAGAAATCCCCTTCCCTTTCAAATTCCTATTGTTGTTCATCCATACAAGTTGTCCTCATCATATCAACATTGTCATACAACATATGACTCGACTAAAAGTGCATGCACAACAAACAAACAAAACAAATAACAAATCCTAAATAATAATGTAAATAAAATAGTTAGTCGAAACCACAGGTTTAAATTCCAAAATCTCCCCTATAAAACTTACTCCAAGGTTCACCACACGTCATCAACTTCCCATTGAATTTCCCCTCGATCTCACCTAACCCGTACAATTACTATTTCCCTTCTATCTCCAGCTCTTTCCCTCACCACCGACCACATCTCCATTGTCACCTAAAACAGACCCCAAAATTCAAACCACTCCAAGCTTGACCACACGTCATCAACTTTCCGATGAATTTCTCCTCGATTTCAACTAACCCTAACAATTACTCCCTCTGTCCCAAATTAAGCTTCCTACTACATTTAAAATCCTCTCAATTATTCAAATGAAGTAGGAAGTTTAATTTGGGACGGAGGGAGTATCTACTTGCACTTTATCTCCAGCTCTTTCCCTCACCACCCACCACTTCTCCATTGTCCCTTTGAGCAAAACAGACCCCAAAATTCACAACCTTATGGCTCCAAATAGTATTATCTACCATAACTCCTACAAAATCCTTCCAACACAATACAAATTCCCATAAAACAAAAAAAAAACACCTTACTCAACAAAAGTTGCAAGGTAACAGCCACGGCCTTGTTCATTCCCCTCCCCCCTCCCTCCCTCCCTCTCTCTTATACTCCACCAAGATTAAAACTTTTTTACACGCCCCATTTTTCACATATAACTAAAAGTCTAAAACCATCAATAAAAACCAACATTAACACATGGTGTAACCCTTAAGTTTCAAATAAAAACAGCATTCATAACATTATAGCTACCACAAAACAGCATACATTGCAATTGAATTAATCAAAGTTCCTTTACACTAACCAAAACATCCCCAAATTGCGAAAACAAACCTGGAAGTTTATCCCCAAAAACAGGAATAGCAAGCTTAGCCATATCCCTCCTCCCACAAAACTTAGCAACCAACTCCTTATAAAACTCCTCCTCAATCGTATCCTTCAATTCAAACCCCAAAACAACCTCAATAAACATCGCCGCCTCGGCCGGCCCAATTCCAGTAACCTCCCCACCAGCTTCCACAATCACATTATCAGCCACCTTCCTCCACTCCCTCAACACCTCCTCGGCTCGCGCCACCGTCTTTTTCGATAAAACCCGGCTCCCCACCTTCCTCTCCTTCAATTCCTCCGGCGGAAACATAGCTGCCACCACCATTGAACACGCCCACCTCTTATCCGTCAACCCCACCGTCTTCTCCTTCTTCATCTCCACAAACGCCCGGACAGCGTCAATCACAAACCTCTCGGAATCGACACATTCCGACAACGCTTCCGTCATCTCCTGCCGCAACGCCGGCGTGTCCCCCCTCCTTTTTCCGACCAACAACGTCAGCAACAGCCGTGGGTCCATCCTCCGACACATGTACTTCAAAGTATCCGACCGTGGGGCGGAATCGTCGGGGAGCGGTTTGGGGACCTCGGAAAGTGCGAGGATTCTCCGAGATTCCACTTCGGAGGAGAGGGAATCTAAATCAGGGAGGGAATCTTCGCGGTGTTGGAGGGAATCTAGGGATTCTGTGTAGGTGGAATCTAGGGTGTGGAGTTTGGAATCTAGGGTTTGGGATTTAATGTCGATTGTGTTCTGGAGTTTGTTGAAGTGATTTGTTAGCGTGTTGTACAAATCTGTGCATTTTGTTAAAAGGGTTTTTTGTTCGTCGAGTTTTGTGAAAAGGGTTGAAATTTTTTGGGGTATTTCTTCTGCTGTTGTCGCCATTGCTGGGAAGAGGGAGAGAGAAATTGAGAGTCGTGAATTGGAAGTTATGTTCGTTGGGACATTGTTGTGAAGAAGAAGATGAAGTTGAGAAGAGTTGAATTGATATGGGCCATGGCCCAAGACTTTTGCTCTTGGTTTTGGGCCGAGGTCTGGAACTATTGGGCCGGACTCGAATTTTGAAGTTACCCATATTATTAAAGTACAAAACAACCGAGAATCAAGGTTGGCCTAATAGTAGTTCGAGAACCAACCTGACTCGGGGTTGTCCCGATTCCCGAATTCAAATCCCCGTATCCCACTTTCATGCTGAATTAGCTGCTTGTATGTATCAAAAGAAAAAGGTCAAAATGACCGGGTTTGGAATAACCTAGCTTGGGAGGATAAATCACTTGTTTCCATTACTTGAACGATGACGAAAACTAATCAAAAACTTGAATCAAATTACAACCGAGATTGGCATAATCTGGTTCATAAGGCCTAAAATGACCTGATCTGAATGTTTGTTTGCGAAGTTTCAATGATATCACTCATCATGTCATTGTTTACCCGAGTGGATAAGTATAATCATTGATCAGGAGGTTTTACTATAGAAGTCGTGATCAATTACTGGAACTACTCCTAATAACAAAACAGCCTTTAAATTTTAACAAGAAGGGATACCTAGTCAAACTTGAGTTTGAGAGTTGAACTTGTTCCGTATTGCCCACAGAGTGAGTACTTTTGCCTTTTCAGCTTATGTGGACATACCACTTTACACCTATTTGCTGATAACTCAAGTGACCAAGGAATAAACGTTTTCCTTAACTAAAATGCACGTAAAATGAGAAGATACGAACTTATTTAAGCAATCTGATCCGCATCTAAGTATCTAACACTATGTAGTGCGTTACGTACCTACGTGGGTCTAATTGTAGCACAATCTTTGTGTTTGATTCTTCTAACTAAGCTACATGCGTAACGTCGACACATGTTGTCATTAAATTTCATATATACGAGCATAACCTTAAACTTATAATGTTAATAGAATTCGAATTACACTCGAACTAAGTTAAATATGCTCAATTCAACTCGTTATCACCCTTGAATACAACTGATGATAGCCTCAACATGATGGGACTTGCTTTTATTTGTTGTTTGTGTTATGGAATTGATTACATGCAACCTGGCCTAGCGGCCTATAACAGGAGAAGCTCCAAAATTTCCACTATGTGGATCATCTGTCTTATTTTTCTATCTCACTCCGTATACCCCTTCAATAATATTCTATCTTTCCGTTATTTTAATTTTTAAAAATATATTTCTTCGAAAAGATATATGAAATGCTAGAATGTGATTGAAGATGTACATGAAGTGAGACAGAAAAATGGAATTGGTCATCTGCACTAAAATTTCCACCCAACAACTAAAATCACATATTGACCTACAATAAAATTGGTTAGAAAAATAATTAGCATGGGGCATACCTCCATACCATTTGTCTATTCCAATTGGCAATTTGGCATTGTCAGATATTATTTTACAATCATTTGTATGCCGAAATCTCGCAAATCTCGTCAGCTTACAATTTATATATATGGTCATTATTACTCCGTATTACACTTGAAATTAAATACTATACCCCAAAATACCATTTGAGTTGTTGCCTTACAAGTTAAAAAGCCGAACCAAAATCCTACTAACGATTCTTCCTTGTATAGAAAATTAATATCATGATCATAATTTACAAGTTACAATAATAAATGTAATTAAACATAGCGTGTTCCAAACAAAGAAAAAATCGTTACAATTTTAATTTACACCTTTAATTATATCGACTTCTACACTTCATTACGGGAAATAAACAAGACAATGTACCAACAAACAAGATTAGAATAAAGTGAATAACCACATAGTAATAACGCACAAATTAAAAGGTAAAAACCCCACAAAGAGTTAAATGTTTTTCAACAAGAAGTAAGGAGTCTCATGGAAAAGTGTCAAATACTATACAATTGTGTAGGTAGAACTAACACTTGCGCTTCATTATGAAAATAAGAAAAAAGCCGAAAATTATGTACAAACAAGATCACCGAAACCATATGACAAAATAATGAAGTTTGATTTGGTACAGATTTCCATTAGAAAACACAAATCATAACATCATTATGATCATTACCACCTAAATCTGAATAACTTCTCCCAATAACATAATCATTATTTACATTGTTATGATCATCATTGTTATTATCATTAAGCACTAATCTTGTATTAGGAGCAGCAAATCGCATAGAAAAAGAACGTGACAAAATATCAGGCTCATCATCCCACATCAACCCTTGATCAAAGTTTTGAGCGTACGTGTGAGGATCATAACCAGGGAGGTGCACCTGAGTAGCGTGCACCGCGGAGCAGTCGAATATTGTCATCTTTCTTCTTTCTCTCAAAAGTTTCCTCCACAATGATCTCCACCGTGATCTTGTGTTTGTTGCCTTAAGGGATGGACGGTCGAGATTCATCGGCCGACCGCGGCCGAGTTGGATGATGTCTATCGTTGATGAACAACAGAAGGTTTTTCTGATCTCCATTGGTATAGTGTAGAAATGAATTTGATGGAAATTTTGGAATATAATGGAAGGAGTTGAAGTAAGGAGTAATAAAGAGAGTGATGAGGAGAAAATAGGAGGATTATGTGAATGTGACTTTGGTTATATATATAGGTGTGGAAAGTGGGAGGAGAATCTAAATGGATAAATTAAAGTTATTGTCATAGTATGTAACACTTTTTTGTACATATTATAGTAAATTTTTTGGTTCAAGTTTGACCAATTGCTTAGTACAAATTAAATTTTGAAGGGACTCAAATGGTATATATAGTTTAATCTTATGAGTTGTCCATTTGTGACTCTCGTAAACTAGGTGGTTTGTTGTTTTATTAACTTCAAGATAAATGTGTAATACAACGCAGGGTAGGGAGATCGAGTAAGCTTCGATGTCTTTGACGATGAAACCGACTTGTCACATTGTGTAGGGAGCTAGTATGATGTTTTACTTGCAAACTGATGTGATCAGTTATAGTTAAATATAGATCAGGTGTTTAAATTGTCTTTCTCTTGGTAGTAACAAAGTCGCAAATACTCCTTATATATATATTGTATCTAAATCTTCAATTCTAAGAAGTTACGTTACATAGATAAAAGACTTCCAAATCAATTTTGCCTCAATGTTTCACTGATGTCATGATGCCAGCTTTACAGAATGTGTGAGACAATTTTCAAAACCGTTTCATACTCAGCAGAATATATAAATCTGTCTCACGAATAACCTATCTAGAACCATATATTCATTCAAATTATTTTCTACTATAACCAATTTCTCACCCAAAATATATAATTTCGCTCACGGAAGACTCGTATTGTTGCACCATGTGATCAACTGAATAAAGAACTCGATCGAGCATAGTATCACTTGAGATTTCGTTTCTTGAATAATGGTGACAGTTACAACAATCAATTTGTGCAATCGCATATCGTAGCTGACTCATAGCACACAGGAAGCAAATGGAACAATTAGGTAGTACACTGCACACTAACCCTTGATTATTATATTTGACTCACCCAACAACGGCTAGTACACACAAATTGATTAAGAAACATAAACAGAGTTAGCATGATCATTACACTAACCAACTTAATCATAGTTCTCGAGTTCAACCACCAACTATTATTGTTAACCGTTAAAACTTCGAAAAATGAGTTATACTATTGTGCTAATCTTCGAGAATTTAACGCTAATTCAATATCAACATCTCAACTCGAGATTTCTAGTTAAAAATGACTACTTACAACTTACCAGCAGAGTTCAAGAAATAGGTTTCAGATTAGGAACACCACTGTGACAAGGTATGGTCTGACGAAATTAGCGCAAATTTAGGATCATAAGACTTGATCAAGTACTTAACTAATCAAAATCCACATGATTATTCACGTGACTAGGGAATTGGGACGTCAGATTAGGCAGAATTAGGATGTTTTTAATTAATGGAATAGGGTTTGACTAAAGTCATAACTATACAAAATTGACAATAATCAACTTTATTTTTCTTCATCAGTTGCCTTTCTTTACACACAAGCAGATTCCTTTCGGCTAAGCTCTGATCAACAACCTTTATTTTTTGGGAGTGTGCCAATTTTAGTAGGGCAATATAACTTTATTAGGCTAAAGATTAAGTAAGAATATGGCATACATCATGTTTATTTCAAAATTTGTTATGTGCAAGAAGAATCTTGCTTTTAAGAGATAAATGCCATGCACTCGAGAAATTTAAAGATATGGAGTATATGAGTTTTGAACCAAGTATATCCTTTTATTAAGTGCTCGAGTTTGTTATGTCAAAGAAAGCCTTGGAATGGGATAAAATGTCACTCAATAATACTAACTTTGGTGAATCCCCAGCCATTAAGAGCTTAAAATGGAGTATGTTCCTAATTTGTAAGTTAACAAAAAGACAATGCGTGATTGTGTATGAAAAGAGGATGTGCACAGCAAGATAACAAGGCCGCGTTGCAGGAGATTGCTAGTGAGACTAAAGTCGCGATTATCTACCAAAAATAATCCTAAATCCTAACAACAGTAGTAGGGAAGTAAGGATCGTATCCACAGGAAAATGGGTTGTCCAATGTAATGAATTAAAGTGCTAAAGTAACAAATAATGAGGGATTGATTTGTTGATTGTCAAATTATCTAGAAGTAACAAGCACGAATTATGAATGTAATTCAGGAATAAAATGGATCTTGATCAATTAATTCCCACAACGCACTGACTAATCGGTCCTAGTTGTCATTATTCTTCTATCAATCTCAATTACTCTAGCGTGGAAACAGAATTCCCAAATCTCTCCTTAAGAATAGTTAAAAGGCGTGATCAGCACTACCTAATAACCCTAACTATCAAATAACCTAAGCACACGATTAGGTTCAATTTAATACTAGCAATAGGAATTAGAGAGATATCGATAGAGACATGTAATACTAACGCACGTTTCGCATTTAACATGTAAGTCAAATCTTTGTCCTAATTCACTAACGATGATTACATACAAATCAATGAATTTGGGTTGCCACAATGTAAAAATCAATCAAACTATGGATTCCTTTGATCAATTAAAACTAGCAAACAATCAATCTAAGCAATAAACTAGTTGTACACCTAGCAATCACAAAAGATAATTGAATGAATTGAAAACCAAAGATAAGACAATAATTGAAAGCAATAGAAAGAATAGATCAAACTCACGATATTGTCAATGCGATGTTTCGATTAATCGATCAAGAAATAAAGGAATTAGCTCCTTATACAATCCATAGAAAAACTTGTCTTCTCTAAAAAGTCTGAATATCATAACCTAGAGTCGGGGTTTTAATTTATATAGCCTAGGAACACGTAAAATAGGAAAATACGGAAATAGGAAAATCTGGCCATCGCGGTCCGCCATGGTCCCCTCGCGGACCGCCAAAAGTTACTGGCGCAAATCGCCAAATTGTGTGTCGCGGGCCGCGGTAAGTTTCTGCCTCGGTTTTTCAAAAGGCTGTAGATTTTTCTTTACTTATCCGATGAAGCCGTGTAACCACTTCCTGGAAAGCTAATAACATGAAGAATCATCTCCAAGTGGTTTCACAGCAAAATTCCAAACGGTTTGAGATATATGAAGCTCCAAAGTTGATCTTTCTGCAAATCAGCTCCAAATCGCTTCCAAATGAATGACCGCTTCCAAAAGATAGCCAAAACAACCAAAATCACATAGAAATGTTGTCATGATACCCTAACACAAATTAGACGTATATTACATCATTTTGACTGTAAAAACCATATAAAAACCATCAATTCAATGCGTACAAACTGGGCAGATCAATTGCTCCTCTGCAACGCGGCCTTATTATCTTGTTGTGCACATCCTCTCTTCACAATGTACTTCTAGTTTGTTGTTTGCGGGTAGAATCTAACTCATATTCATGATTATTGCGCATTAAGAGTCTAAGACAGTAGCATGTTGTGGTAGTTTTATTGGTTTAGTTAACAGCTCTCCATTCTAAAGATTCAGACATCTTGAGTTGAGGGGATTTGTTATGAGAAAGTTTTAATGTATATCCATATATATTTCTAAATGTATATCCCTAATTTTTTATCCATATGTCCCACCATATTTCAATTCTCTTTCCTTAATGTCACCACATAAAAATACAAAACATATCCATACTACCCCCATATATGTTTAGTAATGTATATCACATATACAAATAGCCTTACTCATTTGTTATGTTTTTGTATGCATGATAGCCTAATTTGTAAGGTCTCTTGCTGGGAGTTGGGATTTGGTAGGTTAATACCAAGCTTTTGCTGATTGATTAGTGTCCCCGAACACTCTTTAAAAAGTGATCGAGATGCCTAACTTTTTTGTTTGATCTAAACATCAATGATTAACTTATTTTTAAAGAATAACAATACCAATATAAAAATATATTTCCTCCAGTTTTTAAGTTCTGTACGTAAAGAACCAAAGAATCAGAGGAACTTACCAATTGGGTGATTTCTTAATGACGACTTCGAGTCTAGTGATGTCAAATTGTTACTCCCTCCGTCCCAGCTCAAACGCCTCATATTCAATTTTGGGACGTCTCACCTCAAACACCCTATCTATTTTGGGACATATTTCTCTCTCCTACTTTTATTAAATTATCACATTCCCTCTCACATTGTCTCTACTGCTTTTATTAATCCCCACATTCTCTCTCTTCCTTTTTTCTAATATTACCCCACTCAACTTATTATATCAATTTTTCTTATTCCACTACAAAAAACGCCCGGGCGTTTGAGTTGGGACGGAGGGAGTAGTTAACAAAAAAAGTGATGTCCAAGCCCGGGTTCATATGAAAGCTCATACGAATTATGAAAGGCCAATATTCTTTCGGGCCCCGGACTCCAAACTATGTCACTCCACGAGGCTGCTTGTACACGATCCAAAGTTCAAGACCGGGAGTTTGTTACCAATCGGGCCTAGCTTGAAGAAGATTTTGGTGAGAGAATTTATTTAGCAAAAGTCCGCAGCAGCATATTTTCACCCCAAAGAAGAAACAAATTGAGAAAAGAACGAAAAGAAAAGGAAAAAAAAATGTTATTTGCACTAAACTTATGCATTTGGTTTATCGTCAAGGAAAAAAAAAACTTGGTGTCATTTACTCTCTTCAAGTTTGGATAAAAAAAAAAGGGTCATGGAGCGAGTATTTCAACACAGCTCATATACAGTATATTGTGGTGTACCAGTACTATTATTATTACGGCAAATTCACGTGGCGCCTCTGAACTATGTTAGAATGCACTTGATGCCCCTACATTTGAATCTTGTACAATCTGGTGCCCCCGAACTTTGCACCTATAGGCACGTGGTGCCCCTAACCCCCCTTATTCTCTAATGCCGTTAACTTTTGGATGTTAAGCGGTGACTTGGCATAGGATTAGCATAATTTAATTAAATCTTTTGTAATAATAACTAATAATTAAGATAAAAACATAAAATAAAATAAAATAAAAACAATTTTTCTCTCTCTCTCTCTCCTCAGCTTCCCCCACCAGCCTACCGCCTCGCCTCCCGCTGGCAACCCTGACCACCTCCCCCTTTCTTGAAATTGCCCCCACTGGGCCGTATAAGGCGGCGCGAGCCTAGTGAGGTGGCTCGTCGACGTCGAAAATCAGCAGAAGAGAGCTGTTTTCGACCCCAGATCTATTCTCATCAATTACTAGAAAAAACAAAAAGTAAAGTCAACCGGCATAGTCCGTATATGTATTGATTGATAATTATTGAGACCTTTTCAAGATATATCTATCAAAACTATAATAATTTTATTAATTTATTCGCGATCACAAAATATCATAAAATTGATTTCATGTCTGTTTTGGGTGTATAAGTTCCAACTCCCAATTGACATGATCCACAAAACCAAATTGGTCTTGTTACATACAATCGTAACAAACAAAAATGGAGGTCCCAATTTTACTTTCACCGTGGTTTATAACAGCCACCTTCATTTTTTTACTTCCTATACTAGTAAAAACCATCACAAAATCACTTTTTACCACACAAAACACATCAAATTTTCCTCCAGGACCACCCAAGCTACCCATCATAGGGAACTTGCACCAGCTTGCATCCAAAACCACCCCACCGCGCCGCCTACTCGAGCTCGCGACAGTTTACGGCCCCGTCATGCAACTTCGCCTAGGCGAAATTGACCCGGTGGTCGTGTCGACGGCCGAAATGGCCAAGGAAATTCTAAGAACCCATGACACAAATTTCGCCAACCGGCCTAAGTTTTTGGCGGGAAAGGAGATATACTATGATTATTCGGTATCGGGCTTGCCCCGTACGGTGAGTACTGGAGGCAAGTCCGTAAGATTGCGACGCTCGAGCTGTTTACGCCGAAACGGGTGCAGTCATTTCGAGCCATTAGAGAAGAGGAGGTGGCTAGTTTTGTCAAGTCCATTGCGTCGGAAGCCAGGACTGGGTCTTTGGTCAATCTTAGCCACAAAGCTTTTGGCCTCATTTTCAGTATCATGTCCAGGTACATACATACGTACTAATTAGTTGTATGATTCCGTTATGATCTTGACAACTTGATAATAATCTTATTCGTAACAATAATAATATATGTAGCTTCGACAAGTTTAGTTGTCGGTATTGTTTAACTAAATGTGATGGTAATATGTAATGTATATATAGAATACCGAGTGGGATATATAATCTACTGATATATAAAGATAATTAAATTTATATTGTTTTTGTAATGTGTACCTTTGTTGTTTTATACGAATCTTGTCCTATTGGAAGATCGTGACAAATTTGTCCATTTTATGAATATAAACAAAAATGGGACATATGGTTAGACTCATGTATTTGCATTACCAATTGATTTTGAAAGTTGAAACAACACTTGTAAAATGGAATATATTTAGTCATCTAACTCGGTTTTTTGTTAAAAAAAGCACCCATATATCGAGCATTACTTAGATGCCGGTGGTTAGATCCAAAATCAGCTAAGGTATAACTAATATTAACTTCGGTGTAGGGTAGTCTGCTGTCTGTTAGAGCATCGGCCCATCGACCATGATTAGACTGAACCGAATCGAACTAAACTAAATTTTTATTTATGTGAACAGAAGATAGGACCGAATTCAAAATTTCTATTTTTGTTTGACCGAAATCTGCTCACCCCTAGTTCAATGTTTCGTATGAAACTTACTAGGATCGTGTGAGAAATCTTCAAAAAATTTAGGACCTTGGGCGAAATTTCTAAATAGGGTCTCTAATACATCGGATTTAATATGTTTAGACTCCAAAAATTAAACAGTTTTTTACAACATTTTGAATGGGGGCCCTGAATTTTGAGTGGGGGCCTGGGCGCACGCCCGTGCTCATCCACACCACTTAAACTTAGGCATCTACATAAAAAGGAACTCAAGCAAATGTAAATAAAATAACATGATTTGTTGCGTTATTGTAGAACTGCTTTCAACAAGAAAGGGAAAGATCAAGTAGCATTTAGAGAATTGCTAACAAAATTATCAAAGGCCTTTTCTGGGTTTACAATTGAGGATCTTTACCCATCTTTCAAGTTGCTACATTCAATATTTGGTATGAAGAAGATTCTTAGAGGGATGGTTCAAGAATCTAACAAGATTCTCGATCCTATACTTGATGAACACAAATTTAAGACTAGTCTATCTGACAAAACAGAGGAAGACTTGGTTGACGTACTTTTGAAGTTTCACCACGACAATGTCATCGATGCCTCTGAGTTCTCTTTGTCCACTGACAACATCAAAGCCATCATTTTGGTATGCCTAGGACTATTGCCACTTCACCGTAATTTTTTTTTTTCATATTTCATAATAATGTAGTACTCCTCAGCTCGTGTTCTTTTCATTTGTTAACGTGTATATGTGTGGCTAATAATTATATTATGTCCAAAAAATCTATGTATGTAGGAAATTTTTGGTGCGGGGAGTGAGACATCTTCAACGACGATAGAATGGGTGATGTCGGAGCTACTAAAAAGTCCAAGCGTAATGGAGAAGGCACAACAAGAAGTCAGGAAAGTATACGC
>JBBYHQ010000022.1:2267844-2279052 GCA_038382645.1 Spergularia azorica
AATGACTGGCCGAACCCTAATGTGTTTGATCCCGAAAGGTTTGAGGCCTCCACAATCGATTACAAAGGTAACAACTTCGAGCTTATCCCATTTGGGGCCGGGAGAAGGATGTGTCCGGGTTTGACACTAGGTGTAGCGAATATGGAACTCCCTTTAGCCATGTTGCTATACCATTTCGACTGGAAGACACCCGTTGGAGTTAAGCCAGAGGATTTGGACATGGAAGAATCGTTTGGTATAGTAATTGGGAGGAAAAATGACTTGTTTGTCATTCCTGTACCTTATTCATCATTTGTTATGTAATGTGCTTTACAAGCTTGTCCGAATGAATTAAGATGGAAATGTAATGCTTTGCTTAACAATTTATGTTTTCTGTCTGACAAAATTTACCGCACCTTGAATTATTTTTACTACAAACTAAACGTAGACACTTTTTAACCGTTGACTCCTAGCATTTTGGTTTGTTTTATCACGACGAAGACAAGTACTCATCTGTTTCATTAAACTCTTTTACGTTTAAATATAATACGAATCCAAATCAAACGAACCGAGCCAGAATGGGTTGATAACTAAAGAACCCAACTGAAAGAGTCTTTTGGGCTCGTAAGTTAGTGCCTTAGTGGTCTTGATCTATAGAATAGATAGATGCTGTAACAGCTCAATCGTTGCTGTAGCCTAAAGTCAAATTGCCCAATAAAACAAGAAAATGGTAGTGGAAACAGAGTAAACGTTGGAACGTTTCTTCGACAACCAAACACCGAAAGCAACAGTGTCGATACAACTGTAACATGAACATAATACGGAATTACATGTCAGAACAGTATAACGAAAAATGCTACATGATGCACAATACATGCGTCACAATTTACAAACAACATGTAACAGAAATTTATTTATTTAACTTTTTCAGCTAAACAAAGAGAACAATTTACATGAAAATCTGACGAATTACAAAATTATGGCAATTTCTCTCATGAAGAATCCGAGAGAAAATTGCACAAAGAATTTCTAAAATGCCATCTAATATATTACAGAAATAGAGGTGATAAAAAATATTCTATGGTATTAGTTTAAATAAATTAATTAGTAGAGATAATTAATCTTAGTGAAGAAGATACGTCACTGCAAGAGCAACGAGCATCAGAATGTAAGCAATCCCTTGGTCAACTGTTGCGCCTGCACAAACAAAAATCCCAAACAATTTATCAGGAAAAAAAAAAAAACCCCATCAAAGATTTAAACTTTTACAACCAATCAAATTTGTTGCAAATTCAGGGGCGTATGCAATTAGTTGCAAGGTGTTACGAACTAACGATCACAATCTCGAGTATTACATTATAAGGTCTCAAGTTCAAATCCCGATAAACAAAAACGACGACGACGAAACAGAAGGGAAGAAAGACTTACCGTCGCTGGTGGGAGCAGGGGAAGGAGCCATCTGCGCTTGAGTAAGTTGAAGAAGAGACATGATCAAAAACACAATGATGGGAAGTGCAGCAAAGCCTCTCATTGTTGATGCCATTTTTCTCCAAAGATTATTAAAAAAAAAAGTAATGATCTTTTAGTTTGTATGATTAAATGGTGTTCTTGGGATTTTAAAGCAAAATCTTTCTGATGCAAAAATAATTGACGAGGGAATAATAAGAATAATTGAATGGCGTGGTGAAGGGTTAGTGAGGGAATATATATAGGTGTAATCTTATGTGTCTGTGACAGGAAATTGGAGCTGGACTTTTCGTTGGGGGAAGTGGTGTGGAAGTTACGCGTTTAAGAGTTTGTAATCTTGTTTTTCACTTTTCATTTATTTATTTCACTTTTCATTTGTTTATTTCAATATTTCATGCTCCATAAGTAAATTACCGAGGTCGGATATTTAGAACGATTTTTTGAAATAATACTCAAAAAAACAAATGTTAAACAAAATGGGTCGGGAAGAAACTTGTTCAACATAATGGGGTGCAAGTCACCCATTTGTAAAACCGCCAAGGAGCATGGTGGTTTCAGGACTTGTGAACAGTAAAACAAAAATCTCAAATTTTGTGAACATTAAAACCGCCACGGGCCTTGACGGTTTTACACAATGTAAAACCGCTAGTCCCCGTGGCGGTTTTACTATTCACATTTTTTTTTTTAGTCTTAAAACCGCCAATGGTTGTGGCGGTTTTACATATGGGTGATGTGCACCCCATATGGTTGAACAAGTTTTTTTTCCACCCATTTTGTTTAACATTTTTTTTTCGAGCACTATTTCGTTAAACTGTTCGGATATTTAGGATTATAAGTTATAGCTCATTCGTTGATTCCAATTGGATGTCCGAGAATTGGATACTAACCCAATAGAAAACCCATTAATCAATATTTTCGTGGTCGAGTAGAAAGTCTTTAAGTTAACAGAGTGGTAACTCATCGATGATGTTCTTTTTTTCTTTTATTTATCTGTAAATGTTGTTTTATTGTATATTTGTTGGTCAGGATGTTGGAAATTTGACTGATGACTATAATATTGGCGGCTCATCGACTTGGAAGAATGAAGTCATCAAAGTGGACAAAACTTTTTATTTCTTGCCTTCTCCTACTTTTCCTTGTTCATTTTCACATGTACTCATCTATACGGTACTCTGTATAAATATGACTATTATGTATTCTAGATGAATTTGTGTCTCGAAGTTGTAGTCGCTATCAAGTTTAAATTACACTAGACATTTCTACTAACCACAAACTTTGTCATGGATTTATTGTAATTTTTGCGAAACTATATCTTTTGTAGTTTTCACAAAATAAATTTATGCCTATTAATCTTTCTTCCGATCATCAGCGTACTTGCTATTCGAGGATGTGTTTATCGTCTAATACTATGTTGAAATTTCGATAGGTCTTGAAGCAAATGATCCGTAAAAGCAAATTAAAATCAATGATAATTCGCACATCATGTTAAGGAGATGCGTAAATATAAAACTTAATATATATCCCATTCCTAATCTAATGAGTCATTTAGGTATTATCACACCATATTTTTGAATGACGTATACTTGAAGTTTGATCCTAATAATAATATTGAAAATTGTCAATTTTTTGGTAATAACGTGGTACCACTTATAACCTAATAAGAGCATGTGTTTCAATGAAAGCCATATAACTATACAACTAACATGGTTTGTCGAAATATGAAGTTTCACAATTTAACATGTGTATCCTTAAACTTCGGTTGTGACGTAACTCATAGAATCATCAATCTTATGCTACAATCAACCGAGTAAATAAAAAAAGGCAGAGAGAGGGAGTGCGGAAGTGGCGGAATCTCATGCAAATGTGATCATAAATTGACAACAACTACTAAATAATGAGTAGCAACAAGATTATGCCAACAATTGACAACTACTAATAATTATATCAAGATTATCCTCTAATAATAAAGAGTCCATTGAAGTATGATTGCTCTAACTCATAATTGACCGTTAATCGCTCGCTCCGTCAATCGCTCGGTCTAGCTTTCGTTACAAGATGTTACAACTCACAATTTTAAAATTTACGAAAATTTCACATAGTTGCCATATTATCCATATCTTCACTCAAGTACAAATCTTTGATCAACCGGGTCGATTTTCTAAAATAGAGGATAGTTTTGAACGGCCCAGCCCACCAATTTACGTGTTATCGATCTAGTAACAAAAACTTGTAACAACTAAGAGACACATGATGTGACAAAAGTAATGAGCAGTTTGGTGCAACTTCATGATCATGAATGCAAGTTTTTACTTCTCTTAGAATTATCAATTTGAGCTATACGTTTTACTCGTACTTACAAATGTTGTGGAACTATAAATAGAAGCGATGCGAAAAATGTTGAAATCATCCAAATTCGTTATGGAGTCCAAAACCGCATCAACCCTCAACATTTCTTTCGTGTTTGTGACGCTATTAATCACATATGTGATCGCTGACGCTCAACCAATTGTTATTGCTCCAAGCCCCGAAGAAGGTCGTGCTCTAGAGAAATGTGGCAAATTGCCTAGACCTTGTGGCGATTCCATATTTCAATATGTATTCGGAACCAAAGGACCAGTATCAAAAGATTGTTGTGGTAAGTTCTTGATCATGGGGATACCATGTAACGATCTCATAACAAGTGTGTTTATTCGTTTCTTAAAGTACAACAAACAACAAGCAGAAGAAGCCATGGGGAAGTACAAAGAAATTTGGGAACTTTGCAACACCAAAGGGGGAACACCTTGAGATACCCCCAATAATCTTAATCTTCGTTTTAATTACAATTAAAATTATTGTTATGTTATGAAATATGAACTTATGTTCCGGAGAATAATTATGGAACATTAAGGATAAAAACTTTGTTTGTATGAAACTATGAATTGAATGATGGTTATATATAAGCTTACAACATTAAGGTCACTTTATATTCGAAGCCAAATACTAGATGATTACTGTCTGTTTAATGCCTTTTATCGGGATTTGCCAACAACTGCACAACGTCCACTATAGTAAAGGAACTCACGAAGTCAAGACTAAAGAACGATAAAATTCGATCACCATGCATGAACTACCATGAGTAAACGAATCGAAGCAGAGCAATCAAGCCATCAAGGGGGATTGGAGGAACAATTATATGGACGGGAGATAGTCGAGACTACTACAACTTTTTTTTTTTTTTTTTTTTTTGGCAAATTCGACGGTTGGATAAAAAACAACGTTTACACGAATACAAAGAAGTTCAAAGAAAAACAAAATATTAATATAACATTGCCCAACACATTGCCCATTCCTTCAACATCAAAGTTTTTGCCAAAGCCCAAAAGTATGGCTAAACTAATTATGGCGTTACTTTTAACTTTTTTGGGTTGATCTAAAAGCTGGTTAGAACTACACTAAGAAACAAGTAAAGACATTGTGAGTGACAAAGCTCGGAGTCATCAACTCATAATAGTAACTTCTTCCACATCACTCTCCTTATAAAACAAACAAACCAACAAATTAACACGCTCCAAATCAAAAGCCAACATGTACACGTAATGCTTGAAAGAAGCTGAGTATTGGGTCTCTTCAACCGAAAAATATCTTATATATGAACTGTCTCAACTTTTAAGACCATCTATTCTTAATAGGGGAATCAAGATGAAATAATTTAGCAATAATTTTACCGTATAGAATTCACATTCAACTCTAGGAGATCCTAATATATTCTTACATTAAATTGTTTAAATATAGTATCCAAAGTTTATTATGAAGTCATAACAACAATTGAATGTACACATCATAGAATGATAGAAGCATAAAAACCCCATCAAAAAGCTATCCTTTTCCTTATTAAGAATCAAAACTAAAGTCTCAATCTTCACATCTCTCTTATTTACCCCACTCCCTCTCTTTAACTTGATACCCATCTTTTCTTAGCCCATTCTTATTCTTCCTTCCCCCTTTTTCCTACCCCTCTATATATATAGCATATCACAAAAAAGAACATATTCTCTTAGCAAACCAAAAAAAAAAAAAAAAGACAGAATTTCTATACATAACAACATTATGTGCCACCCGGGAACAGGGTTCTATTTGCCTGAGGGGGTGTCAGCAAGGGGAAGGACTAGGCGGTTCTACTTTCGCCCGCCGCCTTTCGCAGCCGGTCCTCCATCAGCAGCAGTAGTTAACAGGGCGGACGGAGGTAGTGAGGGGAGGAAGATGTGCATGTGCTCACCTACAAGTCATCCAGGGTCGTTTCGATGTCGATATCATCATGCAGATTATGAATGGTGCAGGATGAAATTGAGTACCAGGTAGTATTAGAGTTCAGATGAATATCAGAAACTTTAGCAGTAGAAGACAGGTAGACTGTCTTATGTAATGCATGTATGTATCTTATGTTCAGACTTCAGAAGCAAGTTATATATATATATATATATATGCATGATGTTTCAGCCAAATATTTTCATGACAGTTGAAAAAATTGCAGCTGCATATATGACATATGTCCATACCACAGATTATAAATTGTATTACCATACAAATTCATTTCTTTTACCTTCTGTGCACAATGGTACACAAACCCATTACAACAAAAAGTGCGAAATTGAAATTCGAACCTAATGTACAAGTCTATAAGTCATGCCATTCTAGGAATACTAGGTTTTATGGGTGATGTAATAACCGTCCAATGACAATTTTGATGCAGATGAGTTGTATACCACCTCTAACGACATGATCCGATAACTTTATCAGCTAAATTAGCTAAAACCCGCATATAGGAAATTATGCTAGTGATGGCTTGTATAAGGTAAGGTTTTCTATATGTGGTCATGTGGATAAGCATCAGACTATTAGTTTTGCTGCCGACATTGAAAGCCGTGCCGGTATATCCATTTGCCTAATTTCGGCTAAACAGATGACAGATGGCTGCTCAGAAAACGACCACACAGACACATCTGATCACAGCTTCCTGAGATTTCCAGAAATGTTACCAACAACAATTTCATCATCTATGCGTTCTCATTTACTCACAATGGACAGGTATGTAAGGTGTAACACTGTGCTATATAGTCGGATACAAAAGACACGACTAATTTTACCTCCAAATGTGTGAATGACCGCAGTTTTTTTTATGTACTATAGTGTGATACAATGCTATATCTGAGATGTATATTAGATACTATGAGATTGTGTACGCGTAAACTTGGACAGAAACCAGACTCAGCGACTCTTTTAGGCAATGATCTAAGGGGACGACATAAGACAACAATTACAGTTTAATTGCCTGTTTGGTATACAGAATGAACCTCAGTGAAACATCGAAGGTTAAACAGATGAGAGAAGAAAATGCAGGGACAAGCTTGGTTTATTACTCGAGTGCAATGCAATGGCGCAATCAACCAACAGAGTGTGGTGACATTGTAGGAACAATGCGGGTCGCTTAGGGATGGACCGTATAGATGATAGATCTCTCAATCACATAGACAGGTCACCTTTCGGATACCTGAGCCATAATGTACATACATGCCTGTACAGATTATTTACTTTCCATACCTGTAATTTTTACAAGAGTTACGATGCTGGACAGAAGTTGCAACCCCTCCTGGGGAAAGCTTCGGATTTGTTGAAGGGTGTGCTCCTGAAAGACCCCCGATCAGGCATTGTGTCTAAAACTCACCGTTACATCAATTGGGTGATGGGCTTGCCGCTTCTTGGAACTCAGATGAAGAAAATGGGGCAGGCTCTTCTTGTAACTGAAACGGATCAGATAGTAAACCAGAAAATCAATCCGAGTATGGAGGGCAACATGATAAATTTTCCGGGACTTCAAACTTTGACAAATAACAGCGTAAAAGCTAATCACCCAAGATTTCCACATATAAGCCGAATAAGAGATGTGCACTATTTTTCTCCACCTCCACTTTTCTATTACGAAGTAGAAAAGAAACGCCAGGAAAAGGCCATAAATGGACAGGGAGTGAAATACAAAGTGACTTCTAAAGGAGGCCAATTTAGCTATGGAGTATGGTACAAGCTAAAAGAACAGGGTCTTTTTTTTCTTTTCTTTTTTGACAAAGTGGTCAATCAGAAACAAAATACAAGATGGTCAGAAACTCACCTCGGGGTAGCAATTTTGATGGATGATTTTCTGGTTTATTGGATTTACATCTACCTCACATGATACTTTAGCCTGAGAAAGAGCCAAAAAAAAAAGATGATTAGAATTCATGCGCAAGGATCATGTCTCAAGATGAATTGTAAACCTAATAAAATTAAATTGAAATATTCAATCATAACAAAATCATATCAGAATGAGTTCTCAGGGATGTTGCTGGCCACCTGGTTTATATGCCAGTTTCGATCCTAACTAAGCTGTATTATCACTACCACTAATGAACAGATGAAAGCACATGATAGTACCAAAAATTACAACTGGTGAAGGTGAAGCAACCTTAGCTTGGCTGCAGCAAGTCAATTGTGAATGATGAAAAACAAAATCTCTACAGTAGATTGCTTAGATACTTCTCTTCAGCCTAAGTGAAGTATGAAGCATCGATGCTTCTCTTCTCTTTTGATTAGGTCACCGGAAGTAGGAAGGAGAAACTCCCACCAAAAGCTGAAGAAAGACCCTTAGATTAATCAATACTTAATTCAATACTCCTTTGTCCCTGCCTACTAGAAACATAGTCATAGACTACACCATCAATCCCAAAAGGTCCCATATAGCCATACCAGTCATAATATTTCTGGACTACTTACCCTGGACATTTCTCACCGTAATTCTTTATTCTGTTCCTTTTTTTAAAATAAAACTATGTTGATCCAGGGATTATTTGGAACGAGTTGCACCGTTAATCAGTGCATTATGATCGTAAACTAACAGTCATAATCTTTTTTTCTTTATTTTTTTTTCTCAGAGGAGTCATACCCCCCCCCCCTCCTCTCACCTCCCAGAATGTCGTAGTCATAAATGTGACCAACTAAACTATAAGGCAACAACTTCCCAATCACCTTTGCCTTTCCACTACAAAGAATTAATACCCATATCCAACACAATTTATTGACAATTATAACCTATTGACATTCGAGCCAAGAATAATCAAACATTGATTCCTATCAGACATCATCCAGTGTGTTAGCCTATAAATAATGCATCTGCGAATGTCAAGTAGCTGTAAGCATATGTCAGCTTTAAGCAAGAAATATAGCCACAAAGACAGTGACTTCCATATTTGGACCCTTTAATAGCTTCCCAGAAGAAGACTCTTATGCACCATAATACTCTCAGATAAACATAATTGTACAGAGAAGCTAAATTCAAACTTTAATCAACAATTATCATACGCTGTAGAGCTTAATGTGAAACAATTGGAAAACAGAGCTCATTCTAGTATAAATGTATAATCTAATTTCCTCATTGGCAAACCGCTCCTTCGTTCAATCAGTCAATTTCCATTCAAATTACAAGACCAACACAGCAAAGTCCTAAATCCCATAATTTCCCCACGGAGAACTAAACCTAGGAAATGTTGAGCCTTCTACCGAACGGAAGGATAAATTACGATTAGAACTCAACGGAAAAACAGAATAAGGCCTAGATCAAACATGCCAGTAGAAATGAGTTAGATATGCAAAAGGCTGCTTCAAGAAAAAGGCCTTCATTTATATACCATCAGAATAGCATTCAACTCAAATAGACATACAGATTTTAAGAAATCTCCTCCACATGTTAAAGTCTACTCCTATCACCTCATCTCCAGCAGAACTCCCAAGACTACACAATTTTCCCCACAACAAAATCAAATTACACTAAATGTGCTATCCACATAGTTGCAAAATATCTATGAACTCAGAATATTCATCTCACTCCGATTATCCACCACCTCAACTAGTGTTAAGTAGACCTGATATGGATACATTGGATCAGCATATCATGGATGCAGACCGTTGAGCAAAGTCTAGTGGCATGGCTGCTTAAGCCACCTTAGAATGTCGTAACCCAACTCTACGTCTAATAAAAAGCCAAAATTCATGATCAATTCATATTAGAATCACCATCACAAAAATAACCCTAAACCGAAAGTCCAGTTTCACCTCATCCAAAACCTAACAAATCAGCCAAATTCCACAACTTTCTCCATTAAGAATTAAGATTAACTTACATTCTAACTATTTACGATAGAAAATTCCAAAAGATCCGACCTCCAAGCTACTTGGAGCTACGCACATGTCCTTTAGACCTCATTCAGTTACATTCAAATTACACAGAATATGACAGTAAAGTTCCAACTTTTTACAATATAAGCTCCCCATTCCAACCACGAACTAGTTTGCTAGGGATGAGATTGCGAATTCAGACTACCCAAAGCCCTCAGCTTACTAAACATCGGTTTTCTTAAACATATACTCCCATCAGCATTCCAACTCTTCACAATACCCAAGCTCAAAACTTTGATCTTCAAACTAGTTACCGCGTGCATAATTCATCCAATACATCCTCAGACTACTTATCTCAATCACATATCATCCTAGAAATTAAACAAACATCCTCATAACAGTCCCAAACTTACTCAAAAGTCTCAATTACTACGACCTCCGAATTAGTAAGTAACAATACTTCACAAACACTTAACTAATACAAAATTCAGCCACATAACAACACCATTATTATCTCATCATTGTTCAACTTTTTCACAAATACTCAAAATTTCGATTATTTCGATTTCTGAACAAGCTAGATAGGGGTAAGGTTTGCGTACATTTGAACCTCGAAACCTCACACTTCCCAATTCACCACACAGTCATATAATTCAATCAAAATCAAACCAATAATAATTCAAACAAACAAAACGAAATTCACGATTTCAAACACAAAAACTAAAAAGCACAAACCTCAATAGGAATCTTGATGAAGAAGAGACCTAAATATCCACGAACAGAAGAAACAGTATCAAACGGAACATAACCAGAAGCTACATCTTCAATCAAATAAATAAAATCATGCAAAACTTGGAAACCGTCAAGATCAAGCGTCGCATTAACATACGACGATTGTTTTGCCCTAATATCGCCGTCGTGGGAGGACACAAACCCTAATTGCCGCCCGCGGTAGGATATCGCCACCGCGAGAGAGCGGTAGGAGAGAGAAAACAGGTCGCGATTTCGAACTTTGAGCGTAAGAGAGAGAGAAAGGTCGAGAGAAGGAGGGAGAGGGCGGGTGTGGACTCGGATGTGGTTGAGTCTGACTCGGACGAGTCGGAGCTCCGGATCGGCCGGGTAGAGGAGGTAGATTGAGAGAGAGAGGAGGAGAAGGGCGGCGGAGAGGAGGAGGACACGGCGGAGAAGGCGGAGGTAAGAGTTGTTATAGGTGGTTGTGGTGGTTGATTTTCGCCGGAAAGGAGTGGAGAATATTGGGCCGGGTCGGGTTTTTGGTTGGTCATGGTTCGGTATATCGGGTGGTTATGGCGGTGGCGGGTAAATAGTTGTTTGGTTTTGGTAGGGCCCGCCCCGGAGGAGGAAGACCCGTTGACTTTTTTTTTTCGAGTTAAATGGTTGAGTTTGAGCGGTATGATGATAGATACTCTGTGCTTAAGATTATTGTACTCCTAGTTAGGGGTGAGCATGAACGGGTACCCGCTCTAAAATCATGGACCCGGATCCGGACCCGTTTCTAACGGGTCCTAAAAATTAGGACCCGTACCCAGACCCGTTGACAACGGGTCCTAGAAATTAGGA
>JBBYHQ010000022.1:2301607-2318567 GCA_038382645.1 Spergularia azorica
TCCAATCGAAGCCCATGATCAACGATAATTGCAAGCAAGCCGTTGATGTAACCAGAACTATCAAAAGCAGCCTCATTTGAACAAGTCTTCCAATGAGCCATCATAGCACATAAGGCCATACTATCAGCACCACCCGAAACCCCCATAGCTACAAACCAAACATACTTTTATCACATTTCTGATTGGAATCAAAAACCAAAAACATTAAAAAGAATCCAAAAATCATGCATTCTGATAAGTGACACCATCAAAGTCATAGTAAACCCTTGCATAAATCTTCACTGATTCTCTCAATCTTATTCCAATTCTCATAATTCCAAAACAGACCGAGAAAGCGCCAATTAAACCCGAATTAAACCCTTAAAATGTTCAACTGATACTAAGCCAAAACTTAACCAGCTTCCCACAAAGCAACACTACAGTAGAAATTCCAACAGCACAAAAATTGTTATCCAAAAGTTTCAACCTTTCTATGTGCCCAATACCCCAAAATTCATATTCTTTTCGGTTTTTCGCTTCAATAATTCATCCTCTTCAAAACAAATTCAGCTAAGTTTTTTTTTTCTAATTTAATGATAACATTTTTAAGCAAAAACATTATTATGCACATCACTGGTACCAATATGTCACACAGACCAAGCTATAGTATAATATAAGACTAACATAACATTATGAATAATAAACCACCCTACATTTTACGATATCGTATAGGTTCGAATATTAGACCCCCTCATTGTATTCGCATTTGCGCCTGCAAGTGTACAATTAATCATATAATAATGGTAATGAAAAAATTGCGGCGGAGGAGGGAGCTGACCTATGCGGTGATGGGGTTTAAGAGCGGCCAACGACATCCTTCTCGCGAAAGCTTCCGCATATTCCGGCGAGACCCGATATCTTTCGGAGCTTTTGCAGTAGAATCGGGTCGGACTCCGGCGGACGTAGCGGCGGAGGAAGAAGGAACTGCCGTTCCTGAGGTTTATTGGAGAAATTATAGAGAGTGAAGTTGCTCCTCTCGCCATGGATGATGATCCTTCTAGCTTACGCTTCGGTTTTTATTCATGAATGGTGATTCAATAGTGATTTGGGTTGGGGGTAGAACTGGAAAAACCAACAAAAAGTGTGTAAAATGGTGAGCCCAAAATTTGTGTAAAGAGGACTAGAACCGTACTTTTTATTTTGGGCTTTATATTTATTGGGATCGGCTAACATGAATAGTTATCTAATAATCGTATTGGGTATGTTATAAAATTATTTTAAAAGAGAATAATCATTTCAGGCTTTCATGGAATCCAAATTTTGTCTTTTCCTTCCGTTGTTAAAATAAATTATAAAAAAAAGTCTTGCTACATTCCTAATTGGACTATGGCAATTAGGATGGTAGTATACATATGTTTGTTGTGGGCATATACTAAATTACTAATTCCAATTCGATTTGTTGAGAAAACCTACCTGCTTGATTGAATGAGAGTTGTACTTGTGGATTCACGGTTACACTGCACAAAGAGGTATGGCAACTTGTATAAATTCATATCTCAATTATTGATTGTTTTACCATTTATTACTATACTTTTCTATTTGATATAATCTGATATGATTAAATGAATTTGATTACAATTTGAATTTGTCAAAACTTTACTCAAATTCTTTTGAAACCGATTCTCATCCCATCTGTCTATGTGTTGGACCGAATCGAAAATTCCCAAAAAGTTTTGATCAAGGACTAGACCAAATTTAATTCGATTCGAACTGAACCACTCAATCCAGTCCGGCTCAATCCCAAAACTCCAATATGTTACCCACATTTTCTCTCTCCTCCCCTCCCCCTCAACCACACCGCCGGCAATGCACGTCCCACCACCAATTCTATTGGGGGTAGACCGTTTATCTGGTCACAAATTTGACCCGTTTAATCTCTGTTCTTCTGCTATTTGATAATCATCTGAGCCTTTCGTGATTAGAGTTGAATTACGAGTATTTGATTCTCATACATCTTTTGGCGTGTTGGATACAATTAATTGCAAATTAGAGCTTCCTTCATCCTCTCTGGATCTTAAATTGTCATCTATTCTTAGAAACTTTATTACTCAACTACATACTTGCCCATATCTTTTATATCTAACAAATTAAAGTTTGCAACTTTATTGATTTTGAGTTTGTTTTTCCTTACTATATAGTAATAGCTTTCATGATCATTATTTCATGTTAAGATTGCAACTTTAATAACGAGTTCGCAGTGATGAATCGCACAAAAATGAACATTACGACTTACGAAAGTCCAGCAAATATAATTGGCTGCTTATACAAACATCAGCCGCACTTTAATTTTTGGTCAATTTTACATTTTCTTGTCTCTTCATTTCTACAAGGAGTCAAAATTAAAGATGACTATATGTAGTCAAGTAGTGGTATTTACTACTAAGTAGAATATTGAATTCAAGTTGAGTTCGACAAATAAATAAAGCAATGTTATAGCCGTACTCGTCTCAAATACAGACTAACTATATAGTGCAGTAGATTAAAAAAAAGAGCGCGGAAAGTTTAAATTGATTGATTGGCAATAATGATCATGGAACTGATAAATATTTCCTGAACATTAGTACACGAGTTGAAACTTATGAGTATGAATTCTCCTATACAAAGCACTTCAAGAAGCTAGTGATAATGATGAAGAAATAATTCTCTTGATGAAACGAGTCGTGCTGAACAAGTCTCTCCATCGCAGCGTTTTGGGGAAGCTGATTACTGTAGTATAGTAAAGTGCTCACCATCGCAATTGGTTGCTTCACCATTGACGTCAACAGCCTTACAAATTGTCTCAATATCAACGGCTTTATAGCCTGCAAATAAAACCACACATAATTAATTCTTGCGTTACTCTCAATTCAATTCAACAATTCTAGACGATTACAGGAGTAAGGTTGCATACACTCGAGACCCGTTAAAAGTCACATGAAAGCACACACATAGACCTCTGGTTGTTCTGTTCCGCATGTGACTCAACAAAAAAAATAAAGAAAACTCATCACATGTGGTCAGAAGTTACGTTACACACAATGAAATAAAACGAAACAACGTATTTGTGGTAATTATGGTAATTAGTAAGTGCATAATAATAACAACTTACCATAGGAGTGAGTTAGAGGAAATTAATTCAGTTGTTGGTATGTAGAGATCGATCAGAAGAGAGGATTGAAGAAGAAGCTTGAGAGTGAAGGAAGAAAACAGAGTATAACTAACAAATACAAAGCAACTAACTTTCTGAGCAATTCGTCCAAGCAAATAACCACCATTGAAGAGAAATATTAATACTAATACGAGAGAAGGTGGCGACTCCACTTTTTTTTCTTTATAATTTAAGATGGAAATTATTAGAGATTATGATGTTTTATGGATATAATTATTTTTTGGTTTGACTTGGAGAAGAGGGTAGGGAGGCAAAAAAGATGAACACTTGGTCGGTTGACCCTATATAGCCTATAGCTAACTTACCCTCCACGAAATAATAATTAAAGAAACTTCTAATAGTGAAGATTCCTCTACTAATATGGCAAATTTGTGAGGTCTAGATGGATCATACGAGTATAAAGTATTTTTCTATTAGTCTTTTTTCATTTATCTAGCGTTTGAAATTAAGTTGAAATTCCGAAAAAAAATACTCTAACCTTTCGGTCATCAGTCATGGAGCGATATTTCTAACCACTCTTTGTTCTTTAATAATTTGAACTTGATGGATCATATATAAAATCAAACATAGACCGAACAAATTAAAATCACTGGATGGTGTGATGTTTGATTAGCTCGAGCATGATGTAGGTTTCATTAACTAGCTTACCAATATTCTTTTGTTTGAATGGAAGTTTATGTCATTTCTAAGTAAGAGTGATCAATACTATTTCTAATTTTCTATTGGCGTTGATATGATCTAGTTAAACTGATAGCTATTGTCAGGTGATACTTAATTTCGAAATCATGTCTTTGTTAAGTAGAATGGATTCGAAAACTAATACGCAGTATATTACATTCAACCCCATTCAATTACGGTAACTAGTACAAGTAAAAACTAGATTGAAGGAGACTTTTCAAAAATTTACAAATTGGAAATTCTTTAACATGTCCAAATCATGTGGTTGCCATTCGATCATATAAGAAGTTTTTGCATGACATAAGAGACTTTTCCTGAGCTTGCAACAGAAGAAATAAATGACAAGAAACACACAATGTAGTCAGTGGGACTGAAAAGCTCCACTAGGTATATAAAATAAAAAGATTTCTCATAGCAAGTCAAATACTCCAGGATAATGTAAGGACGGCGGGATGCGTTGTGTATGGAACCCAACAAAACGTGAACAAAGATGTCACATATAGTATTAGTATATACTTAATGATGCTAGGTTTATTGAGCGTGACCATGTCCGCTATTCTAAATGTACATAGAAATTAAGAAAAAAAAGAGTCCTTATAAATATTCAGTTATGTAACAAAAAAAAAAAAAATCAAAAGTTATTATAAATAAATAAAAAACATTGAACATCGTTAAATCTTAGGTTTTGGTGCTCAGCCCCGCTTGTTGCCTCCAATCGACACAAAAGATGTGTTGTCCATACTGCATAAGATGAACTTAAAGGTTACACACTTTTGACAATGTAGTGGTTCATATTGGATCATGCAAGTACAACGGCCTTATAACTCATAAGGCATATATTTATTTGTGAGAGACTGTTTATAAGCCCAATTAGACTTCATCCAAAACTTTTTTAATGAGGAGCAATTGATCGGAGTGCATTGTAAACTAGTATCGTCGCCTTTTTTATGGTACGGTGGAGTGAGTCAAAATTATGCACACAATAAGGAGATTCTAATGGGATCAACTATATTGAAATGCTCTAATTAATTAGATGATGATAGTTCAATTTCGTGATTTTGGCCTGTGAAAGCAACCAATAAGTTAAAGAATCTCATATCTTGATATTTATTTTAAAAAATAAGGAATCAGTCATAAAGTCTTTGTGGTTTGCTTGTAGAAGAACATACTGAGCTGAAGTGCTGAACTATCAAAATTCTAAGTCATAAATTAAAGAGTATATTCATGGAATATGTAGCTTGTCTAAGAGCCAAGACGTAGCCAAGACATATATACTCACAGATTCACGGGCATCATGATTCATGAGTAATTAAAGCAGTGGCGGAGCCAGGATTGAAAACTGCATTGGGCCGAAACTTATTTATCGGAGTTGGCGTGAGCCAAATACTACGATTTACCAAATTTCAACTAGTTTTATAGGTAAAAATACACAAAAAATTTCGATCTTCTGCAAACCTGGGGCGGGCCGCAGCCGGGGTAAGCCCCCCCTTGTCTCCGCCCCTGAATTAAAGTATTGAACATTTAACATACGGAGGAGTATATTGTAAGACCAAGAGTAGTTCATGATCGGACTTTTTTTTCTTTTTCTTTTTTCAGCATTGTAATTCGAGCCAGGTAAGAGTGTAAGACTAATTAAGGCGAAACTCTGATTAAGTTAGTTGTGTCTTGCGTCAACTCAAGTGGGCATAACAAGTAAGTTCATCATGAGAGTTTAAACTACATATCTTGATTCTTGACATTAATTGTTGCATCATCCAGAAAATTCTACTTCTTTGCTCTACATCAGTTTCTGCTTAGTGTGGCCATGTCGAATACTTCACACTCACCATTGAATCATTGATTAAACTCCAGTTACATGGTGTTGGGCTTAAAACACAAAGCTTCTGGGTGAAGGCACAGCAAGTCGGCAACAATCTGATGAAATTTCCTGCAGTAGAAGGAAAAAAGTTTACTTTGTTGACAGTGGGATTCGAACCCACGCCCTTTCGGACCAGAACCTTAATCTGGCGCCTTAGACCAACTCGGCCATATCAACTTGTTGCTCTACAACGCTTGCTAAATATAATTATGTGGTTTTTTCCTTTCTGTAGAGTATGTTTTTTTTTTCTTCTATAGAGTATATGATTGTGATGTACAATACCAAAGTTTTCAATTACAATCACGTTGACTAAACTAATTGTTGTGAATTAACAGATACGAGTTATTAAATGTGATAGTGACTATCGAGTTGGATACAGTCAAGTCTAACATGACATGATTTGTGATCGGCAATCTTAAATAACAATGTATAGTTATTCATATTTTTCATCTTTGAACAACATAAAATACAAAATAGATTTTAAATTTTATTAAATCAACAATTTTGATCATTTACATTTTACTAAACCCACTTTTTCAATCATTCCATGTGAAATCTCACGTTTGAGTTCGGAATTCGATAACAAACAATCCATTGTACAGAGTAACAAAAACTCGTCTAGTAGGACTACTAAACTAGCTCAATAACAACCTCAACACCAATGTGCACAAACAAGAAAGTGAGAAATAAACCTCATATCACACTTAAGATTATAATTTCGACGGAACATAACTCACAAAACACCATTCTAACGAAAACAATCCAACATTTACGGCTACTTTTAACATAAAATCGATTTAGTCCAATCGATATCTGAGTAATAATACAACTGAGCTAAATCCAACACGATACCGTATTTCCAAGTTGACCGAAACACGACCAAATTAATGCGTCAACTACTCCAATAATGCTCCCCCATCGTTCACAAAAACGTGAAGCGCAGCAACAAAAAGAAGTGACCGAAGACCGTTCCACATTTCAAATTCCAACCTTCCCACCCCCCTCCTAATTATTTTCCAATTTTGCCCTCAAAAAAAAAAAGAAAATTTCCAATTTTATATTATAAACTTTTGAACACAACCGCGCGTATAACAGCTCACAGGTGGACCGTCGTTGTTCCCTTCATTTCAAACCATCTCCGGATCTCCCCCCCTCTCTCCAGTATCTTCCTCGTCACTCAGTCTCCCCTCTCTCACCCTTGTCGCGTCTTCATCACGCTCCTCTCTCTCACTCACTCTCTTTCAATCAAAACCTTTTCTTCTCCTCCTCCTTGCTTTTCCTCCCACCCCAATTAAATAATCCGAAAAGAAATTTTCCGCCTAAATCATTTTCATAATAAGAATAATAATCATCATTAGCAACACAACAACAACAACAACAACAACAACAACAATAACAATAACAACAATTACTCTTACTTTCCACCTTTTTCTCAAATTATTTTGAGTTAAATTCTCTCTCCTTTGTTTTTTATTTTTATTGGTTGATTTTGATGCTTAAACCCTAATTTTTTCAATTTCAATTGAATTTGGGGATGAATTTAGTTGGTAGGCAAATGCAGAGGACAGGTGGCACACCAACATCATCATCAAATGATTTTATTGAAATTCCTTCGAAATGGCTTCAATCAGCTGCTCTTCCTCAGGTAAATTCTTCGCTTTTTTTTTTTTTTATTTACTGTGTTCTCAAATCTTTCATATTTTTTTTTGATGTAATTTTGATCAAATTTGACGCTATACAAAGTTTATTCATGTTTAATCGGTCGAATTATCAGTAAAAAATAAAGAAATTTGACTTAATTTTATGATGAAATTTGATTAAAATTTTCGTTAATTTTTGGTTGAAATGATAATGAAAATAGGATTATATGATGTACGGTGCGGAAGGAGGAGGAATGAAGTGGAATGATAAGAGTAATAATAATAGTAGGAATATGCAGAGGAGTATAAATACAGGAGGAGGTGGTGGTGGTGGAATTAGTAGTAATGAGGAATTTCCGTTGGATCCTCCTTCGCCGCCGAACGCTGCACGGTTGATGGCTCTTCGGAGAGCCGGAGCCGGTGACGCCGCGTTTTCGCCTCGTGAGTATAGCCCTGGTTTGCTTGATCTTAATTCCCTTGATACGGAGCTTATTCCTGAGGTAATCTCTTTTTTCCTGTTAATGTTTTATTGTAGTTTGTGTTTTCGTGTTAGGATTTCGAGCTGTAGGTGGAAACGAGGTTGAATGTTTGTATAATCGACGGTTTTTTTTTTTATGTAAGGCGAAGAGAATAGATAGAATTAGGTTTGAAGGTTTTTGAGTGTATTGGAAATGAGGTTGAATGTTTGTATAATCGACGTTTTTTATGTAAGGCGAAGAGAATAGGTAGAATTAGGTTTGAAGGTTTTTGAGTGTATCGGAAAAGAGGTTGAATCATTGTATGATCGGCTTTTTCATTTAGGGAGAAGAGAATAGATAGAATTTGGTTTGAAGCGTTTGGTTGGGGAAGGAGATGATGAGAGTGGGGTTTACTATACGTATGAACGAAATTGATGGAGTATTGGTGTCGAGTATAGGATAGAGGGAGGAGGGATGAGGATGTTTGTTCTCGAGTTTTGGTGTGTTATGATGAGAATACTTTCGATATATACAAGGTGTTCTTATGAAGTTTCAATAGTGATGCTAATTGTGTGGTAATGGGAGAAAGTCAAACATAACTGAAGGAAATGATTACTCATCGAGAATTGGAGATGTATTACCTTTCATTAGGAAGGGATATGGACACTGGTCGTAAGTTTGGGAAAATGAACAAGTGCCGTGTGTTATGGATACTTAACAAGATAGTTGTTGATACTGTGGTTGTGCATGGGGATTCGACAAATGTTCCCTTTTACTTCTCAGTGTTTACTCTGAAATATTACGTTTAAACTCATTTAGAGGACCTTAAATCTGATTTTTAAAAGAATACTAGAAGTTGGCTTTATTCATCAAGAATCAGGAGCAATTTTTCCATGCGGATTGTAGTCTTCTAAAATTAACGTGTGATTGCTTGGAATAGAATATACAACAGCCACTGATAGTCTCTCTACCTTGATGACTAAAGTTCAGTTGTCAGTTTGAACTCACCCTTGGTGTACTTACATTGATAATAGATGTCAGCAAATGGCGTGTTTGATGAGCCTTCTCTTAATCAAACTGTTCGTGGAAAGAACCTTGATGACTCAGAACCGTATCCTGCTACCAGCAGAAATGCTAACCGGTCAAACTCAGTAGCCAAAATCAAAGTGGTGGTATGTATCTTCTTTCCAAGTCAACACTGCTTTCTTGACATGAATTGAGATCGTGATAAATACTGTAAAGAATGTTCTGGTAGTGTTTCTAGTTACAGAGCATCAATTGTTTAGAGTTGTTCTTTTACTTCTACTAATTTGATGCAGGTGCGGAAAAGGCCACTGAACAAAAAGGAGATTGCAAAAAAAGAGGATGACATTATAACCACAGAAACGAATTCTACTGCCTTGACTGTCCATGAAACAAAGCTTAAGGTTTGTGTCCCTGTTTATGTTTTAATTTGTGTAGGCCAAGGCTTTCAGCTATTGAGATGAAGGTTCTTGAATATGATGGCATTATGTTGTTGAATATTGTTTTACCAGGTTTGTAAGTTCTCTTAATGAAGTATTTTCTCATAGAAGAAAATGTTTTTGAATGTTGAGTAAGTTGTTTTTCGTGCCTGCATGCTTTAGTTTCTGATTTTCAGACGGACCAGGAGTTAAAGTATGTAGCAGTTGTTTTGTAACTTTTGTTGGCCTTTGCCTGTCCGTATAACTCATGAGCAGTTATGCGCCAAAAAGAAGAGAGTATGATATTGAATATGTTTAAACTGGAGTCAGTAAATTATATATCTATCTCTATTCTAACTTGTTAGTGTGTGCCTGATCTATATGATAAATTGCACTAATTTAGTATAGCCCTATCAAAGTTTACTCTCTGTACCTGTTGGAGGTTATATGAGATTTAGCTGCCGTTTTGTGATAAAAGCTTACTGTGTTTTAATATTGTGTTTTCCCCCATGCTTGTTATTTGGTGGTGCGAAATCTTATTAGGTTTCTATCAGGTTGATTTAACAGAATACGTGGAGAGACATGGGTTTGTTTTTGATGCAGTGCTGGATGAGAATGTTTCAAATGATGAGGTAACCATCCATCTAAGTTTCTTCAGTGGTAACCCCCCCCCCCAATTCCTAAGCCCTATGATTCGGCTCAATTTGCCGTTGTTTGATGCAGGTCTATGGCAAAACTGTTGAGCCCGTTGTACCTCTTATATTCCAAAAAACAAAAGCAACGTGTTTTGCTTATGGTCAGACAGGCAAGTTGTTTTTGTCTAGAAGTGGCACAAAGTTGATGACATACGAAACATGATCTTTTTAGCTCAAATTAAGCGTCATGATTTTCTGTTACAAACTTCATGTGTACCTTACCATTGTAAAAAAAAAAAAAAACTTCATGTGTACCTTCTCGTTGTTGCCACCATACTTAACCTGCCGTAATTGGATATTTTGAATCTTTCTGATTCGTTTTGATTATCATGCAGGAAGTGGAAAGACTTACACTATGCAGCCACTACCCCTGAGAGCTTCCCGAGATATTTTGAGATTAATGCACCATACTTACAGAAACCAAGGATATCAATTGTTTGTCAGTTTTTTTGAGATATATGGAGGGAAACTTTATGATCTTCTCAATGACCGCAAGTAAGTTGTTGTCTGCTGCTTATTATGGGCTTATGGCTGTCTTGAAAAATCTGTGGTAATTTAATTGCCTTTATACAGGTTCTTGTGCATGAGAGAAGATGGGAAGAAGCAGGTCTGCATTGTTGGCTTACAAGAATATCAAGTATCTGATACTGAAACAATACTAGATCTGATTCAAAAAGGAAATGGCTGTAGAAGCACTGGAACAACAGGAGCAAATGAGGAGTCTTCAAGATCACATGCTATACTTCAACTGGTCATTAAGAGATCAGTTGATGCAACTGATTCAAAGCCTCCTCGAGTTGTTGGAAAGCTTTCATTTATAGACCTTGCAGGAAGTGAACGTGGTGCAGACACTACAGATAATGATAAGCAAACTAGGTAATCATCAGATTGTATAACTTTCCTCTAATTAGCCCTTGTTGCTGGCCGTTTTCCTTGTGGATTTTGTAACTTTCCTCTAATTATGCCTTGTTGTTGGCCGTTTTCCTTGTGCTTCATTCATGTAGAAGGATAAGAAAAGGCAACAGACCTTTCTCCTGGTCTGAGACTTTCTTGAACTCGATTTTCCTTCTTATTCTACTTTAACGAAAAAACCTCAGTTCTTACCAACCTGGGTTGGTAATCGACAAGCTGCTACTTGCTAGGTTTTGATTCGAGTCTCATATGTATATTGAATTGATAGAACCGTAAAAGTAAGGATATCCTATGTTACAATGTGGATCAGTAGGTTATTATTTTGGTACTCGTGCATCTTTTCTTTGCAGGAAGCATATATGACCTGTTTATCTTACATTAAATCATTCTTGCATCTTTTCTTTGCAGGATGGAAGGAGCTGAAATTAACAAGAGCTTACTTGCTCTGAAAGAATGTATAAGAGCTCTTGACAATGACCAAAATCATATTCCTTTTAGAGGGAGCAAGCTTACTGAAGTCCTGCGAGATTCATTTGTTGGTAACTCAAGAACTGTCATGATATCATGCATTTCTCCAAACGCAGGGTCCTGTGAACACACTCTCAACACCCTGAGATATGCTGACAGGTAGTTCTCGGCTTTTGTAATATCAAAATGTAGTTTTCCGACCAGCTCTAACAAAGATAAATGCTAACAGAGTCAAGAGTCTTTCCAAAGGGAACTCCAAAAGGGATGTATCATCAAGTGCTCCTAAAGACTCACAAACCTTGAGCTCTAGCTCACCGCTTGGGCCAACCCTTGAGGAAAGCTCACACGATGATCTGAGTGGAAGTGACAGGTTTGGATGGTCAAGAGAATATGAGAGAGAAGCTCCTCCATCTCCCAGTATTGAACGTGTTCGCAGTGGAAGGGCTGACAATAGTTCTGCTTTCCAATATCAGGCCAGTGGTGTAGTTGACATGTCCCCAGATGATTACATTTACTCTGAAGACATAATTGAACAAGAGAGCCCTTCTTGGATGAAGAATAGAAGTGGTGAGATCCACCAAATGCCTGCTGTAGAGACCAGGGCAAGGAAAAATGACTTGCAGAGTAAGCTGAAAGACCTTACTGAATTCCGCACGAATTATGCTAGTTCAGATGATGATCTTAATACTTTGCTGAAGGTAATGAAACGTTTATGGGATACTAGTATGTTTTAGTTTCTATCTTTGTTATACGCAGTAAAATCAGTTGCAGTCTGATGGTGCAATTTCTGACACAATTTACATCTTTTTTCAATCAGAAACGACTTCTCTATGTTCATTTGGGACATCTGTGTAATAATGTTGTTGGTTCGATATATATTCATTGTGGTGCATTTTGTGGCAGGAAGAAGAGGACTTGGTTACTGCTCACAGAAGACTTGTGGAGGAGACCATAGAAATTGTTAGGGAGGTCGGTTTGTCATCTGTTATAATTCTGAACTGGCTCTTTTCGCTACTTCTGCTTTGATTATTAATTTTGAATGGTATCTGCAGGAGATGAATATGTTAGTTGACGCTGATCAGACAGGGAATCAACTAGATGACTATATTTCTAAGCTAAACTCCATTCTTTCTCAGAAGGCTGCTGGGATTCTGAAACTGCAGAACCGGTTAGCCAATTTCAAGCGAAGGCTGAATGAACACAACGTGTTAATCTCTACATCAGGACAGTAATTCTCTCAGGTGGGTCACAGAATGCTTTTGGTGCGGCGTGGATTTTATCCAGCCAACTCCGGTGTTTCTGATTGGTTTATGCTGCATCAGAACGCCAAATCGCGCCTGCAGCTAGAATCGAGGACTTGGAAGGTCCTGGCATTGTACTTATGGTTTTGTGGTGGTTTGTTTACAGGGCGACTGATATGCCCTTATTTCAGAGAAATCCCCCCCCCCAATGAAAAGGAAAACCAAAAAAGAAAAAAAAAATACAGGTTTGGAATATACAGGTTTCTGCTGACTGAACATATCTGTAAAGCTTTTGCAGCAGTGTAATGTAACTCTACTCATTGTGAAAGGGCACTGTTTTAGTGCGCTTTGGTATAATGGTATGAATTGATGGGAGTATCTCACATCACTATATAACGCACTTTTATCTGTGAGTAAATCTTATTCGGATCTTCTAGAGTTGAAAACTGAACTCGAAGTTTACCATTACAAGCAAATGTTGGATTTCAGAAGTGAGAAGAGTACGGTGAGTAACGTGGCTGAGTTCAGCATCTGCCACATGTACTTCACTGAGCTTTTAGACGCCTATAAAAAACACGAACAAATAGACTAATGAAGCCCCAAAAGGGTAAAAGGGTCGAACACGAATCGAATATTAAGCCACCAAAATCTAAACAACTGTTTCCAGGCTCATTTTTGGCCCACGATGGAAATGAAAATGATGTTTTGATGTCACGTTTGCTTTAGATGTAATCGACTTCTACTCTCTTTTCATTGTAAACCCGTCTTCGTCGCTCTAGTTTTTCACCTTATTAGCACTAATCAACCAAATATTCACTAATGGTGTTCACTAAGAGTCGCTATTTACATTTTGACTTTTGAGCGGTTGTTAGTGTTTCCATTATCTTGTAGATAGATGTTAGGTAGCTAGTAACAATAAACAGTCAATGTATATGGGGTCAATAAACATGTTAATATCGATAGATAGTAGTGTTTTCAGTGTCTTGTAGATATATATTAGGCAGCTATTAATAAATAACAATCAATGTATGTGGGTGAATAAACATGTGTCATGTTACTCATGTAACTATGAGTTCGTGATTATTGGGAAACTAATTAACTGTACTATTGAGCTATAGCTTTGAGTGATAGTTTGCACACGTATGACATACTACGTGAGTATGTGGTAAGCACATAGCCTTCTCAATATTACAAACAACCTTTTGTACCTCATTAGTACTCGATGTTTGGTGTATGATACAATCCGATATGATCTAAGCTCTCACGAATGTATTATTGAACTCCTTTTCTAAACACCACACACTAACTAAAGTAGTAAAGTGAGTATACTCTTACAACCAAGTAATCAAAATTTATTTTCCCGAATGTGGGATTAAGAGTTACGCCTTAACCCGTGTCTTTGGGACATAATCTCTTTTTGCTAGATGCACCGCCCTGAAAAGGCGACAACGCAACACATTGGGCCATATTCCAACTCACAAAACTACAAGACTAATCATTTTCAAAGGATCAATTTACTCCCTTTCCTAGCATTTTCATTGGTTCTTCTATATTTCACATTTGTATATAGTATTTGAATTTGATCCACATCTTGATGTTTATGGTCTACTATTATTTTGAGCGTGAGATTTAATAAAATGAAAATACCCATATAATATTATGCTCAAAAATAGTCACACGTCCCCAAAATATCTAGCTCATAAGACCAATGACGTGTACCCAAAAAGGCACTAAAAGCATTTTTTTTTAAAATATCAAAGAAATATCATAACCGGTATTTCTCATGCCACGTTATCTCCTCATTACTATATTATATTACTATATATAGATACTAATCTGTTTACTCATAACTATCTAAGATTTCAATATTACCAATTATACAAGTACGCTTAATTTTATCATATGATATGTACTCTTCTTAACAAACACACAACTCAAAAAGCATCACACTTGTCAAACCTTAATAGAGAAATTCTTCACCAAGTTTTCCATACAAACACTATAAAAACCTCATAGTGTATCAACCTTGCTACATACACAAAAGAACATATAAAAGGCTACTAAAAACGCTACCAGCTATCAACAACCAACTGGTTGTATGGTGCTTAACGGGTTTTCGTCGCTAATGTGAAGTGAAAGAGTGTGCATTAAGTTATTAGTATGGATCAACAAGGTGGAGGTGGCAACAGTAGTAACAATATTGGTAATATGGTGGCACCATTCGTGTTGAAGACGTATGAGATGGTGAGTGACCCTTCGACGGATAATCTCATAAGTTGGGGACGAGCTAACAATAGCTTTGTTGTGGTTGAGCCTTTGGAATTTTCGCAAAGGGTTCTTCCTTCTTATTTCAAGCATAATAATTTCTCCAGCTTCGTTCGTCAGCTTAATACCTATGTAAGTTTCACTTGTTGATCAATCTTGTTATTTCTCATTTGATCGTCTATCCATATAGTCTATTGGTAATAAATTTGCATAGGTGATAGGTCTATACTTGGCAATTTCGCATGCATTTGATTTCTCGTAGGACTGTGTTACCCGAATTTTATAATTCTGACCTAAACTAATAAAGATTCTCAATTATTATCATTTAGTCAACTGGGTGGTAAAGAGCATGTGTTACGTAGCGACTAATAAGTAGTGGCAAGATATACTCATCTTCGTTCCTTTCGTTTGTTAACGTTTACCTTAAACCATTGACCAAATAAAAAGACAGAGTTATTATATGTTTGAGGCTCATGTCCCGAGAAGCATTGGTTCGTTGTAGACTTGTAGTTGCACGTAGGGAGGTGTAAAAATAAATTTCGGGAGTGTAAAAAAGATGGTTTCCCAAATATTGGGATTTGGGGCTAATAATCACACTGGTGAAAGTGGAAAACAGGGGAGTTCTGATTTTAGTGAAAGAAAGTAAATTGTGGGAAGAATATACTCCCTCCTTCTCAAAATTTATATCTTTCACATTTTGCGACACTTTTTTGAACTTCGATATCTCTCAAAATATAAGGGTAAAAATTATAAAATTATAATCTTGTGAAAGTATATTTCACAACGAATTCAATGGTATAATTTTTATAATTTTTGACAAAATATTTTTTTATGAAATTGAAAGTCAAAATGATAGGAGTTTATTTAACCGCAAGCGCACGGGTGTCGTAGCAAACGGGTCGATCTCAGGGAGACGGGAATCAAGTATTAGACACTTTAGAAAAAGGGTAAACTACGCAGGAGAAAAAGATCGATGTGTGATTTTTGTACTAATTAAACTAAGGTAACAAACAGTGATAAGAGAAACTCCAGGGCAACGGTATCACCTTTAACAATGATTGATCAACTAACAACATATAAAAACGGATGGATTCAATTGCCATCTTGGGTGAGACTAATGTTCCTACTTGTTAACATGATAATTAAGAACTAACCCTATAACTCCCTCTCGGGCTCATATAAGGTCTTCCTAACATGTAATAGTTCCTATTCTCATGGCGTCTACTACACAATTAGGAGCATTAAGAGCAACACATAATAACTCAACTATAATCTCCACCTATTCTCATGGGGAACGTCTAATCATGATAGAGTTTTCTAAATAGAAATCCGACTCTCGCAGTAATCTCTATTGAGTACTCCCTCCGGTCCAGATTAAACTTCTCATCCTCTTTTTTAAGGTTTTGACTTTGCTTTCCCCATTTCCAAAGTATTACGTTTTTTGTCGAGTGAATAATTATGGAGGCAAGATAAAGATGTTGTTTATAACTAGGTTTTAAATTTATTTGCTAAATGAATCATTAAGAATTATTTATTAGCTTTCCTTTTAAGGTGCGCAAAAGGGAGCGGGAAGTTTAATCTGAACCGGAGGGAGTAACGATTAATCAAATCTATCAAATTCACATAATAATTCACAAGGATCAAATTAATAATAAGCACAACCCTATCAAACCCAAGTAATACAATCAAATAAATCATACAATTAAACCATTGATCAATCCAGTTAAGGTTCAACCTAACCCTAGATAAACGACTACTCACAAATTATGAAATAAACAATAATAAAACTAATTAAGAACATAATTAAAGAGAAAAAAATAGAAAAAGAAATAAACTTAGTTTTGCATAAAGAGTGTTGAAAGATTGAACAAGAATTGAAAGAGTAGCCGCTGCGAACGTACCAACAATACGTAAAAGAAAACCTAAAAATAAAACTAGAACAAAAGGGGTCCTCCGTACGTATGTTAATCATACGTATAAATAGTTATTTTCTAGTTCCTTAACTTTCCAAATAAAGCTGCCGATATCTGCGATTGGCTATGAAACCCAATAGGCTTTAGCATTTCCATCGCACTTCTGCATCGTCTCGCGTACTTTTGGGTTTTGGGTATCATCG
>JBBYHQ010000022.1:2326356-2348136 GCA_038382645.1 Spergularia azorica
AAATATTGCGAGAATGAATGATAATCAAGTATAAATGGGGGCAAATATAGCAATTATAGCACCGTAAAGTCCTATATGACTATGCAAAATAAGGACTTATCACCTTTTAAGGACAAGAAATTCGAGTTTCTAATTTCTATGATATTGCCGTATTTAACTTTGCCCCCTGAGGTATAATGTAATTTTTCTTTGGTATATAGGAGCAGGCGAGCAGCTAATGCTGCACGGGTGTAAGTATATAATGATTCGAACCGGAGACAACTGCCGAATAAGACGATTTTTTACCCACTAGGCCAACATTGATCCGTATAACGTAATTTTTCGTGCTACACCCGTATCTCGAATTTGATGGGTTGGATGACCCATATTAAGCCTAACAAACGCGATGTATGGGCGGGCTTCTTTTTAACGGCCATCGTTAAACTATAAGCCCATATTTTCTCCCCAGGCCGAGCCCATAATAATTTGGCGCGAAATTTCAACAGTCCTTTACCCGTTTTCCCCGCCAAAATGAATCTTTTCCTGGAAGCTTTCCTCATTCCTCAAAATACTCAATATTTACGCCTCAATCTCTCGCTTTCTCTCTCCAAAGTCGAAGATTCACTTTCAGGGTTAAAATTCAAGCCTTAAAATCTGGTAATTATTATTTATTTGCCTAATTTGTTCTTTCTTTTTCATGTTAAAGTACTTCAAATTTTACTTTATTTTGAAGACTTTTGCCACTTTGTAGAAGTAAAAATTCGCAGGATTTTATCGGTTTTTACCTTGATCGTATTTAGGGAATTCGGACGATTAATTTAGTGAATCACTCGTCTACTATAGGTGGGTAGCTATCGATTTTCAACTTCGTAGTATCGAAATTGGTGGACCCGTGGGTATTGGAAACCCTAATACGGATTTTGCTTAATTCTCCCGAAACCCCTTTTGGGATTTAAAGTAGAATTTAGGGGCGTGCTTCGATTTTCGAGTGAATTGTGTTTGGTCAACAGATTAAGTTGCTCGTGGATTAGTAATTCGATTATAATTGAAATGTGCGAAAGACCAAAAGTCTAAACTGACGGTTTAGACCTAATCAAATACCTTAATAAAGTCTTTGAACGCGCCTTCTCATGGTAATGCTCTTTGGGCTCGAAGCATGGATAATGCACATTTCCGCACATACCTTGTGCTTTAGACTCCACTTAATTGAGAAGGGTGCTACTAAGATTTGAACTAAAAGCCTCGGGAAATGTGAAAGAACCATCTCAACAATGTGGACTAGTTAAGGTAGCTATGGCAATAAACTTTTGTTAAGTTTGTAAATGTTGCGATTTGGCCCCTTCAAGTCATGCTGGTGTACTAATCTAGTAATCGACATTTGAGATGTGGTGGTAGTGTAACCAGTGCTAATCACACCTGTCCCATTTTCCTATCCCACTCCATGTACCCCTCCATTCACATTTTAGCATTGCATTATAACGTAGTACTCTGGTCAATATTCCAGTAAGATAAGGAATTCAAATGAACCTTCTTATGGCTTTAGACATGTAATTGTTCATGTCGAGTTTGGTAATCGTGGAACTTGGAATTGAACTTGAAATTTGAGTGACCTTACACAACTCGAGCTTAGGATTTCCTCATCGCATGAATGTGTAGAGAAAATCAATCGAAATGTACTTATTGTAATTGTTAGTACTTAAGATAGGATGTGAGTTTCTCTGACTCAATAGGTCTGCAGACGATGTTTCACAATGCAGCGGAAATGCATGTGATACTGTAGGACTCAAACCTTCTCAAAGGGTTGATGAACAAACAGTGAGGAAGAAGATTGCTAACATGATTGGCCTCCATAAATACCCCCTGTCAATTGTTAATCATGTGGGATTTCAAGACTTTTTGCGCAGTTTGAACCCTCATTTCAAAATGGTGTCCAGATGCCAAGTTAGGGAGGACATTGGTAAATCCTATAAGACTGAGAGATCAATGCGACAGAGTATACTAAAAGACAGCGTTGCTAGGATTGCAGTTTCAATTGATTTGTGGACATCTCATGACATTAGACAGTTCGTAGCTTCTACAGCACACTTTATTGATGACTCTTGGACTCTACAAAATTTCCTCTTCGAGTGATACCTTTAAACCCTTTCTTTTGTGTTTGGTCTTGTTGTGTTTTTTTCTTCATGATTAGTTCCTACTACAGTTTGTTTTTGCTTCAGGTTCCAAAAGCTGCCATATGGATACACAGAGGGAAGACTCATGGAAACTTATCTAAATTGTTTGCTTAGCTGGGATCTGGAGGAGAAGCTATCTACACTGACATATATATGATGACTTTTTTGATGAAAAGCTTATCAAGGAAGCCTACTCTACCAGCCTTAAACTCAAGGCGCTCATCTTAGGAGGGAAATTCTTGCGGATGAGATGTTTTGCTCTAACTCTAAAATCTCTAGTAAAAATTGGCCTGGAAACACTTGGGGATGCAACCATAAAAATTCAAGATAGTGTTGATTATTGGACAGCAAAACCTCAAAGGCATAATAAGTTGGTTTATCTAGCACACAAACTTGGTGTTAAGTCTCGCAAAAGATTGGTTAAGTGCTGTGGAACTCAGTGGGAATCTGTGTACTTGATGCTTGAAAGTGCTTTGTCCCTCAGAGATGTGTTTAAAATGGAGGAGCTCAGAGTCAGTGACCCCGGGTACACTAGCATTCCTAGTGAAGAAGATTGGAACTTGACCCAAGAAGTTTGTGGGATGCTGAAGGTGTTTTATGAGGCAGCAAGGATTTTCTCAGGGAAGAATTATCGTACAGCCAACGAGTACTTTCAGAAGGTCTGTGATGTGAAATTGGCTTTATCCGAGTGGGCTGCATCAGAAAATGAGGTGGTCAGAGACATGGCTTCAAAGATGGTCGAGAAGTTTGATGAATATTGGACTGAGGTTAACAGTCTCTTGGCAGTAGCCGCGATTTTGGATCCAAGATACAAGATGTATATAGTGGAGTATTACTTTACAAAGATATACAAAGATGGAGCTCAACCTGAAATTGACAGGGTCATAAATTTATGCTGCCAGTTGTTGGAAGAGTACCATACAAGGCTTAGACTTAGACTTGATAAGGGCTCTAAGCATGTCAAATCAACTTTATGTGCTCAGGAGGAAGATCCTATGTCTGCATTTGATTCTTTTGTTGCCGAAAGGAAGAAGAAGAAGAATAATGACACTGTAAAAAGTGAGTTGGCCTATTACTTAAGCGAAGGCGTCCTGCAAACAAATGATGTATTCAATATACTGTCTTGGTGGAAAGCCAATGGAGTGAAGTACCCTACACTGCAAATGATAGCTAGGGATATTCTCGCTACTCCCGTTTCCAAAGTGGTTTCAGATGCTGCATTTTGTACAGCTTGTAGGGTACTCGATCAAAATTTTAACAAGCTCAATCGAGCTACAATTCAGGCTTTGATGTGTATACAACTTTCTGTATAAACTTCATATCCTCTGTAATTGTATATAAATAAAGTATCTTATATATTACTCTTCCTTGGATATAGAGCCATCTGTGTCTGAAGATGACGAGGAACCAGATTATGAATGAGGAAGAGTGATGGCTCCAATGTGCATGGCAATTTCAGGTAAAAACCGCCGTAGCTCTAGTGCAATTAGTCTTCAATGTTCCACTAAATGGTGCAACTGGCATTTTGGTTCTAATCTGGAATACGTACACAATTTATCTGTGCATGTCTTGGATTTTGGTAAATCTCATGAACTAGATTATGCATACTATTTTTTGCCAGGAGAATTTCACTTAGAGTGACCTTGAATTCTGAATATGGTGTAACATCCTGACATGTTATCTGCACTACTTAAAGTATATTCGTGTTTACGCATCCTGTTTCTCCTGGTTTCGTCATTGAATTTGTTACATGGAACATGCATATAGGGGCATTCATTCACAATGCAGTGATTGTAAAGCCGAAATCACTCCTTCTGCCTACAGTCCATCCGAAAGGTTATCTATCCTTCACTGTTTTTCAACCTCTCCTTAGAATCTAAGGTACCCTGGTAGACAAGACTCACTGATGAAAATAAACTTATAGTGGAAGACAAAACAACATACTGTATACACACAAAACATTATCCATGTGCGTTTCAGGCTCCTGCCTAGGGTGAGGTAAGGGGGTTGTTTCCAAATAAAATAAATAATTGAAACCCAATATAAAGAAAAAAGGGGGATGCCTGTAAATGTGTAGATACATCAATTATTTTTGGAAATTCTAGGATGAACAATAGCGACGAGGAATGCTCAAATCAAAACTAAATGTAGCTTCAAGAAGAAGCTTACAGATTCACTTTATTGCAATGGTCTCAGAATGTTAGCTGGTGTAGAAACCTGAGCACCCAAAAATTCTGTGCAAATTTCTTTGAAGAATTTATCAACTAAGTCAAGATAAGCAGGACATGTGAGACGAGAGTAGTAATGAAGAACTTCTTCAACATCCTGCTTATGATCAGCATTACCCTTTTCGTAGATCATGTTCAACCTCGTTTCCCTGACACTTCTAGAACACAAATCAGACGGTCTGAATCTTCGTATGACACTCAAACTCTTGCTCTTATTTGAACCTTCATTTTTTTCTCCACGACTCTCAATTCTCACTTTCTCAGCATCACCGAGTTTACGAGGGTGCAATTCATATGTCTGGCTGTTTTTCACTGGTGCCACATTCTCCTTCACTTCATTTCTTGCAGCATTCTCGGAATTTTCCTTATGTCGAAAATTTGTGTAAAACTCCTGACTCTTACTACTGCTCTTCTTACGTCCTCTACTCTTCACCTTGCCCTTGTTAGAGTCCCATTGATGGGTGAACTCCACATAAAAATTGTCCAACTCTTTGCTACAAGCTTCAATTTTCGGCGTCTTAGGCAGCTTTTCATACGTGCTCCCTCCTTTCGAAATAAACGACTTGAAATTGTCTATAGTTTTCTGAAAAAACTTCTTGGTGGTGGATATAGAGTTTCTAAGCAACATTTCTGTAAGTTGTTACAATCTTCTTACAATATTTCTTCATAAACATATGTAATGTAATATGATGATGAAGAATTTTAACCTATGATTGATTATAATGAATGTTTGCCTAGACTTGTAGGAGTATAATAAAAGAATGAGGACGATTGTGGTTTCGAGGTTATAATTTTGTAAGTAAATCTTTGGATCACACGCTCCTTGCTTTTCATTGTGTTCTCTTCTACCTTACTTAATGGTCCCTGTCTGGTATTCTCAAAGTTCCAAAGTTCAAATTTTTGAGGGTCCATTTTATGCATTTTATATGGGGAATCTAATACTATAGTCCTAAGTCCTAACTTCACTTCCTTTACTTTTACTTTTATGATGATTTCTGGGGTTGTTGTGACTCTCTATAGGGAAACATATGGCTCCTTGTTGTCGTTTTTACAAATTTTACATTCATTCTATAGAGAGACCGTTTCACACAAGACTTGTTTATAACTTTTGAAGATATGGATGTTCTGGGTATTTTATATATAAGCTTAATTATAACGTGTTACTGGTTTTAGTATGAGGAATACTCAATTTTGTTCTCCTCGTGGTGCAATTGTGATCGCTTGTTTTCTTGGTGAACCACGTAAATTTGTTTGTTGTTTCTTACTTGTTTGCCCAGTGCTTTTTAGCATCCATATGTAAAAACTCTATCAAGCATGACTACTACTAATTTAATTAACAATTCACTAACATTCTTTTAATTTTTGAAGTCAAATTTCACTAGAATTGTTACTGTGGGTAAAATTGTAAAAAGTGGACTTAGGGGTTAGGAGAGGTGATGAAGACCCATAACAGCTCAAGCCAGAAATTTGGCAGAGGGTCCTTATCAGAATAGGAGAGGACTTGGGCTTATAAGTATGACCTAAGGTTCGTGTATGTGAAGGCTAGCTAGTATATGGCTGGGTTTTCTTGGTCCACACATCTTGATATAGGCATGTATCAACTACAACAAAGCCAATATTCTACCAAACAGTACTTAGTATGGTTAACGAACTTTCCTAGTTTTGGATATATTGACATTTGGTACATTAGTTTGGTTGTCTTGCATTGAGATGGATAGAAATCATTGCTTCATATTGGGGAAATGATCTCTAGGAAACGTTCAATGTCTAATCAATTTTCGGACTGCCCTTCTGAATTACTTGACGTTTTGTACGAGTAACACTTCCAACCTCACGCTCACGCAACTATTACATGCTTACGGTAACACATGTAACGTCGACTTATCTGACTATTGTTGGTCCAAAATGTTTTGGCGGCAAAAGACCGATGTAAGAATAGGATTCCAATTGCTTTATTAAACACCCAAAAAAAAAAAAAAAAGGAAAAGGGATTTAAGGTGCTCTAGAGTCTCCGTGATTGGCGCATGATTTGTAAAGACTATTCCTTTTTGTTTTGTCCTCCCCAAGTCTAATGGAGTAGTCCTTTTTCTTTGTTTGAACTTTGAATGCCCAACGAACTCACTGGCACTTCTTAGTGTAAATAGGATAGTGCATGGACACATATATACCGACGAGATGGCAATTCAATGTCGTAAAATTGACTTTTGCTAACATATGAGCGTGCTTTTTTTTTCTTTTTTTTGGTACAAAAGAGCAGCTAATGATGCGGAAGTGGGGGTATGAGGATTTGAACCTGCAACAACCCTTAGGTAGGTTGAGTTCCTAATCACTAGGTCAACCTTGATCCTCAACATATGAGCGTGTAATGGAACACACAAAAATTAGGATACTGTCACAATAGATGAGGCGTTAACCTCCATCTCGGACATCTAAATTTGTTTTCAGACATAGATAAGGTCTACATCTAAACTTGCATTATAATTTGATGCAATAATGCTAATCGGTAAATTAGACGCAAACCAAGTGCTCAAACTTGAGCAGGGTAACACACGATAAATGCTCGGAATCAGCAAGAATATAGTGGATTGTTTGGGGTTACGCTCAACTACCAACTTTGAGGTCATGGTTTAACCTAAGGGGGCGGAATTTGAGCTCCACATCCATAAATTCTTAATAGAATATATTATTTCAACATAATTTAGACTCGGCTAACATGAACTATAGTATAAGATGTCGATGCTAATTTGCCAATTGGTAATCGTCAGCGTCCAGCTATTGTAGATTTAACATATTTAAGGCTGCAGTGGGTTTGGGCCACGCTACGGCTTGGATGTTGATTTTGAGTATTGGACCACCTATTATTACCCTCTTCTCAATATTTGGTCCAATCTGCGACCATGGACTTCTAACAGAAGGCCCAAATCTAAATATCAGCGTAGTACTTTTGAAATGGATCCACACCATACAGATCCTCTTCACAATCGATCTAAATTTTTTTGGGAATGATGTGTTTCCGAGTACTCCCTTCGTGTTTATATTTTGTTTGAACGTGTAAGAGAAATTCAAATAAAAAGTATAAATTGGAAGAAACGAAGGGTGTGCGATTTTTGGTGTACTGACACATTTGTTTTATAATTTTGTAAATTATGTGATGTTCATTTCACACATAATCGTATTACTGTTACTCATGTGTAAAGTGTAAAAAAAAGTCCAGACACCGAACTAATTGTCAACTCACGAAGTTAGTGACGGACATTGTACTGGACACGGATACGCAGCCCGGAGTTGTTAGTAAAAACACTCCTAGCTTCCCCACCTACTGTAGTAGAGAATTTAGAGAACACCAGCAAATAAATTCTCAAAAATTAAAAACGAAAGCAGAAGAGAGAGAGAGGGCAAAAAGGGATGATACAAGGAAGAAGAATGATATTGAGAATGAATCAGAACCCCCCAAAATGTCCATCAACTCCTCCAAAATAGGCAAAAAAAAAAAAAAAAAAAAATTGAGAGGGATCACTGTCATCTGTACACTGTACTACTATACTACTATAGCTTTAATTTCGAACCAAGGTAATTAATTGGCTCTACAATCCAAAAAATGCGACTCGTATTTAATACGAAAGCAACCATTTATAGTTTTACTGCGAATATAGCAGCTACTTACAGTTATCTTGTACAGATATTATCCAACAATAACAACATTTTGGGCCTTGCAACTTGGGAATTTTTGGCTAAGTGAAAGGTACAGTGTACTGTTTACTGACAAGAGGAATTCTCTAAGAATTGGCGCAGTTGTTATTGCTAAACTTTTCAAATTGGTTCCTCGGCTCCAATTAGTATGATATAGGTTGTCGACGTTTGGTTTGAATTCGTCACTCATTTTAAGCACAGGTAAATAAGAATATGGAGGTCATGGAGCTAGTACAATAGTTAGCTTTTACTTTTTACCCTCCCGTTAAACAGTTGAACATCGACAAGTACGATAACAACAAAAGAATCATCGATTCATCATCGTCATTACTTTCATAATCCTCTATTACCTACATCTCCAACTTATAGTGACGTAGGAGGGGCAAATGTACATAGTTTCTCCACCAATACGTTGTTTTTCATTTACGTAGGAAATTGCTCTGATCGACCGTAACTTCACAATGCAAGATATAGTGACGTTTTAGATCAACGTAAGATAGCAATCAAACGGGGACAAGCCAAAATGGGAAAATAACCCCACAATGCTTGGCCAACTACATAGCCTACAAATTGCTTATTTTTATTTTAGTTTTGTTCATAGTAATTGAAGTTCATTTTGCATTGTTACCACAGCAATGTCATTTTCATATGCTTTGGGAAGGCGCTCCCTTGAAATAGACATTTCAAAAGATTAGTATACAAATGGAGTTTATATCATTTTCATGAAAAAAAAGGGCAAATAGAGAAACTGCCCTAACTGGTGATTATGATCATAATTCATTCATCAGTTGAATTTTTCTGGCAAAGTAAAACAGAGAACTCTGACTTTTGTGATTTGTACTATATCTTTTCTTGTTTTACACTTTGTCTTTCATGGATTTCAATTAAAATAAACAATAATTTTGCGATCATTTGCATTTTATGATTGTGGACCGAGTAATTCATTTTTCGGTAATGGAAGTGCTTTGGTAAAATGACAGTTATATGGCAAGATACTATCAGTTGTTAAGATTGGGCGAACTTAAATCTCATCACGTTTAAACACCAAACGACATTACACCAAACTTGTTGGGTAGTAAAGAGCAATTTTCCGAATTTAAAGCCAATTATTGTTCATGTATGTTGTTGGCTTTGTAATTTTGATATTTGGACACCAAATAACAAAATGAATGTGAAGAAGCTTGTGGACAAAATCACCAAACTTTAAAAAATCGAATCCTTCATTTGATTTGTTGTTTGTATGTTAATGACAGGACGAAAATTTGTAATGCGGTAGGTCATCATTTGCTGCATTTTTGTACTAATTGTAAGCTAGCCATTAATTAATGAAAGCATTTTGTTTTTGTGTTATTAGAAGTAGATACAAATATGAGGCAAAAGGAGCCAAATTGTATTAGATTCTCAGGTTGGTACATATAAAAAGACAAGAAAGTGGAAACTTATAGGCTCTCATATGTCTTATTTTAGCTAACTTATTATTGAATTCGTACTATTTCCAAATCTACTAATTATGCTAATACATTAATATCTGCAAATTTGTGTTACATTCATGGAACATATAAACACATCGACAATATGAAAGTACTAATATTTGATTTGTTCTCTCTGATGTACTCGTATGTTTATCTACGAATATATACATTGTTAGTTTGTCGCATTTTTATGAGTAGAAAATTTTAATAATTCATACACAAGAGATTACATATTGAATACTCGTAAGTCGTAATTACTCCGTATTTTTGAGTGAGTGCCCATTCATAAACCATGCGGAAATGTATTTGCCCCTAGACTCAGAACGTTTTTAATGCTAAAAGTTCCATTGTGTAACTCACATTTCATCATTACGTATCGAAGTGACATTGATTATAAGAGTAATTGATGATTTAATTTATTTGACCAGCACCAGCTAGTACATAATTTTCTTATCAGCTTAATCACCACTTTGAATGTTAATTAGTGCATATTGCACGAGGTGCACATCGCGTATTCGCGTCAAATGGATTAAGTTGTTTTAATTAAAGACCACTTAATCATTGACTGGTCATAACTCATTACCTTCAAGCAATTTAGATATATATATGGCTAAACCTCTAAAGGTATAGTTTATCATGACAAATTGACAATGTTTGTAATCTTGTATGATTGATAAAATTACATGTACTCTATACTCTATAGTCCATAGTGCTAAAACATTTGCTTGTATTATGAGATTTGAACGAAGTCACGAACATAAATTAACGAATCAATAAAAACGTAAAGAGTATATACATGATCCAGATTCCAGATTAACAAATTTTAGAACAATTTTTTTTATTATTGTTTTTGAAGTACTTATGGAGTTATAGTTATTCGATAATAGAAAAATAAATAAATTTTCAAATTATGAAATACGCTCAAATTCAGAGGGAAAATTGTTACGAAAGTAAAATAATCAAGTACGTAAAAATGGTGTTACCCCTAATCCTGATTTTTCATTGGACAAAAAGAAACCCAAGAAAGTCAATTGTGAAAAAGGAAAAAAAAATAAAAATGATGCCCAACTTTTTGTTCTTTCAAACAGTTTCCTTTTAAGCGAAAGAACCACTTTTTTCCTCTTCATCATCAGCCTTTTTACAAGTTCAAAAGATACCTCAAGATCTAATAAAAGTGCATGTAAAAAATGTCAAAAGTTAAGGAAACATCCAAATTCCAAAAAACATGTTTGTTTGAATTTTTACCAAATCAACCCAATTGACCAATTTACCCCTTTCTTTTTACCTTTCTTTCATAATAAATTTCCCTCCACAAACAGCAACAAGACAGAAACTACTCAATGACAAAGATTTACTAGCAAGAGTACAAGACCATATGTAAGAATGGGAGATGTTATGTTCACTCTCTTTGGGAGAGTGATAATAAACACTCCACCTTTTATTAGTTGTAATTTTTGGTTATTGCAATTAATACTATAAGTAGATGATTATTTTTTACCCAATAGCCAATAAAATGTGGAGTATCCATGATCACTCTCCTTAGAGAGTGACCATAGCATCCCCTTGTAAAAATTGCAGTTCATACAATTGGTTCAACTCAAACTCCATTTAATGCTGTTAATAATTATAATAATAATAATCATCATAGTAATTAAATTAAAAAGTTAGTACAACACTACTACTCATTAGCAAATTATTACCCAAATTTTTAACATAAAAAATTGGGAAATAATCAACTTTTTTTTTTGGACATGATTTTCCTACTTTTTTCTTACCACACTTTTTTTTTTCTTAATCAAGAACAATGAGTAAATAAAGCATCACAAATTTCTGAAAAAACTTCAACAATAACTCTATGATGATGAGTAGAATTAAGAGATAAAAAACACTGCAAAAGCTGCTCCAATTCCTTAGCACCAAATATTTGCTTCTCAATTATCATTTCCACCATTGATGTTCTGAAATCATTGTAAGGATCACTTGAACTCTTTACCACTGCAAACGTATCCTTCACTCTTCCTTCTAATGCCACATCTTCCACCTCCTCTTTCAGCCTCGAACCCGGCTTTCGCCTTCTAGGCCTCCGTGTCCGTGTCCGTGTCCGTGTCCGTGTCCGAACCCGTGTCTGATTATTATCCGAATCATCATCAGATGACAAAGATATTGACTTTGATGAGAAAGACACAGACTTTAATGATGAAAACATTTTCTGTTTTTCATCATTTTCCACCTCATCACCACTGCTGAACCAATCACCATTATCATCCGAAGAAAAGCTAAATGGGTTTGGTTTAAACCCGTTTTTCCTAAAATGGGTCGTTGTATTTTTCTCCTTATTTATTTTCTTCTTCTTTTTAATATTATTATTCCCCTGTTTCTGATACAGGGGAGATGCAGGGGAAGCAGGAGGACACAACCTACCGGAGTAGTCGCCGGCGGGAGACAGCAACGAGTATTTTCCGGCTATTTTACGGCGAGGGAGGTTGTTTCCGGCAGTGGCAATGATGCAGTTTTCTCGAACCATCTGGTCAAATGTTTCAGGGCATCTAGGCTTGCACATCATCCTTGTAGAAGAAGCTGAAGATGATGAAGATGAATATTTATTTATTTGTTTTGGTTTAATTACAAGATTACGAAAAGGGTATTTTTCTTTTTCTTCTTCATCATCAAGATTCTTGGGTTTCTCTATTAGTGGAGGTTGTAGAAAGATGGGATTTTGAGGGGTAAAAATGGGATTTTTACTGTGATCAATAACTTCAGAAATGTTTTGGGTTTTGCATGAGGAAGTGAAGAAATTAGGGAGTTTTAGGAGCTTGAATTTGTTCTCTCTCTCCATTTTTTGTTGGGAGAAAAGATGAGATAATGTGAAGTTTTTTGGGAAAGAAGTGGATTGTGGATTAAATAGAGGAACTTATCAATGAGGCTCCTTTTTTTTTTTTTTTTTTAATGAATCAACTTTGTCACTGACTCACTGTCCAAACAATAAATAAATAGACAAGGTCAATTTCTTTTACATTTAAAAAAAAAAAATTGTAATACGTGCACTTCCTTGATACAATTGTTACATACAATACAAATTTACTGTGAAAATGTCATCAACAAGTTAATGCCATAATTTTGACGTCGATCACCAATAGGCGAGAATTTGCAAAACTTTTAACATTTGATGATATTTTTCGGTATATACTCCGTATTAATTATAAATATGGATTAATAGTTACTTACTAAACACAATTACAATTGTACACAAAGCTTCTCTTAAATTTTTTTTTTTTTTTTTTGGTTAAATTCGATAGGGGGTGTAGTGGGCATGATATGGACAAGTAAAGGTTATGTGTGGTGTGAAAGGGCAAAGAGCATTGATACTCCTTCATAATCATATTTGAAGAAGATGTCCATTTTAAGCTATGTTTTGTTTGCTTATTGGTCCATTTTCAATTCCTAGACGGCGCGGCTTCCATCTACATACTCCTCAATTTAATGTCATCAACTCCTCATGAATTTCTTTTTATCAAATCACTTTGCTCTTCCTATGATTTCATTTAGACACTTGATAATTTCTTGTATAGGTTCGAGTACGGTACATCCATAGCATCCATTTTCCATACCGTGTACTTTTATGCTAAGATTGTTGTGTTCTAATTTCCTCGCATTTCATTTGCCTTTGCCAACTTTGCATAGAAATATAGAATGTATAAATTTTCTTGTCAACCATTTTTTTTATCATTATTATTGCTTATACGTACAAGCCCGAGAACCACATTTACGTAACTGATTAAGAAAAACATACTCCTATAGTGTTAAGTAAAAAAAATACGCGGATGTTAAAACAATAATTATGACATTTGAATCGGCTTATGGATAAATGAGATATGGGTGAATATGTTATTAAAACTTTAATTTGGAATTATTTATCATTCAGTAAATAAGTATTATTGATCGATCATATTTGATAAATAATTAGCTTAGTTCACAAGTAGTTTTCCCCCTTCTTCTTAAGCCATGTACAACGCTGAAGCACACTCTCCATAAAGCACTAGCTCTCCGACACATTCTCTCTCTTTGGAGAGTCAATACCTTACTTCATCACTACAATGCTATCACTCTCCATTTTAACTCTCCACCTCACTTTTAGTGGGACCAATGTATACATTTAACACATTTTCTCACTTTTCACTCCCTTTTTACAATTTTTTTTCGAAAATAATCAAAATAAGTTAAATACTTTTCACTATCACATAAAATAAATCGATCTCAAATTTTTTTAACATATGGAGTAACATTATTTTGAAAAAAAATTAAAAAAATGATTTTTTTCTTGAAAAAAATTATTTTTGAAAATTAATTATTCACAAACTTAATTTAATTTATAAAATAGTTAAATTATGATTTATTACCATAATTTGTAGCATATTATATGGGAGTTGGTGGGGTATTTGAGATGAGTGAAAGTTGTAGCTAGCTACATGTGTGTTGCAAATGGAGAATTAACTACATCAAATGTTGATGGAGAGTTAACTCTCCATTCTCTTGAAGCACGACACTGTGAGATTATAGTTAACTTCTTCTTTCTCCTCTCTTCTCAAGAGTTAACTCTCCATTTCGTTGAAGCACACCACTGTACCTGCTCTTACAATCTTACATTCTTACCGTTGGAATCCAATTAAATTTTACGGCTACTCATACTCTACCTTTGAGCTATGCTCCTAAAGTTTTTGTCAAAAATTAATTAAAAAATTGTCAATTTGGGAATGAAGTACTACGACATATTATTCCTTGTTCTGGAAATAGATGTCTGTAAACTTCTGTTGAAGAACTGTACAAAAAGGTCTTTAATCGTAGGGTAGTTAATATTTAGTTAATATTGTCGTTGAAGTTTCCCAATTACATATAGAAGCATCATATGAACAGAAGCTACCTTACAGAATACAGAGCAACCAAATTTGGGTAATTTTTAGTTTGAAGTTATACTCCATAATGCCCAAATTTCCCTTTCAATTTTGCTGCGATAAATTGACAACAGCACGCTGCATGCAATGACCTAAACATGTCGTAGATGGTACTATATGTGGTTGTATTAATTAGTTACGCATTTAAATTTTGAGCAGTACTAAACTAGACTAGTACTACTACATAACATACATTGCGAAAAGATTACTAGTACAATTATTGTGTTCGTTTTAAAGCTTGTTTGTGCACGGTTAATGAGGAGGCGTATAGTTGACAAATCGGTTAATCAAAGACTAAAAAAAGGTCATTATGAATTAGGCAAGGTCAATTTCGATTCATATAGTTTTAAAGCCTAACCATATAAACCATTACTGCTACTGGTTAATAGGCGATATAATTCTATTGGGAGAGCATGAATCCATGCACACATCTAAATTTTAAGTTGTAAGGTTAATTTTTGGCTTTCGGCTGACAAACTTGTACATGTATATACTTGATAATCTTACATATCGACTCCTTATCAATTGAGCTAGTCGAAAAAATATTATATTGAGATCACTACAAGAATATAGTACATGGTACATGCGCACGTCCAGTTGTCCTATAAATCTAGTGCATGAACTATTAATTTTTGAATCTCTTCGTAGCGTAAATAAATTAACATTTACTCCCTACTTTTAGCCCCAATGAGCACTACGATCTTTGCGGAAGTATGATTTTTTCCTTGAGCCCGTGACCAGTTTGACTAATTAAAAAAGCTTTTTAGCATGTCAATTAAACTTAAAAATGTGGCCATGATTAGATGATCTTGATCAAGATAGGATAATTAAATTATATTTCTATAGAACGGTGTTAATTAAATAATTAGAAGAAAGATAAATGGGAATAATTATTAGGGTTAGTAGTACATTACTAGTACTAGATCAACGCATTTTCATGAAAACTAACGTGTGCATTATGTGTATGCATATCCGAATTCCCATGATGATGCTTTTGGCATACAAGACAACTTAGGTCATGCTAACTTGCTAAGAACAATTCATATATTTGACATTTTAAGTGTTTTTTTAGACTTACAATATACACCCTCTTAAGTCCTACCCACTAAGATTTCCCCCTTTCATTTTTGTGTTTTTTTAGTAGTTGTGTTTGGAGCTACTTCTACACCAAATGAAACACTCGCTTACCTTAAAATTAAGTGGAATTAGTATAATGTAATGCAGAATAGAATATGTACTAATTTTTAGAATGATTGGACGATTCATTTGGTCTAAAAATAACTCCAACCATGCCTACTCAAAATCTGCTTTCGAAAGGGGGAGATTTTTGTGGGTAGGACGGAGCATCGATCAATCACTATCGTCGTAACTAATTAAGAAGATTGACGATAACATAGTTTGATTAATTAATGCACCACAATTTAGAAAGTAAAAAATTTACCCCTTTTCATAACAAACGTTTTATCTTGATTGAAAGTCTGAACATGTGCTATTTATTTTGAAGCAGTTTATTAAAAATAACGTTTTATCCACGGATCACCAAATTAATTCAAAATAAAATGTTATAACATGCGAGAATGCGTGTGTAACACAAGTATTACAAAGCTCCTAGCTACAAGCAATTGTTAAGCCCACCTTAAATGTAATAGGTACTTAAGAATACTAATTAACCCTAGAGAAAAGTAGTGATTAAGTCCTAGAGAGAGTGAAGACAAAGACAAAGTGCTTCACCTCCACCTTTTCCGACCTATCATATCTAGCAATCTTTTCAAAAATTTCAAGTTTCAAATCACGTCTTTTCAATTTACTAAGTAATAATCAACCCATTATTTTGTCATTAGCAAACGTCTAATACGAAATGTCCCTTGTATTAAAGGACAAAAAAATCAGAGGCCCAAAAGAAACAAATGAAAGAGCCCAGTTAAGTTTCACGTTCCCAATAGTATGGGCCGCGCATATCTTGCCCAAATAATTTTATGTGAGGGGCCCTAAAACACTTAAGGGTGGGGGACCCTAATCTTTGAGGGTATCCCAAAGTCATGGAACATTCCAAAGACAACCCAACAAAAGACTATCCCAGTAAATTCAGTACCCACCTCAAAGTCTAAGGACACAACAAATAGCTAAATGACATGTTTTAGGACACAAGTCTTTGCATTTTCAAATGTCGAATTTCTAACTCAATGACAAGTAGAAGCCATGTCTTTTGAGCCTTTGCTAATATCCATAAGGCCATAACATTGACTTCCATTACTTTTCACATGATGATGCAATGCTTGGGAAGTTGAGAGTTATAATTATTAATTACCGTCATACAGTTTAATCCGTTAGATATGACAATTCGACTATACTCTAGTGAAGCGATTGCATGCATGACAATAGATGAAAATGATTTCTGGCATGGTTAGTCTTTTCCGATGTGATGCACCCACCAAGCGAGCTAGCTCTCGGACTCGATATAGTCATCATTTTGTGGATATGCGTCTCAAAGAGAGAGTGACAACGCCATCTTGTGTAGACCCTCGTCAAGGTATCCATCCATATGATCGATAAATCCATCTTGTGTAGTCCCGTACCTTGGAATGCAACACCACTAAATATATAATGAACATCTAAAGAACTATGTTAGGATTTAGGATGATCAAACAGTTCACTCAACTTGAGAATTCAAAAGTTTTTTGGTAGGTCATTGTCTGGCCACACGTCGTTGCAACTTCACTTGGATTATATTGATGCCCACAATAAACGAGATATGTAGTGCAAAGAATTGGAAGTACAAAATTAATTGCATCGATTTGGATTGTCACACATTGGTGGCTTCCTTGTGGAGTTGTGGGGATCTAATTCCTTTTTCCATTTTTCAAAGTTTTCATGTGATTTTTTTTTGTCTCAAATATTGGCACTTTGCTTATAAGAATATGAAATGTTTTTTTGCGTCAAATATGCTGACATTAGGTAAGTTGTTGGTGATGTAATTTTACTACTAGCTAGTACGAATTTGAATTGTTACTTGACGTAAAAGAAACATTCACATCAACCATATGTCATATGTGCTCCATAGCACTCCACACTCGATAGCGGAGATGTCTTAACAAACACATATCTTTACGAGTTTCTACTTGTTTTTTTTTTTTTTTTTTTTTCTTCCAATGAAGATCAAGGAGTTATTTTGAACTCCTTGTTTGAACTTGGAATGCGCCCATTCCTTGCCGTGTCTGTCCATTCTCTGACGGTTTTCTCTTTACACATAATGTTTGGTTTGGACATAATTTAGTTAATTTGGTGAGTCGTTTTGTTTCACATCAATCAAAATACACACGAAAACTACTTGATCATACAAAGGCCGCATTTCGCCTCCAAATCACCAAGACGGTAGTCCATCAGAGCATATTTATGTTCAATACTTCAATTGTGTCAAATGTTAGGGATTGTTTGGTATCGTTTTCTGTTTTTAGTTTTCAGTTTTTTTTAAAACCAAAGTCCCGTTTTTGAAAGCCAGAAAAAAGTGGTTTTCAGTTTTCTGTTGTCAGTTTTCATTTTCTGTATGACTATTATAGAAACATACATTTTAAATTAATTTTTGCAACTTATTTAGCTACACTTTTTTACGCAAAAAAAACCAAAAACTAAAAACGGAAGTGATACCGAACGGACCCTAAGGTGTTCAAAAAAAAAAAATGCTCAAGACTTGCACATGAGGCAAGAAAACGTTCCATCACCAAACGTGAAGTACTCCACATTGAATGAACTTATAATTTTGGATCTATGATGACAAAGCGTACCTTATGCTAAGTGGGCTGGAGCTTGGACCATGTTCGACCCCTTTTAGCCCACAAAGTGCCCCATCAATATTACAGACTTGAAAAGCTTGTAGCTATTGGTCAACCTTGGATCGAACATTTTAATTTATTATTTTTTTCTTTTCGGGCAGGATCGAACTTGACAAAGTAACTTTAAAAAAAAAAAAATTTAGAAGTGTATATTCAGGCCACACGCAAATTGTCTTGTGTATTTGTACGAGTTAATAAAATTATTGTTTTCTTTATATGCATTGTAGTTGTTATAAACTTTTTTTTGATTGATAGGAGTATCCGAGTATATGCACTACATGAATGCACAACATGTTTTAACTTCAATGCAACCACTAAACTCTCCTTCATGAATACTAGAAGAAAAAAAATCATGAAATGCCACTCTTCCATCACTATTACCAAAACGGATGATTGGACATACAAATCAAGGATCTGCCGGGCTCGTTTGATATTAAGGCCCGCTTCCACTTCGACTTTTGATCTCCTAACGTAGTAACGTGGTTAAATAACTTTTGAAACTCTTTTCTAATCATGTGAAAAATGAAATCTTACAGCGTTGAAATTTACATTTTCTAAATACCGATGAAATTCGGTTTTAAGACAACAAAAAACCGATAACCAAAACGATACCAAACAAACCCGACTGATTGTCCGTCTTTATGGTGTGCTGTCTGAAGTGATACGAAACCCAACCCGACCACCTCTCCGAGATAAACGAAGAAGAACCCTCGCCTGTGATTTGACTCTTACATACGCAAGATTATTACAATCTATCTCCTCTCAAATTCTTTCGATCTTTGCACTTTACCCACCATTTCCCCCTTTATAATTAAGGTAAGTTGTTAATCCCAAGTTTACACCTTTCTTTCTATTTTCTTCTCAATCCCCATTTCCCATTTCATGTCGTCTGATCTGCTTTTCTGCTTAGCTCAGCTCATCTATGATCAACACTTGTTTCATATATTTCTATGTTTTTGATATGAGTTTATGTTTTAATTCTGTTTGTAGTTGTGAAACTTGAATGGGAAGTTAGTGGATTTATAATTGGGTGTTCAGCTGTGCAAAATTTTGAGTTTCCTACTTTAGTTTTAGCTCAAATGTGTTAATAGCTGTAAGAAAATTTGTGGGTTTGTGTTGAATCATTAGAAAGCTGCTGTTCTTTGTTGAATTGGGTATTTTTTTTGCTTCTGGATCAATCGCATGTGGTGATTTTGATTAATTAGTGATTAATTTTGGGTTTTAGTTTGCTTATTAAGCTAATTAAGAAGTAGCAAGCAGTTCTCTTGATTGGTGTGTATGGATTTATTATGAGATATTGAGATATTTGTTGTAGATGGATTATGGTCTATGGATAGGTGATGAGTTGTGGATAAAATGGGTGAATTGTGGGAAGGAAGTTTCTTGTAATTGTGTTAAATGTTAACTTCTGTTGCCTTTAGCTCGAGGTTAAGATTCACGAGGTATCTCGTAGTTGGAGTTTATGAGGGGAAATTCGTTACCTTTTTATTGTTAGGAGCCGTGTCTGTTGATTTTGGCGAATGGGAAAACTTTGGCTCAATGGGCGATTGATTGAACTCAATGCAATTTTCGTGAACCACGATAGTTGATAATAATAACGATGCTGTCTTCTTATCACTTCAGAAGTTGAATTGTGATGCAATTGAATCTGTTAAGTTATGAAGAGATGTAAATAATTTTTGATTGTGTGCTTATTTATGTTTACCGATTATTACCACTACTCCAGTCTTTAGTCATATCAAGGACAATCTTGATTTTCTTGTAGGAAATGTTCGTAGCTGTGAACCAAATTGTCAAGCCTTTGATTTTCCTGATTCATCTTGTTGCAGTATACTGTACACTTTGGTTAAATTGGGAGATTCAGTAGTGTCTCCTTTGAGTTATGTGCGTGCAAACTATGGATTTGTGTCAACATCTTACCTCCCCCCCCCCCAAAAAAAAAAAACCACCAGTTAGCTGACTTGGCTGTCTAAGCTGAAAAACACAGTTGTATCCGAAAGGATGTTAAGCAACTGTGAAAGATAATTCTCGTGATTAATGTTATTGCATCAAATTTGGATATCTCGTAGTGTGTCATACTTATATGACATGTGCTGGCAAAGCATATATATTTCAGTCTTCATCTTTTCTCACCCCAACCCTCTTCTCCAATTGGCTACTTGGCTGTCAAAAAGTCAAATATCTTTAAAAAAATTGATATAAGTACCAAAGAAGCTTTGTAGTTGGGATTCACGGCTTTTTGTTTTTGTTCCTTTCCCTCTTTTTTTGCCTTCCCATCATCTAAGTCATCCCTCATCTCTTCATTCTCAGGAGTTGGACGAGCAATTGGTTTGAAGAGCTCATGCCAACTTAATTTCGTGTTCTTGTTCACAAATTAGCTGGCTCTCTTCAATAAAAATACATTGTTCTTTCTATGAAAGAGTTTGAGCTCATAATTTCCACTGACAACTGTGCTCTCGGCATTGCCAAGGTTTTGTCAAGAAATCTACCATAGCCCTTGGAGCGCCCTTGAGAAACTAATGGGATCTTCATGGATTCGCCTAGCTGATCTTGATGAATATATCTTTGTAAATTTTGTTTTCTCAGTGAATTTTAAGCCATAGATGTTCCCTAGAGATTTGAATTGCAAGGAGGCTAGTCATTAACAAAATTCGTACCTGAAAATCAGATCATTCTTTTTCTATGTGCTTACTAAACGCGGTGGCCAGTAGGTGCAATGAAAGGTTATCAACTTATCATTGATCTAGGCTGTCCTGTAGAAGCTTCAATGCTTCATGTATAAGTGGCTCCAATCTACGTAAAATTAGGGACATATAGATTTAACAAATAGAAGGATGATGGGGGCAGATGATGAAAGAAAGCACCTAGCAGATTGTCTTTGCTGAAACTTACTGTTTTTTTTTTTTTTTTTTTTTTGGCGTAATTGTCTCAGAATGGCACATTCGTGTTAATTGGTTAGCTTCAGACTGAACTGTATGACTCACCGCGAGAAGTGTTCTTTTCCTTCTCGTATTATAATGTTCTGATCCTGGTTTCCCATGTTCTATTTTTAATAGTGTTTGATGTGTTCGCATTCCTAGTTAGTCAAGATTTTCGCAAATGGAGTTGAAGATTGTGAAAGACGCATCTGACCATGTTACAAAGAAGCAAAAGTTGTGTTCTTCCAGATGCTATGAAGCAATAGAATTGATAGGTCGGGAAATTGAGCAGGCACTAATGAAATTACAGTCTGCTGATGCTAGTACCTCATACCCAGACCATAAGGCCTTGCTTAGTGACCTCAAGACTAAGTTAAAAGAGATTGCTTCACTCAGCCTGTTGGAATCCAGCCAAAAGGAGCTTAATGGGGCATTGAGCAAATACCCGAAACAGCTAGAAAGGTCGTTCAACCCAGATATCTCAAAAGCTTGCAGAAACGTTGATTTCGATAGCCACACAATTAACCACATTATAGCCAGCCA
>JBBYHQ010000022.1:2356733-2380457 GCA_038382645.1 Spergularia azorica
GACACATCAGCACACACCGCGATCACAGACATGACAATGGCCCAAGTTGGCCTGTTGTCTGGGTGTTCAAGGAACTTAGACCCGATTCCTAAGATCAAAAGTGCAATTGCCATACCACTTGTGCCTAATAGAAGAAGAGGCCTTCTACCAAACTTGTCTAAGAAGAGAGCTAAGATCATAACAAAGGAGGCCTTGGCTGTTCCCATTATAACATTGATGGCAAAAAGCTCCCTTTTCTTGTGAATTCCTGCAGCCTTGAAAACCTCTGGCAGGTAGTAGATCACGGCATCATTACCAGAGGCTTGCATGAAGAAGTTGATCCCTATGGCAGCCACCAGAATTCTGCGAGTCGACCTACTTGGCTTCCATAGTAGCTCCTTCCACACACCTTGCCCAACAAAGTCGCTCGACCCTGCCATTGACACATGATTAAAATTTTCAGACCAAAAAATAAATAAATAAAAACAGCTCACAGTGGTAAAAAGCTCAGAGTTACTTGCTAACATTAGAAACTTAAGGCCACATTCAGTAGAGAATGCAAAGCTGGTAAATTTTAAGTTGTTTCTTGTACATGAACCTTATCACTATTACCAAAGTACTTTTTTCGTAAAATCTTTTTCTTCGAACTTTGTAAAACTCATACGTTTTAATATGTTCCCACTACATTCAACTTGCTTACATATGACGATTTCATGTTAACCAATCTCAAATCATTTTGATAATAATGCTTTGTCGTTGTTGTCGTTTTGTACATGAAATATGAAATAAGAAAATGAAATAGAGGGTTTACCTTGGAGATCCCAAGATCTAGTGATCTCACCAAGCCTTTCCTCAGCTTCTTCATCACTCTCTGATGTCTTGACCAAAACCCTCTTAGCCTCTCCCAACCTTTTCTTCATCACGAGCCACCTCGGCGACTCTGGCATTACAATCACTCCCAAACCAATCCCTATAGCAGGGACAGCAGCCAACAGAAGCATCACCCTCCAATTCCATTTGCTTGATACACCAGACAATGCATAGTTCACAACATAGCCTAGCAATATCCCTATTGTAATGAACACTTCCGGCAATGAGCTTAGGAACCCACGTGTCATCGCTGGAGATATCTCAGCTGTGTACACTGGTGCTATCATGAGAGAGTAGCCTACACCAATGCCAGCCACCACTCGACCTGCCATCAGGAATGGGTATGATGGGGCTAGCCCCATGAGTAAGGCACCCGCGAAAAAGGTTGCGGCTGCTAGAACGATGGTGTAGCGCCGGCCTAGGAGGTCGGATGTCTTGCCGGATAGGAGAGAGCCAATGAGGGAGCATACATTCAGGGAACCTATCAGGAGTTCTTCCTGAATTGAACTGAGTTTAAGGTTTTCTTTTATGTATAGCACTGCTCCACTCATTACTCCAATATCTGCATAAAAAAAAACATCACATTTCACTTAATCACAACACCAAATTGAGTTATCGACGATAGTTTACATCTTATATGACGATTCACGCTAGACGACTCTTAACTATTTCGTGTTGGATCATACTTGGGTCGAGTCATAACCAGTGGTGGATCCAAAAAAATCTATTTCCCGGTGTCCTAATAGGTGTCCCTCTGTCGTTTTAGAGGAACTTTTCTTAAATTTTGGTGTAACAATTCGCGGACCACATGCCCTTGTGCATGGATCCGCCACTGGTCATAACGGACGTGTTATCATTACCTAGTGCCTCTAAAGAGAGTCCCGCTATGGCTATGAGTGGGGTTAGGATCATAAATTCGTAGGAGACCAAGTTATGAAATAATTAAGATGATGAATGTGGGTGTTAGTTCACGTTTTTTCCCATTTGGCATGATGTGAACTCTAGTTTTGGCCATTTGGTGTAGAAAATGAGTTGTTAACTGACAAACTGTATAAGTTCTACAGTGCCTGTCTATTCTACTGCCTCCAATTTAAGGTGCTAAGGCCCTCGTAAGACAAAGGGTACTTTTGTCAAAAAGTCGTAGTGTCTATACCAAAACTACCTTTGTCTTATATGTACCGTGTTACATGTAGCAATCCGAACTTCGAACATAGAACCTTATCTAGTGTGTTAGGGGAACAAACAAAAGCATGAATCTTGATGAAACAAAGACTCTTATTACTCACTTTTTATTATGTGGGTAGTTGGCTAGGATTCTCAACAGAATTTAATGACTTGGGCTTTTCCCATGAGTTAAAGAAAAATAGAGGAATGATAAAAGTATAAAACATGCACGGTTCAGTGTATGCTGTTTTATTGGGTGCTGTCCGTCATTTCTGTATAATTGCGTATACTTGAAGATTTTCGAGCAATCAAAAATCCAAATATTCCAAAGATGAAATTTTTAATCTATTTTTCAGTCAGTGATAAACTTCAAGATGACGTTTTGTAAGATTTGGGTCATCAAAAATAACCTTATATGAAATTAGAAAACAACATAAATGTTTGGTTTATTCAAAGTTCATCCTTATCCAATGAAATATAGGTGAAGTTGGAAATGCAAGAGTTAATGTATAGAACACATACCATATCCGAGCAAAATCGAGTTGGTCGAGGCCAGGAGAGCGCAGGCGAAAGCGTAAATGTTAAGTTTAACAGCCTTCCTTGGAGGTGTACTTCCTCCATTTTTTGGTTGAATTCCAAGTTCCTCCATCTTTCCTTCGATCAGCACTCCGAAATTTCGAAACGAAAAAAAAAAGAAAAAAAAAAAAAAAGAGATGTATCTGATTATTTGTCCTCTAATGGATTAGGTTGGGTATGGCAAATGTGCATGACAAGTGAAGAAACTGATTGAGGTTTTAAGGAGACAAAGATATTAGAGGTTTTTGAGTTTTCAATAGACTTAGGGAGAAGGGAGGAAAGGTGTGTTTTTGAAGGAAGGTAGATGGATTTTGTAAGAGTTAGTACATAGGATTAGCAGAAAATCATATGATATTAATGACATGAAATGGACGTGATTGTTTTTGGGTATCAATGGGAAATACAAGGCATGTGAACTGGCACTAGTGTTAAGTGTGGTGTGTATATATACTATGTATAAGTGCCCTCATAAAGTAAGTGGTTATTGTAAATCTTCGTAAATAATAATGTTCGTTCGTAAGAGTTGGCTCATTTGGTTAATGATTGGTGAAATTCTATATTTTGAGAAAGTTAGTTTGTTACTAAACTGCTATGTCGAGACTCAAGGTGTATCACTGGTACTAGTGTGTGGGTAACCGGACTAATAGTTTGTGAGTGTTTTTTTTTCTCATAAATGAACCAAGATGTTGAGATGTTGAGTGTTAAACATCTTTCACAAAGAAAGAGAGAATGATGATAGGCGTAATCGGATGATATTGAATTTGAGTATCACCCCTTCACATACCTCATATAGTCCTTACAAATATCTAATGACAAGAATTTCATACTCAAATTCAATACGATATAGTGACACTATCTCATTTTACGGAAAAAAAAACGGTCCAAAACAAATGTCTTTTCCATGCTTTTTATCTTCATCTCAATTGTGACATTGTGGATTGAAAGTGAGGCATTTATAAAAGGGGGCAAACATAAAAGAGACACAAGAAGGGCTTTTGGGTTGGAGACACGGAAATAAAGTGGCATATGCAAATTATTGTTTGTCGATTGTCATTGTGGGTAAATTTGGTAAGAGATAGTCGTACATGGTAAGAAAAAAATCCTAGCTTTTGTGTTTGTAATTTACCTCTTTATGTGGATTCCATACCTTTCATGGCTTCAATAAATCAATAATAGCCTGATTCAGATACGTTTATGGAAAAGTCTTAGACCACAACTTGAATCTTCAAGGGTACTCTTCCCTTATGAATGACATACATGATTAATTCTAACATCTACTGTTAGAAGCTGAAATTGACAGAAAGGAATAGGATGTGACAACCATAATATCATGGACAAGGATATTTTGCCCAAATAAATAGGGCGACTCTGCACTCGCTCAGCTTAGAGCTTAGACGGGGTTCGCCCTCAACTCATCGTCACCTTAGCCCCCTAGGACTATCCTTATCCAACATGAGGACCAATTTGTAAGTTAGGTGGGGTTTTGACCGACCGCACTTGTACCACCATAGACTCGTAGGCTTTACGGAAGCATATTACCACCTCCGATTTTTTCATTTGTTAACATTTCATTTTACAAGAGTAGATTGTTACAATGTCATCGCCTATAATATCAAGCTTTTCAATCAACGTTAGTGCAAGTTTTCTTCCAACATGATAGTAAGCAAAATAGACAACATATCTTTTGACCGTAATCATATAACATGCACATACCACAATTATTTCTTCTTTATGAAGAAGCCAACATTTAAGTACGTGTTCTCCAAATTGAGAGGATCAAATGGGATGATTTCGCTCTTTCTTTACTTGTTATTATTGGTAAAATCTTCTTTAAAGGAATTAAAAGTACCCCAAAGTTCTTTCGTCTTTATTTGTGACAGAGGATATACGTTTCGTAGCACATGAAATATCGACACTACAAATTTCCGAAAATTGGAATTGTCATTTTCTGGCTCAAGATAAATGTAGTAAATTATTTCCATAGACCTTCACTGATTGTTGATAGTATCCAAAGTTGGCAAAACCTCATGTGACGTCGTCTCACAATAACGTATTTGAGGTACTTACTTGCTCAGTTGCTCTCAACGAACCTCATTCATGAGTTTCTTTATTCACGGGACTAGATTCGTTCAAGCAGTTGCGGGACAAATACAATGGATCGAATGGATGCTCAAGCGACAGCATTGATCTATCACAAGACTAGTAGGAACATAAAATAGTGTAGAAATGAAAGAAGCATTATTTCGTTCTTTCAATCTGATGTACAGATTCTTTCTGTTTGTTAAACAATCACTGCTAATTGTTTACACTTGATCTGAAAGAATACAGCACTATTTACACATGTATGATTTTGCAATGTACAGAAGCTTTCATATCTCCTTCTATGAACACTGAACTTTCAATTTAAGCATCGTGTTTCGAGTTGGTCAGTTGCTGATGTACAGTGCAGTGTCAGATGCAACTTGAGAGATCCAATTAGCGGCAGTTCCGAAGATCAGCTCCCAGAACCAAAGATCTAAGGCAAGCACAGATGAAAAGATAAGGAGTGCCAAAGTTTGGTACCTATTCAGCGGCCAACCAGAAACTTCAGCCAGGGTCTCTAGAAATGGTATTGAGTTGCTTTTTAGATCACGCTTCTTTATTGTCCATGCAGTTATCCATTGAACTTCAGAAGGCACGAGATCAAAATCCTCCCTCAATCGTCTCCCAAGGTCTGGCATGTGTCCACCTCCATAGAGTATGGCTATCTTATTGTTTCCTTCGTCAATAGCTCTTTGAAGGGCTTCTGTTGCTGCCCTGTTTCTCTCACCGATGATAACCGACTTCTCTTCCACGTCTGCTGTCACTTGGGTGAACCTTCACATTGAAACATTCATCAGTGAACAATATAGAGTAAGGGAATACTCATGACTTCTAATGACCCGACCACAGCTAGCATAGCTAAGACACTAGATATAGAAACAGGAAAAATGAAAGAAGTCTCCTACATATGCCCACAAATTTAGTCTAGCACAGTAGTACAGAATTCTCGTTGGTCTTTTCTCCACTGACGGTTTTTCATCCACAATTCCTCTGGCATCATTCTCAGGCAGCAAACCATCAACTAGGGGACCTGTTGATGCTACATATCAATTTGGGCAGTATTGGCAATTTCACGCCTGTTTGTTTTCCCAATACCAACGGAAGAACAAAGCAGTGTAGGGGTGACCTCCCACTCTTACATTACTGGGATAATGAACTGATCATGTGGTTGTCCTATCATTCTTCCTTCGTAAACCCACATAACATCCAATCACCGCAAGTATTAGGATTGCGTTTGACAAGTTTTGATGAACTGGAGATACAAAGAGCGCAAAGCAGATCAATCTTACTTTTATCCTGATAATGAGTTTATAGTATTTGTGATTGCATCGAATTTATTCCACTATATGCCTATATTGATCCTTGACAGCTTTGCTAACGGCGATGTTTGGAGTGACGATCCTTGACAGAATTTATCAAAATTGATCTATATATTCTAGTTAGCAATGAGTAACCCTTGGGATCCTTGTTTACTACAGCCCGACACCAAAGGACCCCCACCTCTCATCCCAGCAGCTCAGGTACTGCCCAAACACAATGGCACTATCACCTTCTATCGTTATGTCAGAAGATTATACCCCATAAGACTTAAGCTCATTGTCCAATATAGAAACCAAAGTTAGTCATTTACATTAAAAACTACCGATCATGAAAGGTCAAAAAATTATACTAATAACTAATTTACTTTTTGATTGACAAGTGAAAAGTAAATTTTATCAACAAATAAAGAAGCATCGAAGAAATCCAACACACACACACACACACACACACACACACACACACACACACACGCACACACACACACACACAAACAAAAAAAAAAAAAAAAAAAAAAACAATTTTCAAAACAATCACAGATCTGGTCCAAGTAGGACATTAGGATACCCGTAAAAGCACCAGCAACCTAAGCCCACAGAGAAACTAGGTACACTCACACCTCCGCTCTCCAACTCGAGAATGGGTTCCGCTTAATCTAAATACACACAAACATCATCAAAAAGTCAACTTTCTATACTTAGTTTCAAACCACAAAATTTATTTCCCAAAATTCAGACGGGGACCTTGGACAAATTGAATACTCCTCACTAGTGCCAATCAAGACAATCAACCTAAATACAGCCACATCTCAAAAAATGCAGTCTTTGCAGAGTCTTGGAACCTATAATAGGTTTTTGCCAATAATATTTGAGACAGTTTTGTTCTCAAGCCAATCTAGGCCAAAAACCGTAGATTGCACTGCGGTTTTGGCCAATTTTGAACAATTTTTTGAGATGGGCCAGATGTTCTCAAAACAGCATTACTGACAGTCTTGAAGTATCTTGGTTGGATAAGCGTGTTGGTTCCTTTGTTCGAGAAGTTCGTGACAATCTTTAGGTACACATCATCCCCATAAGCCTTGTGTGAGGTTTTTGCTTAGTTTGGGATCCTACAATAGGTTTTCAGCTCTAATATTTCGCTAATACCCATAATTTGACCCCTAGATACTTCCACAAAAATTTGAACCGTTTTTTATACCGAGCCAATTTAAGCCAAAAATGTGGATTATACACTACGATTTTGGCCAATTTTGACCAATTTTTTGAAATGAGGCAAATGTTCTTAAAATATTCCCACGGACAGCCTTGGAGTATCTTTGTTGGATATGAGTGTTGGTTCATGTGTTAAAGAAGCTCTCTTAGGTCTTTCCACATATCACCATGAAAAGCTTTCGCGCGGTATTTGCCGATTTTTGGAACCTAGAATAAGTTTTTGGCTCTAATATTTTGCCAATGCCCATAATATGACCCCTAGACGCTAGATTTTGAGCCGATTTAGTTCCGAGGCAAGTTTAGGCAAAAAACTACGGATCATATACTACAGTGTTGGCAAAACATTACCAAGGACAGCCTCGGAGTATCTTTGTTGGATGTGAGTGTTGGTTCCTCTGTTAGAGAAGTTCTCTAAGGTCTTTCAACACACATCACCAAGTAAGGCTTGCACGGTAATTGCCAAGTTTTGAACCTACAATATGTTTTTAGCATTAAGTTTGTGCCAATACCCCTCATATGATCCCTACACTCTTCCAAAAAACTTTGAGCCGTGTTAGTTCCTGAGCATTTTAAGGCCAAAAAATATGGATTATTACGGTTTTGGCCGATTTCGAACAATTTTTTGAGATGGGTCAAACGTTCTCAAAGCATTACCCCGGAAATTATGGAGTATCTTGGTTGAATATGAGAGTTGGTTCCTTTGTTCGTGAAGTTCTTTACGATCTTTCAGCACATACCATCCCATAAACCTAGGTGTGCGAGTTTTTGCCAAGTTTTGGGACCTACACTAGGTTTTTGCCTCTAATATTTTGACAATACCCATAATATGACTCCTAGAAGCTTCAACGAAAATTTCAGCCCTTTTTGTTACCGAGCCATTTGAAGCCAAAAAAGTGGATTATACACTACGATTTTGGCCAATTTTGATCAAATTATGAAATGAGCCAAATGTTTTTAAAACATTACCACAGACAGCTTTCGAGTATCTTTGTTGAATATGAGTGTTGATCCAGGTTTTAGAGAAGTTCTCTAAGGTCTTTCAACACATTACCATGTAAAGCTCGCCCGGTATTTGCCGAGTTTTGGAACCTAGAATAGGTTTTTGGATCTAATATTCTACCAATGACCATATCAGGCCCCTAGACGCTTCCATAAACTTTGGAGCCGTTTTAGTTACGAGGCAAGTGTAAGCCAAAAACTATGGATTATATACAACAATTTTGCCAATTTACAACTATGAGATGGGCCAAATGTTCTCAAAATATTCCACAGACAGTGTTGGTGTATCTTTGCTGGATAAGAGTGTTGTTCACTTTGTTCGAGAAGATTTTAAGGTCTCTCGGCACACATCATGCGATAAGTCCATGGGGTTTTTGCTGAGTTTTGGAACCTAGAGTAGGTTTTCGGCTCTAATATTTTGCTAATACCCATATTATAACCTCTAGATGCTTCAACAAAATTTTGAGCCGTTTTTGTTACCGAGCCATTTTAAGTAAAAAACGTGGATATATACTAGAGTTTTGGGCAATTTTGACCAATTTTTTAAAATGAGCCAAATGTTCACAAAAAATTACCACGGACAGCCTTGTAGTATCTTAGTTGAATATGAGTGTTGGTGTCTGTATTAGAGAAGTTCTCTAAGGTCTTTCGGCATACATAACCATGTAAAGCATGCACGCGGTATTTGCCGAGTTTTGGAACCTAGAATATGTTTTTAGCTCTAATATTGTGCCAATACTCATAATATGATCCCTACACGCTTCCAAAAATTATTTGAACTGTTTTGGTTCCCAAGCAATTTTAGGCCAAAAATTATGGATCAGAACGGTTTTTATTGTTTTTAGCCAATTTCGAACAATTTTTTTGGGATGGGTCAATCGTTCTCAAAGCATTACCCCCGGAAGTCATGGAGTATCTTGGTTGGATACGAGTGTTGGTTCCTTTGTTCGTGAAGTTCTTTACGGTCTTTCGGCACACATCATCCCTTAAGCCTTGTTTGAGGTTTTTGGGGAGTTTGGGGAACTACACTAGGTTTTTACCTCTAATATTTTGTTAATACCCATAATATGACCCCTAGAGGCTTCCACAAAAAATTAAGCCATTTTTGTTATCGAGCCATTTGAAGCCAAAAAAAAGTGGATCATATGCTACAATTTTGGCCAACTTTTTGAAATGAGCTAAATGTTCTTAAAATATTACCACGGACAGCCTTCCGGTATCTTTGTTGGATATGAGTGTTGATTCAAAGTGTTCAAGAATTCTCTAAGGTCTTTCGGCACACATCACCATGTAAAGCTTGCGCGCAGTATATGCCGAATTTTGGAACCTAGATTAGGTTTTTGGATCTAATTTCTTGCCAATGACCATATTATGACCCCTAAACCCGTCTATAAAATTTTGAGCCGGTTTAGTTTCCAGGCAAGTTTAAGACAAAAACTATGAATTATATATATACTACGGTTTTGGCCAATTTTGAACAATTATTTGAGATGGGCCAAATGTTCTCAAAACATTACGACGTACAGTGTTGGGACTATCTTTTTTGGATATGAGTGTTGGTTACTTTGTTCGAGAAGTTCTTTAGGGTCTTTCGACACAGATCATCGGGTTAAATGAAACAGATGTCATCATGCTAACCATGGTCATGAATCACAGATTAATTTATAAGACAGCTTCTTCCTCTCCTTAAACTATAAAGGGAATACAGAAACCATAAACCATATAACCTTCTTAATACACTGCACGAAGGAGTCGGGGAATCTAAAAGGCTCAGAACCTCGACCATTAATATCTGATGAACCCTTCAGAAACTATGGAAAAAGGAAAGAAAAAAAAAAGAAGCTCAAGAAGTATAAGTATACAATACAACCAACAGAAACAAAACAAAACAAGAAAAATATCATGTTAAGTACTTACTCAGATGTTAGACGCTTTGCCAAAAACACCTTCAGTGCAGCACCAAAATCAAGTCTGGATAAAGCGTCCAGCTCCGGGTATTCTGTCACCTGACCTCCACCATCAGTACAGATACCTCCAATAATAAGAAGGCCCACCAGCGGCATAGGAAGGACACGGGATGCCCATAAAAGCTTGGATCTCCAAGGGTCAAGATTTTCAGGAATGGCTGGTTGTATCATTGCTTTTGTTGATTTAATAGTCATGTCTCTTGCAAACGTAAAGAAGCTTTCACCTCTTTCTATCTGAAAGATGTAATGATCACATAGAGATGTATTACATACTAAACTGAAGGTCAACTACCATCGGTTTTAACTTTACAGAGACGGATAGTTTCCACTTCTAGAAAACCAAGTAATAGCAAAACAAAGTTGCACGCTTTTATGTGCCTTGATTAATTCATAACAACGGAAGAATAAATCCTGTACCTGTAGCTCCCTGAAGGTCTCAAAATCCAAGTCGGCGTGATACCAATTTTCTGCCTGGTAGTCAAGACAATCTAACTGAAAATCAAGCGTCAGAACTCGAGCCATCTGCCTCTGTATAAATCCAAGAATGCTAAATCCTTTTGAACGAGAGGATTTAAGCCTCTTTTTAGCAGCAGCACTTCTACGATTCTCCAAACTCTCTCGGCTAGCCACCATCTCATAAAGTACACAATCATAAGGTTCCAGTTCCTTTTGTAAGGTACTAAAATAACTGCAAGGCAACGAAAATTAAATTATCAAACTAGCTTAAGAATAACTCTGAAGACAGTAGTAGTCATGAGACCAAATGGAGCACAAACAATCAGAAAGCAAATGAAAGCAACGATAAGGCGAACAGCTGAAGCCTTCAGTTTCCCAGCAGAATGATCTATTGATGGTGATCCCCTTCAGATATTGGATTTGTAAGCATATAACATGGTCAATTGTTTCTTAATTTTACTACAATAACATGTCCAATTGGTTATGACATCAACTCTACCTTAAAAGGACCGAATGCTAATACCATTTGTGCTTAGATGGTGACAAAACCACTTCTAGCAAAATTCTATCACCAAAAGCATTGTGTCAAAGGCACATAGCATCTTAAAAGTTCACAATGCAACACGAATGAAAGGCAGCTCATAGTCTAATGCCCTTATTTGCATGGAATCTGGCTTTGGAGGCAACACAGTAGCAAGGCCAAGTTCAAAGCTGTGTTTAGAATCCAAAGATGTTTCGTATCTTGTTGAGGGGGAGTAAGAGTTAAAGTCAGACATAAAAAATGCTGGCAACTTCACCACAAAGCCTCTTTGGGTATCTTCCTTTTCCTATCAACCCGATTCAAAGTTGCAATTATTACGACTAAAAGTCAATTCCTTATATTTCCCTCTTCATCTTCTTCTAGGAAGTGAAGCGTATCGACAGTTGAACTAGCTGAAACCAAAGTTATGGGAAATAATGTAATAGTATCACAATCCACAAACAATAAAAACGAGACCATCCCCAACAAAGAAAAGCATCCTAATGTTCCTACTATTGAAATCACTAAGTTTCCACATCTTCACTATCCCAATTCCCAGCTACATTCATCTGGTACATTTCCTAGTAACACCCACCACTAGTTTGTTCAAGCGCGATTTTATAACACTAGAACCACATCGCTCCTGAGTTATCAAAACAAGTCGAGTCCGTTTTCCTAAGGCCTTCCCATTTTCATGTCAAATACACTGTTAAATAATCAACATTAAGCCAAAAAAATGCAGCTTTGGTAATTTAAAACCTCCTTAAAATCGACATAAAAGAGCTAATTTCAGTGCGAAAACCCGACAATTAAAAAGACGTACTCTTTATCTGCAATGTGGATTGTGGAAACCAAATCAACCTGCAAAAAAAAATGTCCAAATTCACCACCAAAGTATTAAGAAAACAACAATTTCATCACAAAAATTTACATATATAACAAACAAAACCCTAACAAATTGAGCAAAATTGATTCATTTACCCGAAGAAAAGGACGAAGAAGAGACCAAGGAAACTTCTTGCGGAAGCTAACAACAGCAGTCTGCAACTCACCGTCACCACCACCACCACCACCACCATCACTAACGCGCTTCTTAAACCGCATGAAATCAGCGATGGAGTTATTCTCAAGGAACTGTTCCGGCGGCGTGGACGAATCGTCGTCATCGTCTCCGCCGTCTTCGTAATTTTCCGGCGACGAAGACGGACGGAAGAAGGTGGAGACGCGAGGAGGAGAGATGAAGTGGAGGTGCGGCTTTGAGAGAGGTTTGTAGCGGCTCCGGCGAGAAAATTCAGAGAAGCGGACGGCGGAGGGAGGAGAGAGCGTGTCGGAGGCGGCGGTGGAAGGTGGTGACGGTGGTGGATTAGGAGAGAGAATGGAGGAGAGAGAGTGAGTTCCCATTTTCTCGTTATGTCGACACACACACTTGAGTGGCACAAGATTTTTTTCGGTTAGGAATACGTTACGTTTCGTTAGGTTCTCCTTTTTTTCTCTTTTTTTTTTTCTATTTATATTTATTTTTTACGAAGTTTTATCGAAACTTTTTGGGTTCGATTAACTGACCGACCGACCGTCACCAACCGACAAACACAATATATATGGAGTCTTCACGGACTCCACAGCATATCGCCGAATTTTGATATCGTTGATAGTCGGTTAATAATAAAAGTTACCACAATTTTGGCACATTTGTGACAAAAATCACGAGTAGAATACCATTTTTTTGTGCAACTTTGATGACAACATTTTTTACTCGTATTTTTCTCTTCTAGTCAGTGATAGAGTCATAGTGACAATCACAATATAATTGGGGTTCAAGATCAGGGTTCAACTCCGTCCTCATTACGCTAACATGGAGGGGAATTGTACGTCTTATAGGTCCTTTTGTAGGGTCGCGTGTTGAAATCATGTGCAGCGTATAGATTATACCCGTTGTGTGTCCCTTGCGAGTTGTGGCCTAGCTTCACAGTGGTGACTAGTAGATCATACTGTGTAAGGTACAAAATTATTACGATTTGGGATCAGCACACATGAATAATTGTACGAAAACCCATCAACATTTCAGAAACAAACAAGATTGGAAAGTAATGCAGGGTAGAGTACGATATAATTCACTTCTTTTAATGATAATACAATACAACAACATTTGAATGATTACAAGATCTCCAGACTTACATTTTAGTAGTTTACTACAAAGAATGCCTTTCCTGCAGCAGCAGAGTGATTCACACACACATTAATATTACAAAGAATCGAAGATATATGATTACAGTTAGGAAAGCCTGATCCCTATGGGTATGACTACCGGAAACAAAATCATCTACCAACGGGATGTCGTTTCTTCCTTCAGGACCTAGCGCTCATTGCGACAAACATCGAAGACCTGCTTCTAAATCTTCTAAGGTGATTGTGAGCAACTCGTCGGTGTCCATACAATCAAAGCTGAGCCTAAAGTCCAAAAACTCTCTAGCATTAACTAACATTGGATCAATCAAACCTCCGTTCATCTCCTGTCGTTGCTTGTCCGTGGTTCCTCTCTCGATCAATGCTGCGATGGCGTCTAAAGTGCATGAGGAATGTAGCTTAAATCCATACAGCAAGCTACTATCCGTTTGGTAAGTCATCTTTAGATGGGTGATGTTTGCTAAGTCCTTTGAAGTGAAATCGTCAAACTGGAAGAACTTTGTCACCCTTCTGCAAAAACCTTCGTTGGAGTATATTACTCGTTTCATTGGTTCACTGTAGCCTGCAAATATGACAACTATTTTTCCACTGTCCATCACTGACATGATCTCCTCCAAAGCTTCTAACCCATAATCCTTATCATCTGATTTCTGCATTGGTATAAGACGGTAAGCTTCATCGACAAAAAGGATTCCTCCTTCGGCTTCTTTAATCTGCAGAAACACTCTCAAGTCATTAATATACGACCAGCTGACAAACTTAAGACCAGAATCTATATATTTTTAAAGGACAAAGAAAATCTAATGGATCTGGCGTATTACCACTCTCCTTGTTTTTGGTCCTGTATGACCAACAAATTCTCCCACTAGATCAGTCCTCTGCACCTCTGTCACCTTATCGGCGGGTAAGATTCCCACCATATGAAGCAACTTTCCAAGGATTCTGGCTACCATAGTTTTGCCTGTCAAAACACAAATAATTAAATAACTGCATTTAGAAATCAGATGGTCCTGCTAAGCTGTCGTCCGACCATTATAGAAGACACCAAAAAACAAAACTCAGGTATATTAGTGGGCTGAAGATGAAAACATAATACACTAAGTGCTGCCTAGTTGGAATAATAATAATGCATATTTCTTTACAACTATTGTGACCACAGCGAACATGCCGTTCTCAAAATTTATTATTGGGATGAACATGCAACAGAAAAGGAGCAGTCGGGTAATAATTCTACATGGTTAGAGACTCTGAGATAAGAATAGAACAACCCATAAAATGCATTTGAGGATGATGGAATTCAAAGCAAAAGGTACGAGTTTCCACTAGCTACCGAAAATGCGTAATATCAAAGATAAAAACTAGTGGCTTGCTCATACAAGCCACAGAACTGCCAATTACCTGTTCCAGGATTGCCAAGAAATGCCATGTGTGGTGGTCTTCTGGCACCAACTTTTAGTCCAAGAGCCCTGCGCCTTTCGTCAAGAAGCATTCCCCTTGCCCACTTTCTGAGTTGCAATTTGAGTTCATTTAAACCTATAATGTTGGACAACTCATGCTCAAGTTCATCCATCTTCGCTTTAGTCTGACTACACGCTTCAACAGCTTTGCGCTTTGTCTGCTCCTCAAGATACTGATTTAGTAACTGCCGCAACTTCTCATTTCCAGGCCCTGATGATAAATGATTGAGAGGGGCCATACCATCCTAAAATGAACAGATAGTACATGGTGTCAGAAACCAGGTATTTAGCAGGCAAACACCAAAGAAGTTTAACAATAATGTTATACACCGACTCACATCATCCTTCGCACTGCAATCAGCATTATACTCAAGCAAGGTTTTAACAGTCAGGCAGTCATCTGACCCAAGTGAGTGCCAAACAGCAAGATGCAAGGGTGTCATTCCATTCTGCAGACCGAAAAGACCAGACAGCTAGGTCAAACATAGATTTTCAGCAAGCCCTTATTTGCAGCATGCAAGAAATTAACATGGAAAACAAAAGAGGGAAAAAAATTACATTTGCCTTGGCCTCTATGAAAGCCCCATGAGAAAGAAGCAACTTAGCTGCTTCATTGCAGCCATTCTTTGCAGCCATGTGCAATGGAGTCTCCCCATACTACAGAAAACATCCAAATATTAATGATTCCAAGCCGCAAAAGCCATAATATACAGCAGTCTTAAAACTCTAACCAGTTCAGCAGAGTGCAACCCCTTACCATATTCTTGGCTTCCAGCTCGACCTTCTCTTGTCCCTTCCATTCAAGCAGAACTTTAACAATCTCAACTTTGTTGTAACCAGCAGAGACATGAAGAGGAGTCTGTGCCATCTGTAATCATGTCAGAAGCTAACTAGTAAGTAAAAGCTCCAAACGTAAGCTCAATTCCTACAAGCACCATAATGTTGAGTACGACATTGGCTTCATAAAGATCACACATCGATACTAAAAGTATTTCGAAAGTCAGTACACTACATAAAAGCATTTCCCTTTCAAATTATCAGCATCACATATCTCGTTAAATCCTTTTTGCCTCAGCACCGACTATCATACTGACGCATTTGATTGCATACTACGCTACACAACCACTGCGAATGCATACAGAAGCACTGAGCATTACGCAACTCTGACTGCTAAAAATCTCAGTCTACTTAATTCTTCTGTAAGCATAAGCATCCCTAGTCATATGAGTTTTCTGCAGCATGTTTCACCGACAATCAAGCATCGAACTTTAACCCGAGAACATACCAACCATTATACACATTCTCCAATTCGCCCGAGATCACGAATCCCATAAGCAAAAACCACAGTAAAGACTCATAATCTTAACTATAACACCCCCCAAATCCACAACTTCAACATCCTTCTTTGCAAAAATCATAAAACTTTACCACATTACACCACACACTTCCTTCTCAGATTACAAACAAAGCAAAACTTGACAAATTTAACAACAATTGCTAAACAAGATCAACATAAACTAGATCCATAAACAATGCACATTTCAATAATCACAAATCAACATCCAAAATTTCATCACAATTCACAACCAAGCAAAGTAACACACCAATATTAAAATTTTAAAAAACACCCAGTTCTCCAAATTCAGCAAAAATTAAAACCCATTTCCAATATTCCAAGATAGTTAACACCCACATCATAGATAATAATAATAATTTCATATATAAACCAAAATTAAAAAAAAAAATAAAACAAAAGAAAATGATATTACCACAGGATTTCTTTCATTGAGAAGAGAAGGATTATCCTTGAGCAATCTCAAGAAGCCAGAAAGATCACCAGACTTAGCAAACCCGTGAATCGTTGTCGGCCGGGAAGATCTTGGCCGTTGATCCATCGCCGGCGCCATTTTTCTGGGATTATTTATTATTAATTTTTTTTTTTTTTTTTTAAAAAGATATGAAATTGAGCTTCTTTTTTTCTCGATTTCTTTCTCTCTCTCCGTGAAGCTTAGATTGGAGGAGAGAGATACGCGCAGAAGAAAAGAAGAGGAAATGTGAAGGAAAGATTGCAGCTTTATATATGGGCGAGGATATCAGAAAATAAGAGGGGATTTTGTCTGTGGGTGCAAAAAATCAGGGTCTATCATTTGCTCATTGTTTTGTTTTAGTGAACAGTGATCTCCTTCCTACTTTACACAAGAACACAATCTTGTCAAATAGCGTAATCTAGACCGTAAATATCATAATCTAGATAATACGGAGTACTCCCTAGTCCTTTTGTTTGCCTATAAAACGCGTAGGATCGGAACACAACTTTTAAGAAAAGTAGATTAAAAAGAGAGTTTTAGGGTCTAATCAATGTAAAATTACAACACAGGACTCAGGAGTATGCTCCACTTTCATTTTCAATAAAAAAAATTAATAAAATAGGGTTTTTTTGTCTTTACATGTACATAAGGAAAAATTTTAGGTAAAAAGTTTAAATATGAACACCCCAAAATAGTTAGTAGAAAGTTCATATGCGAAAGGGGGGAGTATAACTTATCATGAAGTATTAAGGATAGTAATTGTTTTTTTTCCCCACTATTTAGTCGTAAATCTCTTTGATTTTTTACATGTTTTCACAATCAATTGACGCGAACGTCAGATCTCCCACCAAACTTTCATATTCTTTTGTAGTTGCAAAATTCGAACACGAACGGCCATGGAAACGGTAGCAGAGCACCAAATGAAGGAATGTGAAGGGGTCAAAGATTGGTAAAGAAAAGAAGGAAGATGGAAGGAGAAAGAGATCAAATTTGATGTTTAGTCGGGTATACGGAGTAGATGGACGGGGAAGGCGAATAGGGAGGAGCGGTGATAACAGCAAAATAGGATGCAATGACTTTTTTTTTTTTTTCTAAGAATGCAGCTAAAATTTGCCATGTTGCCGTGAATATCAGACTATTTGATCGATTTGCTGATATCAATCATTTCATATCAATTCAAATTAAATCGAATATCGATTCGGACTGCTGTACTTATCCGACTTATTTCTATACTGTCCGAATTAAATTAAAGAGGTATAATAAGCACGGTGGCGAAATAGAACATGTCCTAAACCACTACTACTACTACTTCATCGAACGACTTGATCAAAATTTTCCCGCAATTTTTTGTCCTGCGTCTATCTTAAAGGATCAACGGTTTAACGATTGTTGCGTGGACAAGGTGCAACCTAGGATAGTTCGATCATCTTTACTTTAACGTGTGGACATCACACTCTTTCACATCCCCCCACTGCCTACTCTTCCAATTTACTAGGATTCTCTCTCCTCTTTCTAGATATTTTCTTCCTGATCTTTCCATTTATAATCTCCCCAAAAGTTCCCGACTTTACCAAATTCCCACCCAATTTCTTCCCCAAAACCAAAAATCCCCAAATTTTGAAGATAAATAAAAGTGAGATATTTGATAAAGATCCAAACTTTATCCTAAAAATGGCAACTTTAACAAAAATGAACTCGTACCCAGATATTCAAATGCCGGTTAGACCCGAATTCCGCCGGATATTTGCGGTGGGGAATCAGATTCCGGTGGTGGGTCGGACCCGGAAAGGGAATAGAAAAGGGCATTGTAGGGCTTTTAAGGAGGAGAGAGAATGGGAGGATGATGAGGGTTTGGGAATGGGAATGGGATTGAAGGTGGAAAGGAATGTGAATCGTGTTAGGGAAGGAACTGATGTTTTAAGCTCAGTTAAATCTGGGATTGTTAGATTGTGTAAATGGCCTGCTGGTGATGAGAATAGAGATGCTTTAGCTGAGCTTGAGAAAGTTCTCTTCTCTGTATGTTTCTCTAATTCTCTTTTTTTTTTTTTTTTTTTTTTGGTTTACGCTCTCTGTTATTTTCATTTGTCGACAATTTAATTCAAACCAAACATTAACAAGTGAAAAAACGGACGAGGCCTAAGGGAGTATATATTACTTTATTAATCTTCCTTTGATTTTTGCAAGAATGTTTTGTTTTATTTAATGTTATAATTGGTACTTTATGTGATTGTTTATTGATTGATTATGGGGATGAGTGGATGGCTGTATTTTTGTGGGGTGGGTAACAGTGTGGAATGAGTGATTTCTAGCAGCTGTAACTTGACTGCTTAAGGATAACTTGTTAGTGAAGCTGTTGTCACTTATTCGAATTGTTTCTGGTTTTGGACAAATATTGGAAGAGGAATTGATGATCTGGAAAACGGGTTTTGAAAGTTTACTTGGGAATTGTATACTAGTATGAATTTTGGGCTGAAGGGGTAAGTTTGTGTACATTTGGAAATGGAAAGCAGGATTTACAGTTTTACTTGAGAATTGTACTACACTAGTATGAATATTTTGGGCTGATATCTTACATGTGTCTGGTTGTTCTATAATCAATCAGCTTGTAAGTTTAGGAGGTGTGAAATGTTATTGTCAAAATGGCAAGAATTGTGATCCTGACCTTTTAAATGTGTTATGGACCCGAAAATGTGTTGCAGAACAAAAGAAAGATGACTGCAATTTCGCAATGCAAAATGATTAGTTATAGTCTTTGAGATGCTTTCACATTGAGAGATCGTTGAGTTGATTATGCGATAATTCTGCTTTGGTGTTGATGTTTGGTAGTCGCAGAATGTCTTGATCAAAACTATGAGTTAACTCTAGTATTTATCACATATCTATCTTGGGTATGAATAGGCTGGTCAGCATCTTGGAAGGTACATTGCGACCATGATGAGCACAGGGGTTGTTCTATTAACTGGATTTCAGTTGTCAGGTCTGTAAAATGCATTTACATTGGGCTTGCCTATGTACCTCAAATGCCTAGTTCTAGGATTTGCTAACAGTTTCACTTGTGTGATGTAAAGGGGGCGATGGTCAGATGAATGACTTGATCTGGTACAGCTGGCTTGGAGGGATTATTATTGGCACTATGGTAGGGGCTAACATGGTACTTGACGAGCATTGTCGAGCTGGTCCAAGAAATGTTGTAATAACTGGAAGGTATAGTGCCTGATCAGATCAGCTTGTTAGCCTTGTTTGAGCAAGTAACTTAGATCGATTCTTCACTCAACCCAACTTTTTTACCCTCTTAAATGTGTGTCTGCATACACTGATGGATTTTCTTTTGTTATGTGGAAGAATGGTGAATCCTTTGCAGTTTGCTTTGTTCTCATTTTCTTGTTTTGATTTTCAAGAGTGATACCAAAGAGCATATGCTATGTTCTCTGTCTTCTGATCTTATTGGGTGGTGTTGGATTTCTTTACTATTTCTGAGTTTGTGTTTCCTTTGCCATGCATACTGTGACGTGATGTTTAAATTTAGTATGCTGTTCATCACAGTGACTCTTCTTTTTGCTTGAATGTGATGTTGAGCTAAGGTTCTACCAAATCGTTTAGTCTTACCCTTACATTCTATGGTGCAGTACAAGAGGACTTGGTAAAGCACTTGCTAGGGAATTTCTTCTTTCTGGAGATCGTGTAGTTGTCACCTCCCGAAGGTTGTGCTCTGGAATGTGAGGGTCATCCCTTCTCATCTTCTTCTTTTATATTGTCTCTCACTTCAATGTCTTGGCCATCGCAGCGCTGAATCAGTGAATGAAACTGTGAAAGAGCTTGAAGAGAGCCTAAGGGAAATGGCATCTGCACATGGCAAAACTCTGAGACATTCAAAAGTGGTAGGCATACCTTGTGATGTCTGTGAACCTGATGATGTGAGGAACTTGGCAAATTTTGCCATCAATGAACTAGGCTCAGTTGACATTTGGGTGAGTTTTACCTTCCTCTCAATGAAACTTTAGACTATTCCTATATTCATCCTCTATCACTTTAGTTATCAGTTCTTATGAACATGTAATATCTTCCGAGTTTAGTCGGTTGAATACTTGAATGTCTAGAGGCTAAGTTTCCTCTGAAGCAAGAAACTTCTCACCTTGTGTTGTTGAATTTACTAATTTATACGATTAGGAGAAGAGGTGGATATCCTTCCGTTTCCCACTTTCCCCTCAAAACTAAGTCCTTGGTTTGTGTTCTCATCACTTGATTTAAACAACAAATCATTGATTCTTTAATCTGATTTCCTCATCCTCTGTACATTATTCGTTCTTTTGGTAACGCTTAGTCGCTTACTTGTTTTTGACTGATTTAGTGTTCCTCCTGTTATTCTGATAACTTATGAGTTATTGATTTGGTCCCCGACTCTTGTTGCAGATAAACAATGCTGGAATGAATAAAGGTTTCCGACCCTTGTTGCAGTTCACTGATGAAGATATTAAGCAGGTGTGTGATTGTGGTTGTGCCACTGTGTTGCCGGATATGACTGGTGAAGTAAACTTGTTATTATCATAGCCCTCTTTTGAGGTCTTTTCTCTTCCAACTAGATACGCAGTTCTGAAATACCAATAGACACATCCCAAAAAAAAAAAAAAATCCCCTACTTATAGACACACAGTGTCTCCATAGCCCATAGGTGGGGATGGGGAAATGTGTGAGTGTTTACGGTGGTATGAGTTTGTGTTGCTCCGAATTTTGAACTTGTCAAAAAATCTCTCTTGGTTTATGTGCAGATTGTCTCAACAAATTTGGTAGGATCTATAATCTGCACGAGAGAAGCAATGCGGTTCATGGGAAATCAGGAAAAGGGTGGTCATGTTTTTAACATGGACGGTGCAGGGTCTGGGGGTTCTAGCACCCCGTTGACAGCAGTGTAAGTGCTATATCTCTGGCCAGTACATCATGAATTTGAACAAAACCTCAACTTTTGTAGTTCTTGTTCTCTTTCTTCTAAGTGATGGATACTTTATCAACAGTTATGGGTCTACGAAATGTGGTCTACGGCAGCTTCAAGGCTCTCTCCTAAAGGAGTCCAGGCGGACTAAGATAGGTGTCCATACCGCATCCCCTGGCATGGTGCTAACTGATTTATTGTTGAGGTAAATGACTCCAGGAGTCCCTTTTTTTTTTTCTTTTTTCTCTATCTATAACTTGTACTGTTATTTTCATTTGGTTTGTGGAGAGCAGAAATCCCCTTACATTAAAATAACCAATATACTATGAAGGATTGGAGGCTCGGATGTCAATTTTTTTTTTTTTTTTGAGAGGAACTAGGATCTCAATCTTGCCACTTGGACATTAGTTGTAATCCAAAAAAAAAAACATTGGTCGTTGGTATTGCAGTACTATACCTACTCAGATTTTGCTCCTGTAAGTCTGACCTTCAGAGACAAGTCATATACTGTATGTGGATATCCAAGTTCAAGTAGGTAATGATACCACAAATGGCTAACTCGAGATTGATTTGAGAAAGGAAAGCTATTGTTGGATTCGCAAAATGAATGCTATTGCGAAGTCGAGGTAAATTGGTGTGGGCTGCGGTTGCTTCACTTGGGTGACTATATTTCATAGTTGGCATGGGGTTGAGTTATGAATGGAAGTGTCCTTAGGATTGTAGGTAGCATAGTCATAGTAAAGTTGAATTTGTTATACAAACTGGTGAAAGTCCATGGTATACACTATGGTGAAGGTTTGTGTTGCTCCTCTCTGGTCCAGCAGTCTGGTTCTCATGGTGGTAGTTTCATAAGATTGAAAATGCGTGTACTTTTACTGTCCAGACAGAGGAAAAGCGGGAATAGCGAAGTAAATATGTCTATCATGGCTCTGTTGTCGTTTGATGTGCCATCAACCTAATTACTCACTAAAATTTCTGTTCGCTTTATCTTTTGGGATTTGCCTTACCTCTGTTGCTGTCTCCATGTAATCTACTGCTCTGCCTTTAGTATCTAAGTACAGTATTCGGAAGTGCTTTCTTGTTTATCACTGTACATCAACTTCTCATAATCAGTATATGCCTTGCCTTGCAGTGGCTCAAGTCTTCAAAACAAGAAAATGTTCAACATCATTTGTGAGCTCCCGGAAACAGTTGCTAGATCCTTGGTCCCGCGCATGCGGGTGGTGAAAGGTAGTGGAAAGGCCATCAACTACTTGACACCACCAAGAATTTTGATTGCTCTGGTCACAGCATGGGTACGACGAGCTCGCTGGTTCGATGACCAGGTTTGGATCATATTCTATAATCTACATCATGGCTATTTACAGCTCTGGACTGTTGCATTCTGCACCCAAGTGGTTAAAGACTACCCCACCTCCCTGTGAATGTGCAATTATGCCTTGCAGAACAGATTTGTGGCTTGTGGGTGACCACACTTGCATATTAGCACTAAATATATTTGCTCAATTGTTCAGGGAAGGGCACTATATGCAGCTGAAGCTGATAGACTCCGGAACTGGGCAGAGAATCGTACACGTTTTTCATTCACTGATGCCATGGAAATGTATACAGAGAACACCTGGGTTCCTGTGTTCTCCCTATCTGTCGTATGTGCCTTCATCATACTCTCAGGCACCTCTGGCAGCACATTCCCCGGCACCTAGACTTCCAGATAAAGCTTCTCCTAGGTTCTAACGATGCATTTAAGCAAGCATGGTAAACATGTTCTACCAGCAAAACTGACTGAGACGCCAGACGCGCACATATTACGTTATACCATACTACCAAGCTCTAAACTATCCTGTGCACATTGTTCAACAAATATGGAACTTGATCAGCAGCTCATCGCGATGAATCATACCACAATCGAATGTTGTAAAGCTTTGTACACAAGTTTTGTAAGTACAAGCTTCAGTTATACAGATGTAGAATCCATTGTTGTATGTTCATTGCAATCTGTTATCTGTAATTCTGTATATTTAGCAGTTATCCTTATCAACCCCAACTTGTAAAGTTGGGGGGTTTGTTTGTGATGTGGGCCCTTTTGTAAGGTCCTCTGTCGGGTTCATGCCTGGTTTTCAGCTGTTCAGGTGGGGTCTTCTTGTGAGCTAGATCCCCTAAATAACCTCCTAGCTCCATAGGGACTGAGCACTCCAAGGCCAGTAAAT
>JBBYHQ010000022.1:2380557-2438211 GCA_038382645.1 Spergularia azorica
CAATTTCGAACAATTTTTTGAGATGGGCCAAATGTTCTCAAAACATTACCAAGGACAATCTTGGAGTATCTTTGATGCAAAATGAGTGCTGGTTCATTTGTTCGGGAAGTTAATTACCGTCGTTTGGCACACATCATCCGATAAGCCTTGAATGCGGTTTTTGCTGAATTTTCGAACCTACAATAGGTTTTCGGCTCTAATATTTTGCTAATACCCATAATATGACCCCTAGAGGCTTCAACAAAAATTGGAGCCGTTTTTGTTACTGAGCCATTTTCAGCCAAAAAACGTGGATTATGTACTACAATTTTGGCCAATTTTTTTAAATGAGCCAAATGTTCCCAAAAGATCACCGTGGACAGCCTTGGAGTGTCTTTGTTGGATATGAGAGTTGGTTCATGTGTTAGAGAAGTTCTCTAAGGCCTTTCGACACACGTCACTACGTAAGGCTGGCACGCGGTATTTGGCGAGTTTAGGAAATTAGAATAGGTTTTTGGCTCTAATATTTAGCCAATCCCCATAATATGACCGCAAGACACTTCTATAAAATTTTGAGCTGTTTTAGTTCCCGAGCAATTTTAGGCCAAAAACTATGGATTATACTCTATGGGTGTGGCCAATTTTGAATAATTTATTTCGAAAGGCCATATGTTCTCAAAACATTACCATAGACAGTTTGGGAGTAACTTTGTTGGATATGATTGTTGGTTACTTTGTTCAAGAAGTTCTATGAGGTCTTTCGGCAGACATCATCTTATAAGTCTTGCATGTGGTTTTTGCCGAGTTTTAGGACCTATAATAGGTTTTGGGCTCTAATATTTTGCTAATACCCATAATATGACCACTAGATTGTTCCACAAAATTTTGGGCCCTTTTTGTTACCGAGCCATTTTCAGCCAAAAACGTGGATTATATACTGCTGTTTTTGGCCAATTTTGACCAAAATTTTAAAAGGAGACACATGTTCTCAAAGCATTAACAGGATAGCCTTGGACTATTTTTGTTGGATATGAGTGTTAGTTCATGTGTTAGAGAAGTTCACTAAGGCCTTTCGGCAAATATCACCATGTATTCATGTAATGCTTGCTAGTGGTGTATTTGCTGAGTTTTGGAGCCTAGAATAAGTTTCTCGCTATAATATTTTGCCAATGTCTATAATATGACCTCTAGACACTTCCATAGAATTTTGAGCTGTTTTAGTTCTCGGACAATTTTTAGGCCAAAAATAATGGATTATAGATTACGGTTTTGGCCAATTTTAAACAATTTTTTAGATAGGCCAAATGTTCTTCAAACATTACCACAGACAGTCTCGGAGTAACTTTGTTGGATATAAGTGTTGGTTCCTTTGTTCAAGAAGTTCATTAAGGCCTTTTAGCACACATCATCCGATAAGCGTTGCATGCGGTTTTTGCTGAATTTTAGGACCTACAATAGGTGTACGGCTCTAATAATTTGCAAATATCCATAATATGACCTCTAGGCGCTCCCAAAAAAATTTGAGCCGGTTTTGTAACTGAGCGATTTTAAGCCAAAAACGTGGATTATATACTACGGTTTTGGCAAATTTTGACCAATTTTTGAAATGAGCCAATTGTTCTCAAAACATTAACACTGACCGACTTATAGTATATTTGTCGGATATGAGTGTTGGTTCATGTCTACGAGAACTTTTCTAAGGTCTTTCACCACACATCACCATGTAAGGCTTGAGCGCGGTATTTGCCGAGTTTTGGAACCAACAATAAGGGTTTTGGCTCAAAAATTATCCCAATGCCTATAATATGACCCCTAGACGATCCCATAGAATTTTGAGTTGTTATAGTTACCGAGCATTTTTAGGCCAAAAACATGGATTATATACTACAACTTTGGCCAATTGTGAACAATTTTTGAGATGGACCAAATGTTCTCAAAACATTACCACAAACTGTCTTGGAATATATTTGTTGGATATGAGTGTTGATTCCTGTATTCGAGAAGATCTTTGAAGTCTTTCAGCACACACCACGAGGTAAGGCTTGCATACGGTTTTTGCCGAGTTTCGGAACCTACAAAAGTTTTTTGGCTCTAATTTGCTCATACCAATAAATCAATAATACAACCCCTAGTTTCTGAACCGTTTTTTATACCCCGCCATTTTAAGCCAAAAATGTGGATCATATACAACGGGTTTGGCCAATTTGACCTTTTTTATTTTTGAATGAGGAAAATGTTTTGAAAACTTTACCGCGAGCAGCCTTGGATTATTTTTGTCGGATGGCAGTTCCTCTGTTAGGGTAGTTCTATAAGCCATTTCGTTAATATTACATGTAGAGGGTACCGCGCATTTTGTGCTCTACCATAGGTTGTTGGCTCTAGTATTTTGTTAAAATTTATAATCTTACCTCTAGGGGCTTTCCATCCAAAAATGAACGTTCTTGTTCTGGGGCCACTCTCGACTAAAAACCGCGGATTATATGTACTTCGCTTTTGGCCAACTTTTTGACCATTTTATTGAAAGGTGCCAAATGTCCTCAAAACTTTACCTTGGGTAGCCTTTGTGCCCTTAATGGATATCTAAGGTTGATTCCTCTGTTTGGAAAAATCTTTAAGCAATTTGGCACACGTTACTCGTTGAGGCTAGGTGCTCCTATTAACTATTTTTGGAACCTATCAAAGATTTTTGGCTCTAATCTTTTGATAAAAACGCGTAAATTTACCTCTAGGCTCCCACAAAAATTAGAGCCATTTCTGTTATGCAACTTTTTTTTGGTTCAAAAACTGAGGATTTTAGCCTCCGTTTTTGTCCAATTTGGCCAACCTTATCCAAAGTATCTAAATGTTCCAAAACATTACCATAGATTTCTTTGGAAGTGCCCTTATTAAATTTGAGAACTCCTTCCCCCGTTTGGGAGTCTTTAAATTCCTCGCCCCATGCCACGAGTTTAGATTAACTGTTCTTCATACACTGAACGAAGGAGTCGCGGAATTTAAAAGACTCACAACCTCATCCATTAATATCTTATGAACCCTTCAGAAAAAAGAAAAAAAAAAACTAGAAACAATGAAGAAAAGAAAAAAAGAACCTCAAGAAGTATAAGTATACAACCAACAGAAACAAAACAAAAAAAGAATATCATATAAGTACTTACTCAGATGTGAGACGCTTTGCCAACAACACCTTCAATGCAGCACCAAAATCAAGTCTGGATAAAGCGTCTAACTCCGGATATTCTGTCACCTGACCTCCACCATCAGTACAGATACCTCCAATAATAAGAAGACCCACCAGTGGCATAGGAAGAACACGGGATGCCCATAAGAGCTTGGATCTCCAAGGGTCAAGATTTTCAGGAATGGCTGGTTGTATCATTGCTTTTGTTGATTTAATAGTCATGTCTCTTGCAAACGTAAAGAAGCTTTCACCCCTTTCTATCTGAAAGGTGTAAAGATCACATAGAGATGTATTACATACTAAACTGAAGGTCAACCACCATAGATTTTATTTTCAGAAGACCAAGTAATAGCAAAACAAAGTTGCACGCATTTAATGTGCCTTGATTATTTTATAACGGAAGAATAAATCCTGTACCTGTAGCTCCCTGAAGGTCTCAAAATCCAAGTCGGCATGATACCAATTTTCTGCCTGGTAGTCAAGACAATCTAACTGAAAATCAAGTGTCAGAACTCGAGCCATCTGCCTCTGTATAAATCCAAGAATGCTAAATCCTTTTGAGCGAGAGGATTTAAGCCTCTTTTTAGCAGCAGCGCTTCTACGATTCTCCAAACTTTCTCGGCTAGCCACCATCTCATAAAGTACACAATCATAAGGTTCCAGTTCCTTCTGTAAGGTACTAAAATAACTGCAAGGCAACGGAAATTAGATTAACAAACTAACATAAGAATAAATCTGACGACAGTAGTCATGAGACCAAATGGAGCACAAACAAATGAATAATCATAAATCGAATGAAAGCAAAGGTACGGCAAACAGCTGAAGCCTGCAGTTTCCCAACAGGATGATCTATTGATGGTGATCCCCTTCAGATATTGGATTTGTAAGCAAATAACATGGTCTATTACTTCTTAATTTTACTACAATAACATGGCTAATTAGTTAAGACATCAACTCTACCTTAAAAGGAGCGAATGTTAATAGTTTAATACCATTTGTGCGTAGATGGTAACAAAACCACTTCTAACAAACTTTTGTCACCAAGAGAATTATGCCAAAGACACATAGCATCTTAAAAGTTCATAATGCAATACGAATAAAAGGCAGCTCATCGTCTAGTGCCCTAGTTTGCATGGAATCTGATTTTGGGGGCAACAAAATAGCAAGGCCAAGTTCAAAGCTGTGTTCCTAGTCCAAAGATGTTTCGTAACTTTTTGTGAGGAGGTATGAGTTAAAGTCAGGCATGACGAATGCTGGCAACTTCACCGAAAATCCTCTGAGTGTATCTTCCTTTTCCTATCAACCCGGTTCAAATTTGCAATTATTATGACTAAAACTCAATTCCTTTATTTTCGTCTTCATCTTCTAGGGAAGTGAATTGCATTGACAGTTGAACTAGTTGAAACCAATGTATTGGAAGTAATGTAATCGTATCATAATTCACAAACAATAGAAGTGAAACCAACCCCAACAAAGAAACGCATCCTAGTGATCCTACTATTGAAATCACTAAGTTTCGACATCTTCACTATCCCAGCTACATTTTTATAACAATAGAACCACATCGCTCCTGCGTTATTAAAATAAGTCGAGTCCATTTTCCTAAGGCCTCCCCATTTTCATTGCAATACACTGTTAGATGATCAACATTAAGCCAAAAAAATGCAACTTTGGCAATTCAAAACCTCCTCAAATCGACATGAAAGAGCTAATTTCATTGCGAAAACCCGACAATTAAAAAGACGTACTCTTTATCTGCAATGTGGATTGTGGAAACCAAATCAACCTGCCAAAAAAAAGCCCAAATTCACCACCAAATTAACAACACCGCGATTTCATCACAAAAATTTACATATATAACAAACAAAACCCTAACAAATTGAACAAAATTGATTCAATTACCCGAAGAAACGGACGAAGAAGAGACCAAGGAAACTTCTTGCGGAAGCTAACAACAGCAGTCTGCAACTCACCGTCACCACCACCATTGCCATCACTAGCGCGCTTCTTAAACCGCATGAAATCGGCAATAGAATTATTCTCAAGGAACTGCTCCGGCGGCGTGGACGAATCGTCGTCTTCGTCTCCGCCGTCATCGTAATTCTCCGGCGACGAAGACGGCCGGAAGAAGGTGGAGACGCGAGGAGGAGAGATGAAGTGGCGGTGCGGCTTTGAGAGAGGTTTGTGGCGGCTCCACCGAGAGAAATCGGAGAAGCGGACGGCGGAGGGAGGAGAGAGCGTGTCGGAGGCGGTGGTTGTGGTGGTGGTGGAAGGTGGTGACGGTGGTGGATTAGGAGAGAGAATGGAGGAGAGAGAGTGAGTTCCCATTTTCTCGCTAACGTCGACACACTGACTTGAGTGACACAAGATTTTTTCGGTTAGTTATACGTTACGTTTCGTTAGGTTCTCGTTTTTTCTCTTTTTTTTTTATTTATTTATTTAATTCTTTTTTTATCGGTTCGGACACACGTTAAAAAACGGTTATTTTTGTGTTTTTGTTATCGTGAAGTTTTGAGTCTAACCGAGACTTTTTGGATCTGGCCATCACCTAACACGAACACATCTGGACTTGTCATTACTTCCACAGCATATCACCGGATTGTCGTGTCTCAGATAGTCACGAAGTTATAACAATTTTAGACTTTAGTGTATTCGTGAAAAAAACATGAGTTAGAAAAACATTAGTGTGCAACCTTTAATTGGTATGTGACAACTTCACAGTATTATTGGGGTTCGAGATGAGGGTCCGGCCCTCATTACCCTAACATTGATTGGAATTTTGCGTTTTATAGTTTTTTTTTTTTGTAGGGTCTCATGTTGAAATTATACACGTTTTTATAGACTATAACTGTTGTGTGTGCCCTGTGGCCTAGCTTCACAGTGGTGATTAGTGAACCATACCATGTAAGGTACAAAATTATTGCTCCAAAACCAATTTGGGATCCGCGCACATGAATAATTGTACGAAACCCATCAACATTTTCGAAACAAACAAGATTGGAAAGTAATGGAGCGTAGAGTACGACATAATTCACTTCTTTTATTGTACAACAACATTTGAATGATTACAAGATCACCAGACTTACATTTTACTACAAAGAATGCCTTTTTCCTGCAGCAGCAGAATGATTCCATACACACATTAATATTACAAAGAATCGAGGATATATGATTACAGTTAGGAAAGCCTGATCCCTATGGGTATGACTACCGGAAACAAAATCATCTACCAACGGGATGTCGTTTCTTCCTTCCAAGACCTAGAGCTCATTGCGACAAACATCGAAGACCTGCTTCTAAATCTTCTAAGGTGATTGTGAGCAACTCATCGGTGTCCATACAATCAAAGCTGAGCCTAAGGTCCAAAAACTCTCTAGCATTAACTAACATAGGATCAATCAAACCTCCGTTCATCTCCTGTCGTTGCTTGTCGGTGGTTCCTCTCTCGATCAATGCAGCGATGGCGTCTAAAGTGCATGAGGAATGTAGCTTAAATCCATACAGCAAGCTACTATCTGTTTGGTAAGTCATCTTTAGATGGGTGATGTTTGCTAGGTCCTTTGAAGTGAAATCGTCAAACTGGAAGAACTTTGTCACCCTTCTGCAAAAGCCTTCGTTGGAGTATATTACTCGTTTCATTGGTTCACTGTAGCCTGCAAATATGACAACTATTTTTCCACTGTCCATCACTGACATGATCTCCTCCAAAGCTTCTAACCCATAATCCTTATCATCTGATTTCTGCATTGGTATAAGACGGTAAGCTTCATCGACAAAAAGGATTCCTCCTTCGGCTTCTTTAATCTGCAGAAAAAACACAAGTCATTAGTATATGACCAGCTGACAAACATAGACCAGAATCTTTATATTTTTAATGGATGAAGAAAATCTAATGGATCTGGCATATTACCACTCTCCTTGTTTTTGGTCCTGTGTGACCAACAAATTCTCCCACTAGATCAGTCCTCTGCACCTCTGTCACCTTATCAGCGGGTAAGATTCCCACCATATGAAGCAACTTTCCAAGAATTCTGGCTACCATAGTTTTGCCTGTCAAAACACGAACAGTTAAATAACTGCATTTAAAAATTAGATCCTCCTGCTAAGCTGTCTCTGACCATTATAGAGGACACCAAAATACCGAACTCAGGAATATTGATGGGCTGAAGATGAAAACATAATAAACTAAGTGGTGCCTAGTTGGAATAATAATAATGCATAGTACTCCGTAATTCATTACAACTATTATGACACAGGGAACATGCCGTTCTCAAATTTATTATTGGGATGAACATGCAACAGAAAGGAGCAGTCAGATAATAATTCTACATGGTCTGAGATAAGAGTAGAATAACCCAAGAAATGCATTTGAGGATGATGGAATTCAAAGCAAAAGGTACGAGTGTCTACTGGCTACCGAAAAAGCGTGAAATAAGATAGAAGGTAGTGGCATGCTTATACAAGCCTCAGAACTGCCAGTTACCTGTTCCAGGGTTGCCAAGAAAAGCCATGTGTGGTGGTCTTCTAGCACCAACTTTTAGTCCAAGAGCCCTGCGTCTTTCATCAAGAAGCATTCCCCTTGCCCACTTTCTGAGTTGCAATTTGAGTTCATTCAAACCTACAATGTTAGACAATTCGTGCTCCAGTTCATCCATCTTTGCTTTAGTCTGACCACAAGCTTCAACGGCTTTGCGCTTTGTCTGCTCCTCAAGATACTGATTTAGTAACTGGCGCAACTTCTCATTTCCAGGCCGTGACGCTAAATGATTGAGAGGGGCCATCCCCTCCTAAATTCAACAGTACATGGTGTCAGAACCCAAGTATTTAGCATGCAAACATCAAAGAAGTTTAACAATCACGTTATACAGTGACTCACATCATCCTTTGCACTGCAATCAGCATTGTACTCAAGCAAGGTCTTAACAGTCAGGCAGTCGTCTGATCCAAGCGAGTGCCAAACAGCAACATGCAAGGGCGTCATTCCATTCTGCAAAGCGAAAACATAAGACAACTGAGTCAAACACGGAGCAAGTCCCTTCTTTGCACTTTGCAAGAGATTCACGAAAATAGAGGGGGGAAGAAAGGAAACTGAAAGAAAATTTACATTTGCCTTAGCCTCTATGAAAGCCCCGTGAGAAAGAAGTAATTTAGCTGCTTCACTGGAGCCATTCTTTGCAGCCATGTGCAATGGAGTCTCCCCATACTGCAGAAAACATTCAAATATTAACAAATCAAAACTCACAATATAAAACAGTCTTTTACTCTTAACCAGTTCAGCAAAGTGCAAGCCTTACCATATTCTTGGCTTCCAGCTCAACCTTCTCCTGTCCCTTCCATTCAAGCAGAACTTTAACAATCTCAACTTTGTTGTAACCAGCAGAGACATGAAGAGGAGTCTGCGCCATCTGTATTCATGTCGAGAGCTGATTAAAGTAAAAGCTCAAAGTAAAAGCTTAATTACTACAAACACCATAATGTTGAGTAGGACATTGGCTTCATAAAGATCAAAGGATCACACATTGATACTACGCCTATATCAGCAGTCAGTACACTGCATAAAAGCATTGCTCGTTCATATTATCAGCATCCCGTATCTTGTCACATCCTTTTTGCCTGAGCACCGACTAAAATAACGACACATTTGATTGCATACTACGCTACACAACCACTGAGAACGCATACAGAAGCACTCACCATTACGCAACTCTGACTACTTAAAATCTCAGTCTACTTAATTCTTCTAACATAAGCACCCCTAGTCATATGAGCTTCTGCAGCATGTTTCACCGACAATCAAGCATCGAACTTGAACCCGAGAACATACCAACAATTATACACATTCTGCATTCCCACGAAATCACGAATCCCATCAGCAAAACCATATACTAAAGACATAATCTTGACTATGACACCCCCAAATCCACAACTTAATTATCTTTCTTTACAAAAATCATAAACTTTACCACGTTACACCACTCATTTCCCTCTCAGATCACAAACAAAAGCAAAATTTCTAAGTTTTTTACAACAATTGCTAAACAAGATCAACATAAACTAGATCCAAATACAATGCACATTTCAAAAATTACAAATCAAGATCCAAATTTCATCACAATTCACAACCAAGCAAATAACACACCAAATTAAAAATTAAAAAATACCCACTTCTCCAATTTCGACAAAAATTAAAACCCATTTCCAATTTTCCAAGATAATCAATACCCATAAAACCAAAATTAATAGAAAAATTAAAAAGGGGGTAAAAAAAAGAAATTACCACAGGATTTCTTTCATTGAGAAGAGAAGGATTATCCTTGAGCAATCTCAAGAAGCCGGCAAGATCACCAGACTGCGCAAACCCATGAATCGTTGTCGGCCGGGAAGATCTTGGCCGTTGATCCATCGCCGGCGCCATTTTTCTGGGAATTATTTATTATTATTATTAGTAAAATTAAAAAAAATAAGAAATTTTAATTTCAATCTCTCTCCGTAAGCTTAGATTGGAGGAGAGAGATACGCGCAGAAAATAAGAGTAAATGAGAAGGAAAGATAGCAGCTTTATATATGGCGAGGAAATCAGGAAAAATAGGAGGGAGGATTAGTAGGATTTTGTTTGTGGGTGCAAAAAAATCAGGGGTCTCATTTGCTCATTGTTTAGTGAAAATGTGGATTCCTGGTTAATACGGTGTATAGTGACACTAATGCACAATCTTGTTAATATATCGTGATCTAGATTTGTGAATATTGTAATAATCTAGATAATTTGGGATGGTTATTATTTTGTTACTATTTAGTCGTAATCTCTTTGATTCGTTACCTGATTTGTGTGATTACTCTACAATTTATGTAGATTGTTATACTGTCTTGTTAATATATCGTGATCTAGATTGTAAATATTGTAATCTAGATGATTTAGGATGCTGATTGTTTTTTTTTTACTAATTGGTTGTAATCTCTTTTATTCTTTACCTAGTTTGTAAGATTGCTCTAGTTAATTTGTGTAGATTGTTATTAGGTTTCATGCATTGTATCAAATCTACCAATGTAATGTTTCGCTCTAAGGAGAATGTATGCTCAATGTGTGGATTTCTAGTAGATCTCTTAAGGTGATAAATTAAAAAGACTAGTAATAGATATATAACACACAATCGGTTGATGCATGCAAGTGTCATATATGTAGATAAGTCGATTGTGTGCATGAAAATATTAGTAGCTATTTGAAGAAAATGACAAAAAAAAAAAAAAAAAAAAAAGTCCATAATGTAGAGCAAACCAAGATTGCTAATGTTAAATTGTTACTCCATCACAAAACGTGTCAAGAAAATATATAATTTTTCAAAGAGAATGAAACGAGTATACTATGACACATATACTAGTGTACAACGTTATAAAAAGATGTCAATGATGTTCTCATAAACACATGTCAAACCATTAGTGTAAAACTATATACATAATTAAAAAAAAAATTTCAATTTAAACGAGTATAAGTTGAGGTCGTATCAAATCTCAAATTTCCGATAGCTTTATCACATAAAAGAACTCATAATTTCAAGCGAATTTAGTCGTTAGTCAATTTCTAATCAATTTAGATGAGATAAAATACTCTCAATTTACTAGCGCGGAAATTTGAATCTCCTGCGTTCCACTTCACCACCAGTACGAGTAGTTCATTTCCATACCATTTGAATTAGATAAAAAAACAAAAAGTTACAGCGAAAAAAAACATAGTCTAAACAACGAATTCTAAACAACAACCACTACTACTACTGCATCATCTAACAACTTAGTACAACTTTTCCCGCAATTTTTTCCTGCGTTTATCTCGAAGGATCAACGGTTTAACGGTTGTTGCGTGGACAAGGTGCAACCTAGGATAGTTCGATCATCTTACTTTAACGTGTGGACATCACACTCTCTAACATCCCCTCTGCCTACTCTTCCAATTTACTAGGATTCTCTCTCCTCTTTCTAGATATTTTCTTCCCGATCTTTCCATTTATATCCAGCCCAAAAGTTCCACACTTTCCCAATTTCTTCCCCAAAACCAAAAATCCCCAAATTTTGAAGATAATAAAAGTGAGATATTTGATAAAAGATCCAAACTTTATCCTAAAAATGGCAACTTTAACAAAAATGAACTCGTACCCAGATATTCAAATGCCGGTTAGACCCGAATTCGGCCGGATATTTGCGGTGGGGAATCAGATTCCGGTGGTGGGTCGGACCCGGAAAGGGAATAGAAGAGGGCATTGTTGTAGGGCTTTTAAGGAGGAGGAGGAGGAGGGTATGGGAATGGGATTGAAAGTGGAAAGGAATGGGAATCGTGTTAAAAGGACAGGGAATGGTGATGTTCTTCTTAAATCAGTGAAATCAGGAATTGTTAGATTGTGTAAATGGCCTGCTGGTGATGAAAATAGAGATGCTTTAGCTGAGCTTGAGAAAGTTCTCTTCTCTGTATGTTTATTACTCTTTAATTTACTCTCCGTTTTTGTTCTGTTTACGCTTTCTCGGTTCTTTTCATTTGTCGGCAATTTAATTCAAATCAAACGTTAACAAATGAAAAGAACGGACGAGGAGGGTGTATATTAGTTTATAAATCTTCCATTGATTTATGCATTGTTTTGTTTTATTTAATATTATTGTTGGTACTTTATGTGATTGTTTATTGTTTGATTATGTGATGACTGTACTTTTGTGGGGCGGGTAAGGGTAACAGTGTGGGGGGACTGATTTATAGCAGCTGTAGCTTAACTGCTTAAGGATAACTTGTTAGTGAAGCTGTTGTCACTTATTTGAATTGTTTTTGGGTTTGGACAAAATATTGGAAGAGGAATTGATGATTTGGAAAACGGGTTTTGGAAGTTTACTTGGGAATTGTATACTAGTATGACATTTTGGGATGAAGGGTAATTTTGTGTACATTTGGAATAGGAAAATGGGTTTCAGAGTTTTACTTGAGAATTGTACTATACTAGTATGAATCTTTGTGCTGATATCTTACATGATGTATCTTGTTCATCAATGAGTTGGTAAGGTTAGGAGCTGTGAAATGTTATTGTCAAGATTTTGATTCAGAGTTTCTGACCTTTTAAATGTGAGTTTAAGGACCCGGAAATTTGCTGCAGAATAAAAGAAAGATGACTGCAATTCTGCAATGCATATCAAATGAATTGTTATTGTCTTTGAGATGCTTTGATGTCGAGAGATTGTTCAGTTGATTATGTGATAATTCTGCTTTGGTGTCGATGCTTGATAGTCGCAGAATGTCTTGATCAAAGCTATGCGTTAACTTTAGTATTTCTCACAAATCTATCTTGGGTGTGAATAGGCTGGTCAGCATCTTGGAAGGTACATTGCAACCATGATGAGCACAGGGGTTGTTCTATTGACTGGGTTTCAAGTATCAGGTCCGTGAAATGCATTTACTTTGGGCTCGTGTTTGTATTCGTATGCCTAGTTCTAGATTTTGCTAACAGTTTCACTTTCGTGATGTAAAGGGGGTGATGGTCAGATGAATGACTTGATCTGGTACAGTTGGCTTGGAGGGATTATTATTGGCACTATGGTAGGGGCTAACATGGTTTTAGACGAGCATTGTCGAGCTGGTCCAAGAAATGTCGTAATAACTGGAAGGTATAGTGCCTGATCAGATCAGCTTGTTACCCTTGTCTGAGCAAGTAACTTAGATAGGTTCATCACTCAACCCAACTCTTTTACCCTCTTAGAAGGGTGTTTGCTTATGGATGATGAATTAGAACAAAGAGCATATGGAGCATTCTCGGTCTTCTGATCTTTTTGAGGGATAAAAATTTGTGATGTTGGATTTCTTTACTATTTCTGAGTTTGTGTTTCCTTTGCCATGCATACTGTGACGCGATGTTTTAGTTTAATTTGGGTTACTGTTCATGGCAATGACTCTTTTTGCTTGAATGTGATGTTGAGCTAAGGTCTTACCAAATCGTTTCTTCTTACCCTCACATATTATGGTGCAGTACAAGAGGACTTGGTAAAGCACTTGCTAGGGAATTTCTTCTTTCTGGAGATCGTGTAGTTGTCACCTCCCGCAGGTTGTTTTTTGGAATGTGAGGGTCATTGCTTCTCATTTTCTTCTTTTATATTATCTCACACTGCAATGTCTTGGCCATCGCAGTGCTGAATCAGTGAATGAAACTGTGAAAGAGCTTGAAGAGAGCCTAAGGGAAATGGCGCCTGCACATGGAAAAACTCTGAGACATTCAAAAGTGGTGGGCATACCTTGTGATGTCTGTGAACCTGATGATGTGAGGAACTTAGCAAATTTTGCTATCAAGGAACTAGGCTCAGTTGACATTTGGGTCAGTTTTACTTTCCTCTCAACTTTCCTCAAAAGTTAGTTATCACATCTTATGAACATGTAATATCTTCCGAGTTTAGTCTGTTGCATGTCTAGAGGCTAAGTTTCCTCTTAAGCAAGAACTTCTCACCTTGTGTTTTCTAACTTACTGATTTATACCGATAAAAGAAGAGGTTGATCTTCTTCCGTTTCCCACTTTCCCCTTAACACTAAGTCCTCCCTTTGTGTTCTTGTCACTTGCATTAAACACTGAAGCATTGATTCTTGTATCTGATTATTATCATCCTCTGCAATTTTTTCTTTCTTTTGGTCATTAACAATGTAACGCTTATTTGTGTAGACCGATTTGGTGTTCTCCTGTTATTCTCATAACTTATGACTTATGAGTTATTGATTGAAATTGGTTTCTGACCCTTGTTGCAGATAAACAATGCTGGAATGAATAAAGGTTTCCGACCCTTGTTGCAGTTCACTGATGAAGATATTAAGCAGGTATGTGATTGTGATTGTGATTGTGCCACTGTTTTGCCGGATATGACTGGTGAAGTAAACTTGTTATTATCGTCAGCCCTCTATTGAGTCTTTTCTCTTTTAACTAGATACAAAGTTATGAAACATCCAGAGACACATCCCACACCACAAGAAAAAAAGAAAAAAGAAACTTATTTAGAGACACAGTGTCTCCTTAGGTGTGGATGGGGAAACGTGTGAGAATGTTTACAATGGTATGAGTTTGTGTTGCTCCGAAATCTGAACTTGTCAAATATCTTGCTTGGTTTTTGTGCAGATTGTCTCAACAAATTTGGTAGGATCTATAATCTGCACGAGAGAAGCAATGCGGTTCATGGGAAATCAGGAAAAAGGTGGTCATGTTTTTAACATGGATGGTGCAGGGTCTGGGGGTTCTAGTACCCCGTTGACAGCAGTGTAAGTGCTATTTCTCTGGCCAGTACATCATGAATTTGGACAAAACCTCGACTTTTGGAGTTCTTGTTCTCTCTCTTCTAAGTGATGGATACTTTATCAACAGTTATGGGTCGACGAAATGTGGTCTACGGCAGCTTCAAGCCTCTCTACTAAAGGAGTCCAGGCGGACTAAGATAGGTGTCCATACTGCATCCCCTGGCATGGTGCTAACTGATTTATTGTTGAGGTAAATGACTCGAGGAGTCTTTTTTTTTTTTTCTATAACTTGTGTTATTTTCATTTGGTTTGTGGAGAGCAGAAGTGCCCTTGCAATAAAATAACCATACTATGGAGGCTAGGATCTCAATCTTACCTACTCAGACATACTCTAGTAAGTCTGACCTTCAGAGACAAGTCATATTACTCATATACGGAGTGTGTGATTATCAAAGTTCATAAAAGATACCACAAATGGCTAACTCGAGATTGTTTTGAGAAAGGAAAGCTATTGCTGAATTCGCAAAATGAATGCTATTTCAAAGTGGAGGTAAATTGGCATGGGCTGCGGTTGCTTCCCTTGGGTGACTATATTTCATAATTGGCATGGGGTTGAGTTATGAATGAAAGTCTCCTTAGGATTGTAGGTAGCATAGTAATAGTACCGTTGAATTTGTTTATAGAAACTGGTGAAGGTCCATGGTATATATGCACTATGCTGAAGGTTTGTGTTGCTTGTATGTGGTCAAGGCTCAAGCAGTCTGTCTCTCATGGTGATAGTTCCATAGGATTGGAAATGTAAGTGCTTTCACTGTCCAGACAGAGGAAAAGAGGGGTTAACACTTAATGAAGAAAATATGTCTGTCATGGTTTACCGTCTTTTGTTGTGCCATCGACCTAATTACTCACTGAAACTTCTGTTTGCTTTATCTTTGGTATCTTAGTATTCGGAAGTGCTTTCTTGTTCATCAGTGTACATTGACTTCTCATAATCATTGTATAACTTTCCTTGCAGTGGCTCAAGCCTTCAAAACAAGAAAATGTTCAACATCATTTGTGAGCTCCCGGAAACAGTTGCTAGATCCTTGGTCCCACGCATGCGGGTTGTGAAAGGTAGTGGAAAGGCCATCAATTACTTGACACCACCAAGAATTTTGATTGCTCTGGTCACAGCATGGGTACGACGAGCTCGCTGGTTTGATGACCAGGTATGGATCATATTCTCTTATCTATATTATGGCTATTTACAGCCGTGGACTGTTGCATTCTGCACCCAAGTGGTTAAAGATTTTCATCGATGTTGGATTGGCTTAAAAACACTGAGAAGCTGGCAAAGTCGTTACGACTTTTAGAATATCAGTGAGTCAGTGACACATCTTAGTGTTCTTGGAGTCCTAACATCAGGTGGTCGAAAAATGATTGTCTCTGCATCCCCCTCCCCCCCCCCACCCCCACCTCCCCAGTGAATTGGCAATGTTTACGCCTTGCAGAAGAGATTTGTGGCTTGTGGGTGACCAGACTTGCATATTAGCACTAATTATCTGCTCAATTGTTCAGGGAAGGGCATTATATGCAGCTGAAGCTGATAGACTCCGGAACTGGGCTGAGAATCGTACACGTTTTTCGTTCACTGATGCCATGGAAATGTATACAGAGAACACCTGGGTTCCTGTTTTCTCCCTATCTGTTGTATGTGCCTTCATCATACTCTCAGGCACCACAGGCAGCACATTCCCCGGCACCTAGACTTCCAGATAAGCTTCTTCTAGGTTCTAACGATGCATTTAAGCAAGCATAGTAAACATGTTCTACCGGGCAAACTGACTGAGATGCCAGACGCGCACATATTAAGTCATACCATACTGTACTAAGCTCTGAGCTGTCCTGTGCACATTGTTCAACAAACACCGAACTTGATCAGCAGCTCATCGCGAAGACTCATACCACGATCAAATGTTGTAAAGCTTTGTACATAGGTTTTGTAAGTACAAGCTTCAGTTATACTGATGTAGAATCCATTGTTGTATGTTCATTGCAATCATTTATCTTGTATATCTAGCAGTGAGCTACTGTCAAGTTGACACTTAGATTATTTCAGAAATGTATGATATGATTGGTTCACTCTTCCTAAGCATCATATGGCTCATTATATTTCATACGGAGTAATTTTTATCGTAAAATTTGAACAGGTTTTGGAAATTTCGAGGATTTATGAGGTGGTCTTGCTCTAAATGTGTATCTTTATCACCAATCCGATACACGAAACATACAATTACGTACTATAGCCTGTACCACTGAACACTTCCAAAGTCCAAATCTACCAAATCTTTGAAAATCTTCACAACCAACACTAATCATGAAACTCAGGTTTTTGTGGTAATCACTAATCAGAACTTAAAATCTACTCCGTAGTTGTTATTTGTTGTTGCCGACATTGATAGGGTACAAAGCTACTCTTATTAAGTCATTAATCAACAAATTAAAGTCATATTTAATTATTTTTTAAGTGCTTAACCAACAATTACAGGAACTTTTATGCTAATTATTAGATATAACATCACATTTGATGCTACTCCCTACTTAATCATAGAGGCTAATTTTCAAGCTCTTTAAGTTGTTGTTGTAGCAGCATGTGCTACTTTTTAGGTCGACCAAGATGAACTGAAGATACAAATTGTTTTGTCTACGTATTTAGACCTCTAACATCGCCGTTTTCTGTCTATGCAATATGTGTTCCCCGTCTTTTTGCTTCGCAATACTCCACCTAATTTGACTTTCACTCGCATCTTTTGCATTAAACGCAAATCACTCAATAATGTACTCGTAGTGAATACGGAGTAATTGAATACCAACTTACGAGTTACGAGAAAGATAACATGTGTAACCTAAAAGTACACTTTTTACACGATTTCTAGATTTCCACTCATCATAATTGAATCCAACATAGATTGTTTTTTTTTTTTTCCACCGGATGCTCAGTGATTAGAAGAAATAATGAAGGGGGTCCAACTTCCATGTGGAATTGTGGACTACTAAGAAATGTGGAATTTTTCTTTGAAGAAAGGCCTTCTTTGAATAATTCACATTCATACCTTTTTAAGGGTAAAAAACCTCCAGCCTGGTCTTCCTATGTGTACTAGTGGAGGTATATGGAAGATTTTTAGGAGAATTTTCATGGACTTTATTAAAATTGGAGTGTTCTACAAAAATATCTGTGAAACTATCAACACAATTTTTATCCCTTCAAATATCTATAAATTCTTCAAATGGATAGTGTCAAGTCATATTTTCCGTAACCGTCTTTGATCATTTCTCAAAACAAGTAAAAACAGTCATTAATTAAAGTAACATGTAAAATCACTCAAGAACCACAAAACTAAGGCAATCATATAGATTGTGATTTGTGATTATTCCATGACGCGTATACAATCAATCAATGGAGTATAACATTATGTTTATGATTACGATTTGCAACAGTTTTCTTCGGAATGTAGAGCTAGAATTGAATTTTACATGTTCACGAATTCATCAAAAGTTGAAATCTTTATAGTATTACTCTCAACTTTAATGATTAAATTAACTTATATCAACATTAACATGGTACGATAATACTATAAAATTAACCAAAGAGTGCTCCAACTTTTGCCCACTTGGTACATACGAGTACGTGGTAATTACTTGCTAATTAATCATAATCCTTAGTAAAATGGCCCGTCTATCAGGGAGGGACCTAGGACCGTCAACATTTTGGACATACATGAATGAAATGTAAGATTAGTTGTTTATCCAGCTGTTTATGACCTTTTTGCCTTTAGCTTAGCTTGAAGACCACTGCTAGAGTGTTAGATAACCCAAACAAACATAACAATAACATGCTACATTACAAATTATGATGCAGTTCATTGCTTTTTTTATTGTTTTTTCTTACCTAAATTTTGACCTAATTATTGCTAATGATTTGAAGTTAAATTGGTTAAAAGTGTATGATTGATCAAACATAGAAGATAATGACATTTGAGAGACAAGCTCAATTATCTTAATCTTGGTGTTTTATTAAATGTCTTGAAATTATATATCGACTGTCAAGTGTACTTAATTCAAGATGAACGTTCAATTATGCCTTGTTAGGGCTTATCTTGTTCAAATGTTTTACTATAATTATTGAAATGCATGTAATTACAAACCGCGAAATAAATTTGATGTATATTAACTCAGAAAAGAGTTATATAATTTAATGTATGAGAACAATGACGCTGTGTTATAATCACTTTTGATATGCATATCCAAACACAATTACAAGAACGTATAACTATGATTCCTTTATTAAAGTGTTTGATATGAAACCAAACATAAAAGAATCCACACTATCCGAAGTTATTTTGTGTAGTGAAAATACATAAATACAACTAAAATATATAAATAATTACTACAATTTTTCTATCCAATAATGGTGAACTTCATCATTTTCTCTAACAAGTTAATAACAACGAAATACCCTAACTACCTAATAAGTTCATCGAATCAACCCACCCTATAAAATCAAAAATCAACCTTATAATTTCGTTTCCAGGCAAATTCATAACATTATCTACTTTTAATATCTCTTCCGTAAAAATAATTATCTACACTCTTATCCATTCATCTGACAAAAACTCTTATCCATTCCAAATGTCGGATCGATACATTATTAACACATGTCTCCACACATAGAATCAAACTATAAGCTACAACTAGTATCAACTCTCGAGAACACGATATCTTCCTCTATCAAGCCACAATTCCCCGTAAACAAAACAATGCAATATAAAACCATACAGGACCTCTATTAACAATGACACCGAACCATATTAACTAAAGCGCCCATACTAATATACCACCCTGATAAGATCACTCGACTCAAATCCGAACTAAAATCAAACAACGGTGACCGCGGCACGAACAATTCTCTAGTCTCGACGAAGAAAAAAAACGCGGATTAGTAATAGTATAAGAAGAGAGTGAATGACGGGGAAATGCGCGGGCCAGGCGTGTAGTAGGTCCCACATCCCAACCCATACCCCCTCCTTTTTTATTTTATTTTTATTCTATATTCCATTTATATTTTCCTTTTTTTATTATATTCTCAATAATATAATAATCATAATTCCATGTGCTGAAAAAGCCATAATAACACCTTCACTCCAAACTCTTTTTTTTCTCTCTCAAAAACATTCTCTCTCCTCTCTCCTCTCTCATCATTTCCAAAAAAATTCTCTCTCCTAACTCCGATGGCCTCGCCGTCGCCGGCGTCTTCTCCTCCGGCGACCAACTCCACCGCCCCACCACCCTCCACCACCACCACTCCTCCACCCGCCCCTGTCACCACTCCTCCTCCCACCACCACTCCCGCCGCCCCTCCTCCCACCACTCCCGCCGCCGCTCCTCCTCCCACCACCCCAGCAACCACCCCACCGCCCACCACATCTCCCTCTCCCCCCGCACCTTCCGGGTCCACCCCTTCCCCACCGGCCCCAACCACACCATCTCCACCTTCCGGCGGAAATCCACCGTCGTCTAAATCGCCGCCGTCGTCCGGCGGCGGCGGAGGAGGGGGAAGTGGAGGTGGGAGTCATCCTTCTCCAAGTACGCCGAGTTCCGGCGGCGGGGGTGGGGGTGGAGGTGGGAAATCGTCTCCGAGTTCGGGTAATGGGGGCGGGGGTAATAATGGAATTTCGACAGGGGTGGTAGTAGGGATAGCGATAGCAGGAGTGGCGGTGTTAGTGGTGGTGAGTATAATATGTGTGTGTTGCTTCAGGAAGAAGAAAAAGAGAAGAGATAATTATGGTGGCGAAGGTTACTATGTTCCTCCTCCTCCTCCTCCCCATCTTCAGGGCCCACCTAAAGGTTTCTACTTTTAATCATGATTTGATTTGATCATTTTCTTTTTTTGGTTAATTTTGATTATTGCATTCTAATCCTGGGAATTTTGTGGGAAGATTGTTGCGTACATATGAATCTTCCATGGTGAAAATTTAGTAGTAGTAGTAGTACTAGGTGGTGGTGGTGGTTGTGGATGAATGATGGGGTTGAGGTTTTTGTTAGATCTTGAAAGATTGCATCTTTTTTGTTGTGACATTAAAATTTAGAAATGTGTAAGGCTGTATTTTGATGGTAGCATGCAGTGATACAGTCATACAGATCTGATTTCCTGTAATCGAAATCGTAATCGAAATCGATATCGAATCACTCTGATTTTCCATTCTGATTCTTGGTGGATTGCCGGTTTATGTTGGATGGAACTACATGTCATCATGTGTGAACACACTCAATTTGAAGATTTTTTTTAATGAAATTGGTATTTTTTGTCATGAATTTGCATGGTTATAACATAAGGTGCATTTGATCACTTTTATGTGAAAGTGTGTGTGTTATATCACATGTTGGGATATTGGAGCATTTGTATTAAATGAAGAGTTGAGAAAAACATTTGTGGGCTTTCTTCATTTATTATTCATGTGTTTGGTGTTGGTCCAATGTGTAGATTTTTTTGTCATTGATTTTTTTGTCATTCTATTTGAATGGTAGATGGTCATTATGGTGTACAAGGGCAGCAACAGTGGCAGCAGAATTATGCCGCACCTGCTGAGCATTATCAGGTGCCGAAGCCACCTCCACCGCCAGCAGCAATTCCACCACGGCCGCCACCTAGACCACCTTCTCCTCAACCCCCACCAGCTGCTGCTGCAGCATTTATGAGCAGTGGAGGGGGTTCTGGGTCTAGCTATGGGTCTGAAAATCCGATTCCACCACCTTCGCCTGGGCTTTCACTTGGGTTCTCGAAGAGCACATTTTCATATGATGAGTTAGCAATGGCAACAGATAACTTCTCTGAGTCTAACATCTTGGGGCAAGGTGGCTTTGGGTATGTTCACAAAGGTATTCTTCCTAACGGGAAAGAAGTTGCAGTCAAGTCGCTGAAGGCTGGTAGTGGCCAGGGAGAGCGAGAATTCCAGGCGGAGGTTGAAATTATTAGCCGAGTCCATCATAAGCATCTTGTCTCTTTGGTTGGATATTGCATTACTGGATCACATAGGTTACTGGTTTATGAGTTTGTACCTAACGGTACCATGGAGTTCCATCTGCATGGTTAGTATTTCCGCTTACATACGAGTTTCTTCTTTGCCCTTTTCTTTGGCGGCATTAGTGCTGAATATTATTGTTGAATTTGCATTAATCTTATTGAAAATGTCACGTCACAGCCAAAGGGCAACCTAACATGGACTGGCCATCGAGACTCAGGATTGCTTTAGGATCTGCCAAAGGATTAGCATATCTGCATGAGGATTGTAAGCTTCCCTTCTGTCACTGGTCTTGTCACCATGCTTCGCATCTCCGTGTTTAAAGTCAACTATAATTGACTCTGTACTGCCTGTTTTTATAGGTCTCCCTAAGATTATTCATCGGGATATTAAAGCAGCCAACATTCTTATAAACAACAAGTTTGAGGCAATGGTGAGTTTGAATTATCAGTAGACAGGCTTCCTGTTCAACATTTTTTCAATTTGCAAGACGCTCAGCTATTAGTCTCTTTAGTAGCTTCAACATTGTCTAGTGAACCCGAGTTTCCCATCACTTTTCAAGCTGATGATATAAACTCCTCTATTAGTGGGCTAAGCATACTGTTATACATTCAGGTTGCTGATTTTGGACTTGCAAAGTTCTCTTCCGAAGTCAATACTCATGTGTCCACTCGTGTGATGGGAACTTTCGGGTATGTTCTTGACTTTACATCTTCTAAACTATATCTTCCTTGTAACAAAAGGGACTTGCTCTTCAAACTCAGCTGTCTCTTATTTGGATAATCGAAGCTAGATTAGTAAATAAACTGAGATGTAGTTGCTTCAGCCTGTTCTACATCTATTGCTTCCTCAAGATCACTGCTTATATTCCTCTATGTTATCGTCATTTTCAGATACCTGGCTCCTGAATATGCTGCAAGTGGCAAACTTACAGATAAGTCTGATGTTTTCTCCTTTGGGGTCATGCTCCTGGAATTAATTACTGGGCGTCGGCCTGTTGACTCAGCACACACTTATATGGATGACAGTTTAGTGGACTGGGTAAGCATTTGGTCTAACTGTGGAATCTCATTTTGTATTTCTGGACTCATCTAGACGCTGAAAATTCATATTCTTCCTACTTGTATTCACTACTTTGCTAACTTGCAGGCGAGGCCTTTGCTTACAAGATCTTTGGAAGAAAATAACTTCGATTCTCTAGTGGATCCACGGTTGGAAAAGAACTTCAATCCGAATGAAATGGCTCGCATGGTTGCGTGTGCGGCTGCTTGCGTGCGTCACTCTGCACGACGCCGGCCGCGGATGAGCCAGGTAATTTATACTTGCGAATTTCTGTCATGTCAGTTATTGCACCTCTCTTGTTTTTGGTTTGCTCCATTATTAGAACAAATTTGATTAACGAACTTGCAAAGGCATATGCTTCCTAGCATGATTTTTTCCACTGTGAAAGCATACCTGAAACTTATCTGAATTTAAGACCCTAAACATTGACTTGGAGAAATTGCAATGCTTAAATCATGAGCTTTCAGTGTGTTCTATGACAGCATAGATCAATAAGGCTTGGACTGGTGAAGTTGACATTTATTAGATGACATTTTGATTATAGTGTCACAGACCTAGCTCGCTTTTATCAGTCCATGTTCTTGTAGTTCACATTTCAAACGAGTGACATTTGCTCTTACAATTTACCCACCTTTTCTGTTGCATTATTGAGTTTATCGGCCTTTTCGAAAGATTAAGGAGAGGTTGTTAATAAGAAGAATTGACCGATTTCGTTTCTGGCTCCCTCCAACCCAGAAAATCCCATTGCTCTAGATTGTAAAGAGATTGGCCCCTATTTACCAGATAATAATAGTTTTATTCTGAATGAAAATGTTCGAACTTGTGTGTGGGTTTGTTCAATCTGAGTGGATTTGACATCAACCAGCAAGTCTTTGGATTACTTGCCTAGACAGCTGGTCACCCTACCAAAGAGGAAATGAACATTGAGTGTCTTGGACAAACACTCATAGACAGTTGTTAAACATTATTGTCTTTCTAAGATTAATGGTTTCCATTTTAAGGTTTACTTGGATTGTATTGAGTGGGTGATGTCTGAGTGTGTTACGGGAAGCAAGAGGGCAACAAGAATCATAGTATAGTATCAAACTGACGTGTATTCCTCATCATTTCTTTACCTAGACGTATTCAGATCATTGCTGTTAGTTACTTAGTTTCCCAGTACGGCAATTTAGGTTAGCTGGCTCTAAGGTTAACTGACCTGTCGAACGATTCTATCCGGGTGGACTCTGTCTGGTTAATTAATGCAGAGTTTTGTAGAATGTGGGTTGGCCAATTAGGTGAGGTGAATTTTGGGTTTGTGTCAGATACTTAGTGAGGATGGATGGTTGTTGACATTTCTGCATCCGCTTCTGCAACTTTTACATATGGTTCTGATGATAAATTTACCTCGCATGAGCAGGTAGTTAGAGCACTTGAAGGAGAAGTATCCCTGTCTGATCTCAACGAAGGCATAAGACCTGGACACAGCTCAATGTACAGCTACGGAAGCTCAGATTACGATAGTGGCCAACACAAGGAGGACATGAAGAGGTTCAGGCAGGTTGCTCTTGCAAGCCAAGAGTTTGGCAGCAGCGAGTATGGTGGAACGACCAGCGAGTATGGCATGTACCCATCTGGTTCAAGTAGCGAAGGACCAAGTCGCCAAACAACACGAGAGATGGAATTGGGAAAGATGAAAGGCGCTGACAGCCGAGGCTTCAGTGGAAGCTCCGACGTATGATTTGACAAGTGATTCATATTTCCTCCTGTAAAGAAAGAGGCTCGTAGGCTGATTGCGAAACCGACAATTAATTGTTCTATATTAGAGTGCAAGATTGGCATGTTTTTCTAACACATTTCTTCCCACCAATTCTTTGATTTCTTTTTCCTAGCAATGTAATTGTTGATTGATTTTCGCTCCCCCAATGTATCTATTATTGGTAATTATATAGAGAAATCACACACAATTTCGCGTTTTTGTTCGATTTTATGATTTTCATTTCTTACATTCTGTCTCAAATTGATTCGTTCTCTTCCCATGTTTGCTTGTACGTTTCTTCTACTGGGTGAAAGCAAAAACTACCAAAGATGAATTTTTTTCTCGACCGACCCTATGTACACCGTAGTATTCAACTTCATCTAGTCTTATATCGAAAGATTACCCTCTAAAGAACGATGCGATAGCGGCCCTTATAATTTGACTTCTTGTTGAAGATTCAATATCATGGTCCATTACTTCTTCCATACATATGTACTACCAAATTTGAACTGTTCTAGCATGTCATTGTAAACAAGGTCATGGTCATGAATCTCTACTAGTTGACAACTTGTCTACTTGATTGGTTCTTGAATTGTGGCGTTTGTCACGGACCCTATGCCCAATCCTAGAGCTTAGTCGTGCCCTATTTGGGAATTTGGTTTCCCAATTTTCAAACCTAAGAATATGGGTAGTCATGAATTCATGATTAATGAAAAGAAAATCGACATTAATCCATCTTCCTTTGACACTATCGATATCTCGCATTCATACCTTCGTATTCCTTCTTTAGTTAATCGTTGTCGAGTTAAAATTTCACTCATATGTGTGAGATTTGTACAAGTTTGTTCGTCTTTTCATTCATCTAATGAATTATTAACTAGAATGACTACTGAACAACTTTGTTCATATGTGTGATTTATGGTCAACTATGTTCTAATAACCTAACAAATAACATGGTCCTAATCCGCCCAAACAAATGAATAACCGAACAATACGATGAACATAATAGATTTAGATTTAAGATCACTTACGTACCAAAATGTTGAAAATCTGAGCCATAAAATACTCTTTTCCCCGTAATAGTAACGATTAGTTTAAACCGTTTAAGAGAAATTCAAGCCAAACGCTAACTTTCGCGAACAAGAAAGAGTAGTAGCAGTAATCAAGAAGTGAGGAGTAACTGAGCTGAGAAAACTTACCGGAACTCAGTTGTTCACAAATTTTTGTGTGTGAAACTGACATTTCGAGTGAGCAACCTGTCCCCTTCTTCAGGAACATTCACCAGTAATCCATGCAATTATTCCAGATTTCACATTGTATTCCGAAGATAGAGAATTTGGGATTGACACTCAAAGAAAACTTCACATTCACGGTAACTTTCAATTCCATTTCCTTTCTCTCTTTCCTTTGAATCCCAGAAATGTTTATGCATATTAGTGTTATAGATGTGCAAAAGATTGAATCTTTTTTAAGTAGTTCATTGATTTAGATCCTTAGTCGTGCATCCCACTTAGAAAGTTTTGATCTTTCTGAGATTTTCTGGTAAATTATTGTATGAATATTATTATAATTGCGTAAATAATGTTGAACTAGTCTTTCTATGATCATGGGAATCACATTTGGGGTTTATTAGTGGACATGAAAAAAGAATATAATTATGAATTTTAACCCCTGGGTTTGGTCGATTATTACTCATGAATTTGGGGACAACAGTCTGTATTTTATGAAGATTATGGAAGATGAATAATTGTGAAGTAGTGTAGTTCAAGTTTGACCTGCCAAAATTACATTTTGAGGAGCTGAGGTTTAGATTGATGATGAATTGATGGTTAATTGAATCTTTACTCTGATGTTTAATTGGTAATTTATGTGGTTGAATTATTGTTTGATGGCTTGGTCTCGATTCGAAAACCGATATGATCCAATAGGCAATCTTAGATTATACAGCTTTAGCATTAGGTATTCCAGACATGCAAAGCTTATAACCTAGTGTTCTTTGTTTATTTTGGTTGAGGAGGGTTGACGGCTGAAATATTCAGGGTGTAAGAATTGTTCAAGAGATGTGACATAGTAAGCACAATTCGTAGTTTAATGAAAAAGGAATGAATAGAGAATGTCATGTAATCAAATTGAATTATTCTAAGGAAGGGGGTGTCGTAAAATGGTCTCATTCTGAAGAAATATTCCAGCTTTTCAGCAAATGTGATGCTCTAAATTGTAAACATTTTACATTGTATTAAGAATGGCAGCATCCCGGCACTTGGTTCAGCACTGATAGATGATGTGTATAGGACTAGTCTAGAATAGAACATCATCTATCAAGCACTAATTGTTGATTTTCCACTGTTGGCGGATATTTTAACCCCTTCTGACTCATCACCACCACCACCACCGCCAGGGAAGCCACCCTCCCCAAGCATTCCCAGTTCTGGTGTTGGCGGAGGAAAATCCTCTCCCAGTTCCGATAATGGTTGGGGTAATAGTGGAAATTCAACTGGGGTGGTAGTGAGGATAGAAATAGCTGGAGTGTGGGGAATTAGTGGTAATGAGTGTGAATTGTGTGTGGTGTTTCAGAAAGAAGACGAAAAGAAGAGAGAATTATGGTGGCGAAGGTCACTATGTTCCTCCGCCACCGCCGCATCCGGGCCCACCTGAAGGTATCCACCTTATTCGAAGTTTGTAAAAAAAAGTTATCTTTTTATAAATTTGGATTTTGTTGATTTTGGTTGTCTTTCTAATTTTGGGTATTTGAGGAAGATTATTAATTTTAACATCTTTTCACCTATTAGTTATGGTTTAGGGGTAATGATGCACATCCGAACCATCCAACACAGAATTTAGTAATTCTAGGTAGTGGTGGTTGTTGATGGTTTTTTAATTAGATCTTGAAAGATTGCATTTTTTTTTCTGATGGTATATATGTGGAGGTTGTGTTTCGATGCAAGCATGAAGTAATACAGATCTGAATTGCTGTAAACGAAATCGAATCACTGTTTATTTCGTTGTGATTCTTTTTAGATTGCTTCTATTTGTTGGATAGAACTACAATTCATCATGTGTGAACAACTTGTGATTCTCAATTTGAAGATTCTTTGTTTAAATTGGTTCTTTGTGAACTTGCACTGTCAGAGGAGTTTATTAATTTTTATGTGAAAGAGTGTGTCTTGTACTCATGTCATATGCTGGTACATTGACGCATTTGTATTGAATGAAGAGTTGAAAAAACATTTTGGCCGTCGTTCATTGATTACCATGTGTTTGGTTTTGGTCCTAGGCCTAGAGTTTTGTCGTTCATTTTGTTGTCATTCTTTTCAAATGGTAGATGGTCATTCTGGTGTCCAAGCGCAGCACTGGCAGTGGAATTATACCCCACCAGCTGAGCATTATCAAATGCCAAAGCCCCCTTGTCCGATTCCACCACCTTCACCTGGAATTTCACTGGGCCCAAAGAACAGTTTTTCGTATGATGAGCTAGCAATGGCAACAGATAACTTCTGTGAGTCTAACATCTTGGGGCGAGGTGGCTTTGGATATGTTAACAAAGGTATTCTTCCTAATGGAAAAGAAATTGCGGTCAAGTCGGTTAAAGCTGATAGTTGGGAGGGAGAGCGAAGATTCCAGGCGGTGGTTGAAATTCTTGGCCGAGTCCATCATAAGCATCTTGTCTCTTTGGTTGGATATTGCATTACTGGGCCACATAGGTTACTGGTTTACAAGTTTGTTCCAAACGGTACGATGGAGTTCCATCTGCATGGTTAGTACTGCTGCTTACACAAAAGTTTCCTCTTTGCCCTTTTATTTGGCATGGCGTTTGTGCTGAATATCATTATTGAAATTTTGCATTGATCTTATTGGAAATGTCATGTCACAACACACAGGCAAAGGGCAACCTCCCATGGATTGGCGATCGAGATTCAGGATTGCCTTAGGATCTGCAAAAGGATTAGCATATTTGCACGAGACTTGTAAGCCTCTTTTGACACTAGTCTAATCTCCATGTTTAAAGTCAACTATAATGTATTACCTACTGCCTATTGTAATAGGTCATCCAAAGATTATTCATCGGGATATTAAAGCAGCCAATATTCTTCTGAATAACAATTTTGAGGCAATGGTGAGTTTAAATTATCAGTAGACTGGCTTCCTGTTGAATTTTTTCTTTGTAGTTAGCAAGTAGCTCAGCTATTAGTCTCTTCAGTAACTTGATGTTCTCTAGTGAACTCGAGTTCCTGATGACTTTTCAAGCTGATGATATGATCTTCTTTATTAGTGGGCTGAGCTTACTGTTATACATTCAGGTTGCTGACTTTGGTCGCTAAGTTTTCTTCAGACGGCATCACTCATGTGGACACTCGTGTGATGGGAACCATCGGGTATGTTCCGTCTTTACATCTTCAAAACTCCTCCTCTTCCATGTAATGAGAGGATGGCATGCTATTCAAACTTAGCTGTGCCTTACTTAGATAATCGATAGTTCGATACTGTTTCTTTAGCCTAATTTTTATCAATTAGGAAATAAATTGAGATGCAGTTGCTTTAGCCAGTTCCAGTTGTGTTACTTCCTTAAAATAGATGCTTAGTTACCTCTATGTTATCGTCATTCTCAGATACCTCGCTCCTGAATATGCTACAAGTGGCAAACTTACTGATAAGTGTGATGTTTTCTCCTTTGGGGTCATTCTTCTGGAGTTGATTACTGGGCGTCGACCTTGTTACTCAGCACAAACGTTTATGGATTATAATTTAGTGGAGTGGGTAAGCATTTGGTCGAAGCTTATAATCTATTCTGGACTTGTCTAGAAAGTGGTGATTCATATAATTATATTCCTTTACTTGTATTCACTACTTTGCTAATATTCAGGCAAGGCCTTTGCTTGTAAGATCCCTGGAAGAAAATAAGATTGATTCTCTTGTGGATCCACGGTTGGAAATGAACTACAATCCGAATGAAATGGCTCGCATGATTGCGTGTGCTGCTTCTTGTGTGCGTCACTTTGCACAACGCCGACCGCTAATGAGCCAGGTACTTTATACTTGTGGATTTATGTGTCTGTTAATACACCTCCCGTACTCTTTACTCCATTATTATAAGAATATGTTGATTCACGAACTCGCAAAGGGGTATGGTCTCGACTCTCGAGCAGTATTGTTCCCACTGTGAAAGCACACCTGAAAGGTAAGAATTTAAGAACCCTAGAACACTGACACATTGGTATAATCTTGAGCCGAGTACCTATGCTTGGTAGAACTAGTCAACTAGACACAAAATACAAAATTTGATGCTGTCGTTACCGCACACAAAGTTACAAGGTTTGGTCCTACACAGAAGACAAAGTTACCCGGGTTTAGTGTATTTACAATGGAGCCAAAGACTAACTATGCGTAGGCTGTGGAATAAAGCAAAATGGCTCACGAAACTCTTTGCAGTTCTTGTGCTTTGAAGTAGCAGCGGGCGGTGCGATTCGGGAAGGAATTTTTATTAAGGGTCATCCGTAAGCAGTCTCTCTGTGTTTTCAACATAGAGGTAAGGCTTGCTTACATAAGACGCCCCCTTACCCAGCCTTATGGCGGGAGCCTTTGAAGCACTGGGTATTGTTGTTGTTGTTATACAATCTTGAGCTTTAAGTGTGTTCTATGAAATAACAGATTAATAAGGTTTGAACTGGTGGAGGCGACGTAAGTTAGATGATCATTTGATAACTGTCAGTCAGTCACGAATTCAGGGTTGATATTATTGGTGAATGTTCTTGCAGTTTAACTTGAAAAGTGAGGAGATTTGCCCTTGCAACTTACCTACCTTTTCTGTTGCATTGTTGAGTTTATCGATTGACTTGTTCAGGAGATTAGGGAGAGGTTGTTAGGTAGAAGAATTGACCGATTTCATTTTCTGGCTGAAATGACCAAAGGGTGAAGTGAACATTGGGTGTGTCTTGGACAAACACTCACAGACAGTCGTTAAACATGACGACTATTGTCATTCTAAGAAAAATAGTTTCCATACTAAGGTGGGTGAGATCCAAGTGTTTTAAGGGAAGCAAGAGGGCAACAAGAGTTGCTGTAACATTAAACTCACGTGCATTTGTCATACTCTCTTTACCTAAACGTATTCAGATCATTGCTGTTAGTTTCCCAGTACGACAGTTTAGGTTAGCTAAGGTAAGGTTACCTGACCTGTCAAAGACTTCTGTCCGGCTGGGTTAGTTCAGATTTTGGTAAATTATGCATTGGCCAAATACGTAAGCTGTACATATCCACATTTTGCAACTTTTACGTATGGTTCTGAATTCTGATGATGAATTTTGCCTCGGATGAGCAGGTAGTCAGAGCACTTGAAGGAGAAGTATCCGTTCCTGATCCCAATGAAGGCCACAGCTCAATGTATGACAGCAGCGACAGCGAGTAGAGTACATGAAGAGGTTCAGGCAGGTGGATCTTGCAAGCCAAGAGTATGACAGCAGCGACAGCTGAGTATAGTGAGACGACCAGCCACTATGGCATGTACCCATCTGGTACTTAATATAGTGTACCAAAAAATATAGTGTAAGATGGGCATGTTTATCTAACACATTTGTTCCTTCAGTTGATTGATTTTCACTTCCACTATGTATATATTATCGGTAAATATATATATAGAGAAATTACACACAGATTCCGATTTTTGTCCCGATTTAATGATTTTCACTTACTACTTTCTGTCTCAAATTCATCCATTTTCGATCGATGTTGAACAATGGTAAAAGGAAAAATCTTCCCATGTTAACATTAAAAACGCAAGGCAAGAAACATACAGTAATTACATCGGAAGAGACCTGTAGTAGCAACAGCTAACCGGTGAGCTTCTGTTACCAATTCTCAGTGTAGGTCTCTGGTCCGTGTCGGTTTTGTGGGATTGGGTTGTGTTGCTACGGTGCTATCATGTGCAAATGACATTTCGATCAAATTAGAGACTTGGGGTAGACTATTGAACTACGCAATATCATACAACAGAAATTCAAACGCACATCCAAGTTAAGAACTATCATATGTAACAGAACCCCCGAAGTTTAGGAAGTAAAGGTACCATACACGAACTTTCAAAGTTTAAGAGAGCCATGTAAGCCATGTAAGTCTTCGAAAATTTATTTATCGAATCATTTCAAACTTTGAACCATGAATAACGAAAGGGTTCTTTTTCGCGTATGGGAATATTTCAACCCAAACATAACTTTCACTAAAAGAGTGAGAGACTGAGAGAGTGAGCTAAGATTACTTACCGAACTCATTTGTTCACAAACTTTGCAGTATGAAACTGACATTTTCGAGTGAGCATTTCATCCCCTTCTTCTCCTTGACCAGATTTCACATAGTATTCCGAAGACAGAGAATTTGGGATTGAGACTCAAAGAAAACTTCTCATTCACGGTAAGTTTCAATTCCATATCCTCTATTTCTTTCCTTTGATTCCCAGAAATGTTTATGGATATTAGTGTTATAAATGTGCCAAAGATTGAATCTTTTTTAAGTATTTCATTGATTTTGACCCTTTTTTGTGCACCCCACTTAAAAAGTTTTGATCTTTCTGATATTTTCTGGTAAATTATTGGTATAAATTTTATTATAATTGCATAAATAATGTTGAATTAGTCTTTCTATGATCATGGAAAACACATTTGGTTTATTGGAGGTCACGAAAAAAAGAATATAATTGTGAATTTTGACTCCTGGATTTGGTTGATTATTACTCAAGAATTTGGAGACAACAGTCTGTATTTTATAAAAATAATGAAAGATAAATCATTTTGGAGTAGTGTTCTTTACGTTTGACCTACCCTAGTTACAGTACATTTCAAGGAGCTGAGGTTTAGATTGATGATGAATTGAATCTGTAATCTGTTTTTTTTTTTTTAATTTGTACTTTATGTGGTTGAATTGGTCTTCAATGGCTTGGTCTCGGGTCGAAAATCGATTGCAATCGTAGCATATACAGCTTTTTTATTAGGTATTACAGACATGCAAGCTGATATCCTAGTGATCATTGTTTATTTTTGTTGAAGAGGGGTTGACGGCAATCAATTATTTTGGGGTGTAAGAATTGTTCAAGAAATGACATAGTAAGCACGTTTCTTAGTTTAATGACATAGAGAGAATGGGAGCCTGTTGAATGTTACCAACAATCAAAATTGAATAACTGTGAGGAAGGTGGTGTCGTAATCCGGCTTCATTCTCAAAAAATATCTTAGAATTCCGGCAAATGTTGTTGCTCTAATTGTATAACATTTTAAGTTTGTTGTATTGAGAATGGCGGCACCTGTTGATTCTCCGCCATTGCTGGATATTCTACCCCCATCGGACTCACCACCACTGGTTGTTCCGCCTCCTGTTGACTCACCTCCACCACCTGCTGATGTTCCACCTCCTGCTGACTCGCCTCCACCACCACCACCAGATGCTCCTCCCCCTGTTGACTCACCTCCACCACCACCACCGGATGTTCCACCTCCTGCTGACTCACCTCCACCGCTACCGGCTGTTGTCAGCCCACCACCAACTGACTCACCCCCACCACTGCCACCCCCTGATGTTGTAAGTGCACCACCACCAACTGATTCTCCACCTCCAGTTCCTTCGCCACCAAGTCCGCCACCTTCAACTGATTCTCCACCACTGGCATCTTCGATTACACCTCCTTCGCCTCCAAGCCCACCTCCTTCATCTGATACTCCACCACCTTCTCCATCACCTCCAAGCCCTGCTCCTCCGCCTCTTACCACATTGCCTCCTCCTCCACCTGCACTTGTAAGCCCACCTCCTTCATCTGATTCACCGCCATTGTCCTTAAGTCCACCTCCATCACTTCCTTCACCAAATGCATCTGACAGTCCCCCATCGCATAAATATGACTCTCCACCTTCATCACAATATGTTCCTCCTCCATCAGATTCTTCATCGTCTCATGCAACAACTTCAACCCCTGTTGTTGTGGCTGCTGCATTAGGGAGCGTAGCATTACTTCTGGTTGTGTTTGGCCTCGTGTGGTGTATCTGTTGTAGGAAAAAGAGCAGGGATCCATATGGAATAGAGGGCTACTACAAGGCTGGAGGTCTGAACCTTTGTTATAAGATTTGTTTTTTTTTTTTTTTTTTTTCTCATGAGGACTCACTCCTTTGTTCTTTGAGATGATTGAGTCTTAAGTATATCTTTACTTCTGAGATTAATATGCTCTTTAGTTTGATGTGGCCTTTGATTTGGAAAAGGATATCATATGGATTAGTGATGAAATCCATTTTTTTTTTATCTAGGCAACTGGAGGAATGAAAATTCCATTAATCTGTCTCGACTCTTGTGAAAGAGATCTGTCCTAGAAAACCATTTAGCTTGACTTTAGAGAAAGAGTACCTTGAAATGGAAGCTCACTCGAGTCTATGCTTTTAAGCTTCAATTTCTGTGTTGATTGCTTCTTTGCTTTTTGTGCTTATAGTTTGATAAACTCCAGTGATTTAACTGATATTGCTACCTGAAAGTGATTCCGTACAATCATTTCACCGTTACCCAGGTAGACCAAGTTGCAATGTCAATGGGAAATTATAGCTTATATTAGTAGTTTTTCTTCCTTGGTGTGTATAGCTCGTAGCAATAGTTTCTTGGAAGGCATAGTGAATTAGTGATGTTTTGCATGAATCGTTTCATTCAGAAAGAGGGGACTGGGTAGATTGATACAAATTAGAGACTGATGAATTGCTTTTGTGACTCATGCTTATTTGTCCTGATGCTTCTTTTTCCCCCTTTGCTAGATAGCTTCTATGGATCCTCAGCACAATCGGGGCGTAGTTACCCTCCTTCGGGAGAACATTTTTCAGCATCAAGGGCTTCTCCGACATCACTGGCAGCTGCACAATCAATGTCCAACTCTGCAGGGTTTTCTTCAGCAAATCAACAGCCATTGTCTACAAATGGAAGTGGGGGATTGTGGTCAAAGAGTTCAGGGGCGCAGAATTCATTTGCATCATCTATGCAAGGAATTGTATTAGGAACTGGGACGACCTCCTTTACTTATGACGAGCTGAAAATAGCAACAAATGGCTTTTCAAGTGTCAACCTCCTCGGACAGGGAGGTTTTGGCTATGTTCATAAAGGAATGCTCCCAAATGGGAAAATAGTTGCTGTCAAGTCTCTAAAAGCTGATAGTGGCCAGGGAGAACGAGAATTTCAGGCAGAAGTGGAAACTATTAGTCGGGTCCATCACAAACATCTTGTGACATTGGTTGGATACTGTATCGCTGAATCACAAAAGTTGCTTGTCTATGAATTCGTTCAGAATGGAACCATGGAGTTCCATTTGCATGGTTAGTTCATCTGTTTTGCTGACTTTATTCTGCCATTTATGACCTGTTATGTGTGCATGATATGTTTTAGTGCTTCTGATATCTTGCTCCGTCTCCCTTCCTGAATTCATAGAGACACCGGAGTGTTTTTGACATCCTCGTAATAAGTTGGGGCCTGGGGCTCCCCTTGGGGAAACAACTGTGATTTAGCTGATGATTATCCTTTTGTTGCAGGGAAGGGACAACCGGTGATGGATTGGCCGACAAGGCTGAAGATTGCTATCGGTGCTGCAAAAGGATTGGCATATTTGCATGAGGATTGTAAGCCTTTCTTTTTGTTTTTCTACCATTTTGATCTCTTTTCAGTTAACTATAAAGTAAAGATACTTTTTCTTTTGTAGGTCATCCTAAAATTATTCATCGGGATATCAAAGCGGCTAATATACTTCTTGATTACACATTTGAGGCACAGGTAGGTTTTTAACTTGTTGTAAGTAAAGTCTTAATGTTGCTGTACTTGCCATTGTGGGATATTATATGCCTCTTTGTCAGGATCTCTCATCATAAGTGAAGCATATTGTTGCTTTTTTCTGCCCAAAATGATTAAGGGTGATTGCTCTCATCCAGGTTGCTGATTTTGGGCTAGCAAAGTTCTCTTCTGAGGCTAACACTCATATATCAACTAGAGTTATGGGAACTTTTGGGTAAAGATCTATGCTAACCTTTATATTCTGCAAAATTTCTCAAGTTCACTAAATTATATGCTTGAATTTGACTTTTGAATCAGTCAGTTTAATGGTAATCTTTGTCTATTGTTCAAAACAAGTTGGTATCCTGGTATTTTGCTTATGGAACCCCTGTCCTCAGTGTGGATTCTGTTGCTGATTAGTTCTGGTGTAAACTAGCTTCTATGGTTGATGTAGTTTCATGATATGCTCTGCATTCATTATTTGCTGCTCTATTTTGATCTCACTGCGGTTGGAAATATGTGAAATGTCTTACGGAGTAGTAAATAGTAACTGTGTTGCTTCCATTTCACACCATTTCTGCAAAAGATGTTGTGGTTGTCTGACAACCTTTTATGTTCATCACTTACAGGTACCTTGCTCCCGAATATGCTGCGAGTGGAAAGCTTACTGATAAGAGTGACGTTTACTCGTTTGGAGTATTGCTTCTGGAGTTCATTACTGGACGTCGCCCAGTTGACTATACTTCACCGGCTCAGATGGAAGATAGTTTGGTGGACTGGGTAATTAATTTTTTTTTTTATTTGTCTAAGGATTGCTTTTTATATCATTTCACATTGCTATGCCTGAAAGATGCCTTCTTGGACACTCCGAGTGCTAAAGCCTTCTATTTTTGCTGACAATTCAGTCCAGGCCTCTACTTGCGAAAGCTCTTCAAGATGGGAACTTCGATTCCCTAGTTGATCCACGATTAGAAAAAAATTATATTGCTGCGGAAATGGGTTGCATGATTACTTGTGCTACATCTTGTGTGCGCCATTCAGCCAAACGCAGACCACGGATGAGTCAGGTACTTGCCTGGACTTCCCATTATTGTAAACAAATAAATCTTTTGCTTTTTAAGATGACTTTGTGATATGTGCTTGTCAGCTGAGGATATCTGAATTAGCTTGCTGATCTGAACTTAGAACCCTAGCTTCCCTAAGCCTTGGCCCTTGCTTAATTTAACTGAACTTTTAACTTATCGATACTTTCTTAGTAAGTAGAAATAAGGGTTGGTGTACAGAACCTTACTTGAATCAATTGAATTTGGATAATAGCTTTCAATGCTTTTCACGGAGCTTTGAGGTCATCTTTTTTCTTTCTTGTGCCCTACTATATTGAAAGATTTTCACAATGTTCTACATCACTACTGAACAGGTAGTGCGGGCTCTTGAAGGAAACCTTGCGCTGTCTGACCTGAATGATGGTGTTAGACCTGGATTTAGCTCCTTTTATAGTTCAACTGACATTGACGATAGTTCAAACAAGGAAGATATGTTGGGATTCAGGAAAATGGTATTCTCTGGTGATGATAACGCTAGCAGCCAGTTTAGTGCAACTCATAGTGATTTCACTGGTGGTGCATAGTCATGTAGCGAGTTGGGTGTCATTCAAGATGGAAGACTGTCCTGAAGGAAGATTAATGACCTCAGAATGTAAATCGTATCATCATGTTTGAGAAAATTCTTGAATGAGTGATCCGACTTAGAGTTACTTGATTTTGACTGGAATTACTTTGGTTCTGAGTTCTAAACTCTCCCATATTCTTTGTATTTATAAGTTCACTGATTTATATATTCAATTTGTAATTAGATTAGATTTTCTCTTTTTGTAAACCAGCCCCTGTTATTAAGTGATGAAAGTTTAATGAAAACTTTGAGGATTTTTTTTTTTTTTTTTTTTTGTTCAACTTTTTTTGCTCAGTTTCGTCCAAATGCATCTGGTTGTTAACGCATTGCGATTAGATCAGCATCAAATTAGCAGATTCCAGTTTTGTTCCAGGTCCTGCAGAACAGGCTACTCCAGCCGAAGCATGGCACATCATGACACGGTTAGGCGTTCCCCATCTGACCATCCTCTTCAACAGGCGGCCGAGTTACAAAGTTGTGAGTATTTGTCTTTTTTTTTTATCCCTATAAGAGTTAATGTATTTATATTTGAGTTAGCAAGGGTAATAGATTGTCAAGGAATATGTTGATTTCATCTGTTTAGTAGGATCACAAACTTTTGGATGAACCCGTTTCACAGAAATCAATCGTGTCAAATGGACTATCAGTGGAAATATTGCGTCTATCGGTGTGTTGTTGACATTAGCCAAAAATCATTTCTTGACAACCCTGAACTTATGTGCAACAGTTTTCGGTCTATTATTGAGCTGTTCTACAGAAAAACTATTCTGTGAGACGGGTTTATCCAAGAGTTTGTGTAATTTAATATTTCGAGTCCTGGATGAGGCAAACGCCATCTAACCCAGTTGTTGAATAAAACTATGAAAATACAGCTCTGGCAATCCCCTGAGGATTGTTTGGTTATAAGTCAAAGTGCCCAGTTCATAAGCAACAATTTCTTCGTTGAAGAAATGACCTTTCTTAATCAGTGTCTCCAGTTGCAGGAAGATTATGATGCACTGACGAAATAGAAGAGTTATGCCTGCATGTAGACCACGATTAAACGAAGATTAAGACATTTAATTTAATATTAAGCTCGGCCTCCCATAGGAGATTATGCATCCCACTATGATTACCAAACCAAGGTCAATGAAAAAACAATAAGACATAAATCATTTGTTTATGTTTTCTTGGCACAAATTGCAGATATTAGGATAATATTCTGAAATAAAAATGGCCTGAAGTTTCTGACATAATCATATATTCGGCTACTTTGTCAACCTTGGTATACGTACACATCTGTATAACAGAAGAAGCAACTCTTTAACCATCTAGGAAACTCAAATTAGCCGCGGTTTCTCAGGAACTTATGCAGGAACTCATTATCCTTCTGAGTTAGCATCTTTCTCGCGACTGATTCTTGCTTTTTAGCATTTACAGTGTAATTCAGACATCAGGTTCACGGCGTGCAGGATTTTTTGCTGGTAGGTGCCACTATGATAATTCAGATTGGGCAGCTACACCTCAATCTAGCTCCTTCTGTTCTTGCAGCTATTGGTGCAGGAGTTGGGTTGGTATTGATAATCTTGATCATTTGCTGTTGTTGGTGCTGCTGTCGCCGAAAAGATAGAAAGGACAAGGAGGGTGGTCAGAAAATCCATTTTGAAAATGCTCCTGAAGTAAAAGGTTTGTCTTTTCAGGCTGTCAGCTGTGTAAATTTACATTCTCTTTTTCTGGTGACTGCATCTCTGTTTTTTCATTTTGAAAGATATGTTTGTGGAATAAATTTACGAGAAATTGGAATAATAAATTGCATATCACGGCTTGCTCATCTGCAGAATAATGAATCTATACAATTGATCATATTAACCAATGAATATATACTGGATCTATATAGTCCATCTGCAATGAGAATTCCAGAAATATTGTTGAGGCGTAATAGTTAGCGAAATGGTTTTCAGGTAACCAAAATGGAGCTCAACAATGGCAGCATCAGAGTAATCCACCAGCTGCTGCTGTCACTGCCTCGCCACCTTTGCAACCGCCAAATGTCTCTATAATGCCTCTGCGTAGGCAGTCTTCTATGAGCTCTACAAGCAGTAGTCCACTGCCTCCACATTCAGCAAGGCCATCTCCATCACCTCAACCACAATCACCTTACAATATGAGCCAGAGTATTGGAGACTCGATCACAAGTAATGGAAGCTCCATCCCACCCCACTCCCCGGTTCCCTCATTCGCTTCTTCTCAGACCATGTTTAGTTACGAGGAGCTGGTAATGGCGACAAATGGCTTCTCCAAGGGAAACATCCTTGGGCAAGGTGGCTTTGGGTTTGTCCACAAAGGGGTTCTTCCAACGGGAAAAGAAATTGCAGTCAAGTCTCTGAAAGCAGATAGTGGCCAAGGAGAGCGCGAATATCATGCAGAAGTTGAAATAATCAGCAGAGTTCATCACAGGCATCTGGTCTCATTGGTTGGGTACTGCATCACTGGCTCACACAGATTACTGGTCTACGAACTTGTGCCAAACAAGACCTTAGAATTTCATCTTCATGGTTAGATAATAATTTCTCCTGCAACACCTTTATTAATATTTTCTCCTGCATGAGTAGTTACAGAACATCTGTGCTCAGTTGTGATAGAAGCTACATATTGCAGGCAAAGCGGATCCTGCTTTGGATTGGCCAACTAGAATGAAGATAGCTATAGGAACCGCGAAAGGATTGGCATATCTGCATGAGGACTGTAAGTACTCTGTCAACTCTTACTACTCTTTCGGTCTAGATGATCAGAAGGCCTTAACATAGGAATCATTCTTTGACACCGATTATCTTTCTGATGTAGGTCATCCACGAATCATTCATCGTGATATCAAAGCAGCTAATATACTCATAGATAACAATTTTGAAGCAAAGGTCAGCTATACACTTGTAATGTTGTACACAGTTTACACGCGTTAACTGTTCCCTGATGTTCCTGTCCTGCACAAAACGCGGAGCATGCAACTTCTACATCTCTTCTTTGTCTCAAATGCCAATTCTGTGTCTTTCAGGTTGCTGATTTTGGACTTGCAAAGTTAAACTCCTTAACCGAGACACATATAACTACTCGTGTGATGGGAACCCTGGGGTAATGATTGATCTTTTTATCGTCTTCCTTGCTCATCATGTCGATTATATTTGTCAATAATCTGCCTGTGTTAAGTCCGTATGTTCATTCCATTCTCACAGATACCTGGCTCCTGAGTATGCTTCATCTGGAAAACTCACAGACAAGTCTGATGTTTATTCCTTTGGGGTTATGCTTCTAGAACTGATTACTGGACGCGTACCTGTTGACAGAACAAGAGAAAAGACCATCAATCTAGTAGAATGGGTAAATCTTCTTCGTTACACCAAATTTTTGTGCCTATTGGTGACCCGTCTCACAATTATTCATCAGACTTACATTGTAATGGCCTTGCAGGCAAGACCTTTGCTTACAGCTGCAGTTGAGGATGAGAACTTCAACGCTCTTGTCGATCCTCGAATTCAGTATTGTTACAAGCACACTGAGATGTCTCGCATGGTGTATTGTGCTGCAACATGTGCTCGTAAATCAGCACGCCGCAGACCACAGATGAGCCAGGTACATAAACCACACATTTATAAACTTCTGACACCATCAGTTATAAAGTATGATATGAAAATTGGACTTATCCCATCTGTCTTTACCCTTCACTGTCGTCTTTCTTACGTTTCCTTTGAATTGTAAAAATGAGCAGGTCGTTCGAGCCCTAGAAGGGAATATGTCCCTTACAGACCTGAGTGTAGGAATCTCGCCAGGCCGAAGTATGATGAACAGATATGATAGTTCATCAGGCTACAGTAGCAGCCAATACACTGCAGCATCAAAAGGTTATGGAAGTAGTGCAGAGTACAGTGCCAGACAGTATCAGGGAGACTCCAGAGGATATGAAAGCACAGGTATTTCTACAGGAGAGCGATACATTACTACAGGTGAACATGATGGGACAACAAGTGAGTATGGCTTATACGCGTCTAGTTCAAGTAGCGAGGACCAAAGTACTCGAGAGCTCGATACTGAAGAGGTGAAAAGAGAGATCAGACGACCTCAACGACGTTATTTCTGATACTGAGTAAGCAAAGCTAGGATTTGAAATCCGAGGTAAAATTATAATTTACGACAGTGTAGGGTGCGAAAATTGAAACTAATGCCAAAAAAACAAGTTCTTCGAGGATGTGGTTTGCAAATGCAACTAGCTACATACGCCCCCTAATGAATAGAACCTACATTGCAGTCATTCATCATTTGATGACTGATGTGAGCTCAAATGCTAAGCTTTGAAAAGGCGAGACGACATGGCGCTGGATGAGGGTCTAAGAAGTACCGATTGATTTGTAGTGGAAATGACATTTGCATTGTTCCTAAGCTGTAAATTCTGTAACTACTAATTTGTTGTAGAGGAATTAGTAGAGGACTAGTTTGATTGTATTGTACAATGTACATTTTGCTATTGCTCTGAGAACATTTCTCATTTTCTTGTTCGACTTTTAATCCCCTTAGCGCTTATTTAAGGGTAATGATAATGTCACGCTTAAATCAACTGATCCACGCTATTTTGTGTCTGACAGTGACAAGTCATAAATCCGATGGGGTCTATGACTTGCCAGGAACAAAAAAGAGTGAATGAGTTGATTTCAGCGTGGAGTTATGGGCTCCCTTATCTAAGGGCAATGGCAATGGCAATGGGTAGATTGTATGTCAATAAGGATCTTCTGTCCCATTTCGTGTCTCATTCCCTGTACCCCTCCAATCAAAGGATTGTATAGTCGCGTGCATCTGACCTAACCTTCCAACGTGAGAAAGAATGAAAAATTGAAAGATCTGATTAGGTCATTATAACAATGACAAGCTTCATGCTCCACCAAATTACCAGATTAGTACAATATATAAAAATGCAGCCAATTACCAAATCGGTATATAAAAAAAAAAGATATTAGCATGAAAGAAGCAACAAATTCACGTAGTGCCTCCGAATTATGTCAAAATGCCCTTGTTCCCCCTAAATTTGCAAATTGTACAATCGGTGTCAAGGTGTCCCCGAACTTGACACCTATAGGCACGTGGTGCCCATTCCACCTAACACCGTCAACTTCTATATGTCAAACGTTGACATGGCATATGAATAGTGAAATTTGTAAGATTGATCATCCTAGGAGTCTACATATGTCGCTTTTCGTATGTCGCTTTTCTAGTATGCTCGACGGACACATAATAAAAAAACCGATAAATGAAAAAAAGACTAGTATAGTCCCTAAAAGTGAGCTAAGTTACAGCTGCCATTGATAAAACCCAAATTTAGTTCCAACAAGACAAAGACGAATTAGCTTTACGCATATTCTCTCTTTGCCCTTCTCCCAAAGTCTCCATCTTTCAAGCAAAAGGGGGCTTCTCTTTGATTTCTCAGGTCAATGGCTTCTCGCAGACGCAAGCTTCTCAAGATCATCATCCTTGGTGATAGTGGGTAATTTCCCTTCTTTCTCTCTTTATTTTTTCCCTTAATTTTGTGATTAAATCTTCAAATTATTAATCATTTCTTGTGGAATTTGTTAATGGGTTGAATTTTGTTTGTGTTGTTTGATGATTATTTGAATAGGGTTGGGAAGACTTCACTTATGAATCAGTATCCTTTTTTTATTGGATCGAATTGTGGGTTTTTCCCCATTTTAATTTTAATGATTTTATTGAATTTTTTTGAATCAGAAGAACCCTTTTTTTTTTAATAATTTATGATAATTGGTAATTATGTGGTTGGAAATTTGGATTGTGGGTATTTTTTTTATTTTTTTTCTTAACTTGGTGAAATTTAGATTTGTGAATAAGAAGTTCAGTAATCAGTATAAAGCAACAATTGGAGCTGATTTCTTGACCAAGGAACTTCAGTATGAAGATAGGCTTTTCACATTGCAGGTATGTCTTGATTTTGCATGCCCAATTCTCTTTCGTAAGTAGTCGATTTTCGGTCTAGCGGAATTTGTTCAGCTGTTGTGATTCTGTGAATGATGATTACATGTGAAATGTGGGATGTGATTGGATGTCCATAGCTGGGAATTATCATATCATTGCTCGTTAATTGATGAAGTGGTGACCCTAATTGTTCTGAGTGCAAATACTGATACATCGATTTTTGCTAAGGCGATTTTAGGATTTCCTCAGTATTGTCAAATTACTATGTTGGATTCGATAAATATCACTTTAAGTTTGTCTTCAAGTCGAAAGTATACTCATATGGGACTGCATACTGTGATCCTCAATTGTTCTGGCAAATAATTGCCATGGTATGAGGGGGCTGTATTATGTTTCGACTTCATGGATCTACAATTGAAACTTCCAGCCAGTTTCTTGCACATCATCTATTAATGTGGTGATGGGTTTAACAAAAAGATAGGAGGGTCAAGTTTCAAGCTTTTCTCATTACCCTTCTTTTGTATTACCGTCTTTGTTTCATTAGCATTGTCTATTGATTGAAAAACCTCTTGTCCAATAAAAACAGTCGATAGAGTAAACTAGTCAATGAAACAGTTTATTTTCTCATCTTACTTCAAGTTGTTAGATTTTAAGTTAGTGAAGGGTTTATGCAGTGTTTCGTTCACAAAGGTAGTTTTGAGTAGTCATAAACATCATTACAAATCACCATACTTTAGTATTTAGTTAGTGGGTTTGGTTTAGTTGTGCGTACTTAAGATTTAGAATCTTCTGATCAAACTTTAGTGCCCCATAATTCCATAAGCTTCAGCACTGGATGCATCGTGCTCGGGATCTGGAATACTTACACAATGAAAGGATGGGCTTTGAAAGCAAGGAAAAGAAATTTCTGTGAGACCAGTTCTTTTATGGCTACTCTTTTGTGTTTTTATTGGGAGGAATCTTACATCTGTTCTGGAAAAGGATCTATAATTGCTTGTTAGGACAGAACCATGAATTTGTGCAAAATAAAGGAAATTTAGTTTGTGTTTCACCACTATGTACGAGCTTTGTGATTTTTCTAGGACTAGAGGTGTATCGAGTGCAGGTTCTCTAAGATTTTCCGGTTGCATATGCTCAAAAGACAAATTATGACGCGGCCTGGATGAGTGCAAGGAATTTTTTTAGAAAGGCAGGTTTGCTTCTAAGGCAGTAGGACATTCATGTGCACACATTTGCCAATTAGACTATTTAGAGGACAAATTTAGGAACCATAGTTGTAAGATGTCAAGACTGTTTCTGACAGTGTTTCATTCTAAACAACCAAGGTAGACACTTCAGTTCAGCTCGCGTAGCTGTGTCAGATATTTGACAATCTGACATGCATATGATGTGATGATTGATTAAAGGGTTGTTGCCACACACACAAAAAAAAAAGGAAAAAAACACGCATATCTGCATCCATAGTAGATACAGATACCCGAAGCCTTCAGCTAACAACTTTTTTTCTCTTTATCTTTTTATTGCGTGTGTATTTGTGGGGTTGTGATGGAGGGCACTGTTCTTCAGATTTTGAATTTTGAATTTCATGGCTTAACGATTTGCTGTTGGCTATAGTGTTCTTGTTTTGAATCTTTCTATATGGTTGTTTTTTAAGAAGCTGGGCTCAGTTTATCCTTTTAAAATGAGGCATCTTTTCCTTGACCTGATTGCAGATTTGGGATACAGCTGGACAGGAGAGATTTCAGAGCCTAGGTGTTGCTTTCTACCGGGGTGCTGATTGTTGTGTGCTTACTTATGATGTAAATGTGTCGAAATCTTTTGAGAACTTGAGCCACTGGAGGGATGAGTTTTTGCTGCAGGTAGGATGTTACATTAATAAATGGACATTTGACTTGACTTATTGTTAAGGAGGATTTTAATGCTGGGAATTGCCTCTTCTGTTCTTCTGTTGCATAGGCAAGCCCCTCGGATCCAGACAACTTCCCTTTTGTTTTGCTGGGGAACAAGATTGATGTTGATGGTGGGAGTGGCAGAGTGGTAAGGACTACTTGGAATATACCATCTCTAAAATTAAGCTTTTAAATCTTGCTGTCAATTTTATCTTTTTCTCTTCAATATTTTGTGCTGCAAGTGTCGATGAAGGTCACGCACACACACACACACACACACACACAAAAGGAACAATGTTTGACTATCGATCTAGGGGTGTTTGGCTTGGTTGATTGGTGTATCTTTTGTGCTAGATTAATCTTATCTTTTTGCCACTGATTATATACTTTACTTGGGCAATCAGATTTCAGAAAAGAAGGCAAAAGCTTGGTGTATGAGCAAGGGGAATATCCCTTACTTTGAGACTTCTGCTAAAGACGGTACAAATGTTGAAGAGGCTTTCCAGTGTATTGCCAAAAATGCTATCACGAACGAACCCGAAGAAGAATTGTGAGTATCTCTCTGTTGAATAAGCATATTCTAATTTAATTCAAAAGGCTTTACAACATGAACTGATTGTGCTTTTACCTTGAATTTGAAGCCTTATCAAAGCTTAGATGTTTATCTTTCTTAGGTGGAAAGTCAGCTTTTGCATCACTTGCTTAAATATGATCATAAGTATGCATGAACCCCATTTGTGCGTTTGGATTGATCACAAGTGATCTAGTGTGATAAATTTCTTTCTATGTGTCAGCAACAAATCACGAGTAACTTAAGGTTTTGGGATGAGTTTTCAACTTAAAGTCGCAATCTTCAAGATTGTGTCACCCCAACCTATCTTTGTAGGACCTTACCAAATTTTTTGCAATGATCCTTGGTGCATCATTCACAAATTTCAAGTCAAATGCCCTTCATGTGTAATGCAGTGTTGAAAGATAGCCTGATCATTTTGTGTTTATTCGTGAAGGTATATGCCGGACACCGTTGATATGACAGGGAGAGGACAGCCTCAAAGCTCCTCAGCTTGTGAATGCTAATGAACTGTTCGTGGAAACAAGAACTTCATTAAAAAAATTTGTCCCGTTGCTCTGTATTGTCTCACAGTTTGTCAATGAAGATTGTTGTATACATGATGCAAAACAGAGGAAATCGGATCATTGTCACTCTGGCCACATTTTAACAATCTTTGTGAATTACTTGATATTTGATGTTGAATGTTCATTGAGCATGAACGTAAGCTACGACTCCAAACAAACTTTGTGCTCAATTCTGAATCATCCCCATTCCCGCAGGAATTTCAATATACTCTCGATATTATATGCGATACACGAAGCTTTTCAGTGAACCATACGTTTCTGATTTGGTATTCAAAAGAAAATTTTCCAACAGATTCTGTCTAAAAAACTATTGCGACAGCAAATACGGAATTTCGACAATGGAGGCTGCCTGTATACACCCAGGAAAAGTTGGAGCTATGGTATAATAATTTCCTCCATTAGCTTGTCAATTAGTCAATCAAGGGTCTAAAATAGATCAAGTTATATTTGGACTGTTGAGTACCATGATCTAGGCCTATACGTCGCCCAAAGGCTGCTAGATTAAGAACAGATATTAACCTACAATTTCATCTACATTACAAATCCTATGCTGCCTCAATCTCAGCATCTGTGATCCTTCTACAAAAATCGTTTCTATGTTGATTACACATTAGAATATTTACCCGAGGCCGATCCTTTCCTCCGTCGTCGTCTCTTTTGCCGAATTCGCCAAAAACTGAAGAAAAGCAAGAAACCTAGCCAAGACAAAAAAAAAAGAAAAAATTATAGCAGATTATCAGTAGCTGAAGTAAAGATCAGAGGTGTGATCAAAGGAAGTAAATAATCATATCGAAGTTGAAAGGATTAGAAATATGAAATTACGAGAAGGAATTGTGGTGAGTACGAACCTGAAGCTGCGATTATGGCAGGTACAAGCCAATGACTAGCAACCAGTACTGGTATATCAAGCTGCAGACAGATAACACCCAGCGCAACATGATTAGTACAGCTTGTTTGCACGGAGAAGCAACAGTTGAGCAGAAACAAAATTGTGTGACAAGCAAATCAGCTTCTTACCTCATCTGTGTAAAATAGGCCAAAATACTTGTTACTCCGTGAATCACCCTTCTTATCAGCAATAATTTGTGGGATTCTTATAGCGGATACATTCAAACTAGAATCAGAACTTCGAACCATCTCAGTAACATGATAACCCGGCAACATTCTGTTTCGTCCACGAACCTGTATGTTATATCCTTTGGTTCCAACTACCTCAAACCTAGAGTCACTCCTACAGATCAATTCCTTCCCCATGACAGCTGAGTAAGCTGAAAAATTTACATCAGTCCTACGAGTAGGAAGTTTCTTGTCATCTAACACAGGTGTACGTTCTCTAACAGAGTCTGCAAAAAGCACTGGATCTTTGACATTCCCACTGGTGAATTCCAGTATCTTCTTAAGCAGCCAAAAGCAATTTGTAACCATATGGCTGCTGTCCAGACAATTTGAATCTCCATAAACTGCAATTCTGCCTTCACCAGCCTCCAGAAAGCCAAGAATAGGTGAATCTCCCTGCAAAGAAACGAGTCGTATGAGTAACAAACAGAATAAACAAGATCACACCACCACCACAATCATACACGAACGAGAAAGCAACTCTCTCAAGCCATTTCGAGATACTTCTATTAAAAGTTTAACCCTGGGCTTCTTGATCTGATGACATTAGTGAAAGCATAGGCCAAAGTATAAGAGTTTCCCTCCCCCCCCCCTCCTTAAACCTGATGATTAAAGTAGTTTCTTCAACAGTCTGCGAAAGAGGTCCTAATCCACCAAGTTTTAGCAATTGAGATAAATAGGATAACAGATCAGCTTACCTTAACCAAACTAGAAGCTAGAACATTCTGAGTTGCTCCAAGATCTGAATTATCCAGGAAAGGAAAGCTGTGAACATATCCACCAGCTGGGAACTGTAAAATATTCGTTCCTGACGCATAGCGACTTTGTTCGCCATTGATTGTAAAATCACCATTAAGAATCTTATCCCCAAATGCAATCCCAAATGGAGCCAAAAGCTCATTTAATGCAGGGACATTTGCGCCACCAGTGACTGGAGTCCACCAGCTCCGCGTGTTATCATCGAAGAATCTCATCTTCACCATTGTCTCAACATTGTACCACTCAGCAAACACAATCAAACCCAATCCTGCTTTTAAGACATCTTCCCTCAGCTTGTAAATTTCTTCTTCAAAGTATTCATCTTCAAGATCCACAAGTAGAAGGGTACCATACTGGCGGGCATCAAAACATGTAAGTGGAGAACCGAGGGTCTCAATATAGTATCCAGCATCCCTTAACATATTAAATGTAGTGTGAAAATTTGTATGCAAGTGATCCCCATGCCAATCTAGGATATCATTGCGGACATCCAAAGAATCTCGTGGTATGTACCCAGGTGGATATTTGATATTGTGGAACTGATCCCATAAAATCCTTTTCGATCTTGCTGGAGTGGGAACAACACTCAATCTCAGCTGAAGCACACATGTGCTGGTTCGTAGTACTCTCTCACCTTGTGCAGGTGGGCTATATATCTGAACAGTCACATTCCCTTCAATAATGCCAGAAAACTGTGCTCCTTCATCTTTTATTTGCATATGAAGAGCTAAAAAGCCAGTCCATGGCCAGATAACATCTGAATAAGTAAAATGGATACTGAGCAAATTCCCTTCCTCGTTTGCAGGAATCCACGTTGGTGTTTCTTTAATATAACCAATCACACCCATCCCATTCAGAATGGTAGCATTAAAGATGATAGGCATAGCACCAGCGTAGAGCGCCTGACGACAAAAAGGCCAAGAATAAGGGCAATCAGTGAAGTCGAGCACACTGGGAAAGATGCTTGCCCGTGGCCTATAGTTCTTCAAGATTTCATATGATTCTAACCTGATAACAAAATCAGTTGTTAATGCCAATATACAGGAAACACGAATAACATATTGTAACAATTGAAACACCAGGATTGGCGTTAACCCCAGTTCAATAACTGAACAAGATTGACAGTGTACAGAAAAACTCACAAGTCAACTCTTCCAGCACCTTGCTCATACATATTGGGACCAGAGAGCTTTGCGGCTCCTTCCACTAATGCTTGCTTCATACTAGCAGGATTTAAGATGTATTTTCTATCATTCTCTGGGATGACACTAACTAGCAAGCACACCACTCCAGCAACAACAGGACTTGCAACACTGGTGCCTGACAAAGTTTTACAGCCTGTGCTGATCTTCGATCCCATAATTTCACGTCCATAAGCCACAATGTCAGGCTTCACACGTCCATACCTGAGAATGCAACAAAATCATACATGTAACTTAAAATCCAACCAAAGTATCATAAAATAAGATACACAGGCAGCACTGACAATTAACAGACGAGATTTCAGTTCCCTTACAACCCACTTAATAAAGTTATGTTTAGTTGTACACTAATAATGCCCATCATAATTTTCGAATATGAAACTAAAAGGCAGCCCGGTGCACATTGGCATCCCCGCAAAGCAAGGGTTCGGGAAGGGTCCCACCACAGGGTGTATAGGGGGCAAGCTTCCCCTTGCCATTTTTGTGGACAAGAGGCTGCTCCAAAGACTGAACCCATGACCTCTCAATCACAAAGCAACACCTTAACCGATGCACCAAGGCTCCCCTTCCAAAAATTAAACTAAAGAACTAAATAAAACAATCAGAAAAATAATTACCCATGCGGAATTTCCCAAGTGCTCATCCCACGAGAAGAAAACGATGCAATGTGATCACTATAGTCTATACCGCCAACTCCAATGACATCACTCTGATCAGCTGGGTTGTTCAATGTGCCATAAAGTGGGCCATCATTTCCAATTGCAGATACCATAATAATGTTGTTCGCTGTCAGTTCCCAAACCTAAACAACGAGATAAAGTTATAATGAGAGCGCATAAGTCATGATGAGTATTTTAGAGCCAGTGGCATTAGCATCAAAACACAAATGAAACTGCTAAGAAATATGCGGTTAGTGTAATCTTTTATACCAAAAAAATAAAAAATTTCAGCTATGTGTCATTGTTTACCATCAAAGCGACAAAGCCAAGACAAAACAACAACAAAAAGAACCAAGTATCCTTTCTTCCTTTCTCAATCCTTTGATCCACTCGACCACTCTTATTATCAATTTTAGTAGCAGAAGCGCATTCACTTATCTCACTAACAAAATAGCAAGTATAGAGGGACAAAAAAAACTACCAAACATGCTGTACAAGAACATGGGCCTGAGAACTAATTTTTTAAATTGCAACAATGACAGCAATCCACGAGGCAACAGAGAATGACTGTCTCTTTTGTTTATGATGAGGAATTATCAATCGATCAACATACCTTCTCAACAAACGGAAGATCCAAGTGATCAGGGCCACCAATGCTTAGATTTAGCACATCCATTTTTGTTGCGATGGCATAGTTGAATGCATCAAGGAACCATGACGTGTATGAAACCTGCAATAAACTGAATAACAGATTATCATAATATTGCTGACAACATGCAACTTAAAATGCATGTTTGGGAGCAATGAACTAACCAAAATTGAGAGTTCAAGAAATTTGTTTTCTCATAGGAGAAGATATAGGATTGTAAATTCTCTTGTAGCAATGCAGCCTTACTCATAGTTAAGAAGGCCACTTAAATCATAGACATTCACTAGTCCAACAAATTATTCGAACCATTAGGCTCTGTACAGAGCGACTTAACTTATCCTATTTTCTCTCTACCATAAGCCAGTGAATAATTAATGGAGCGCAAAGCAAGAAGATTTGGAATGGCTCACTTGGAGCCTATTTTGCATTACAAGATGCAAACTTGAGAATTCACCAGAAGGGTATACATCAATCAAATTATCAGTCACTACGCCTACAGTACTCACTAGGGAAGAGACGGAAAGAAAGGTTTGAACTGATAAGAGCATTGCGCTACTTGCAACAATTATACTATCAGAAAATATTAAGTACTCCATTCAGTGAGAATTGACCGTAAGGAAATTCTATATTTTACTGCACAAAAAGAGATCAGAACAAAGGCTCTGAAATGACAAGTCTCAATAATAGCATTAGAGCGTCAGCCATAATACTAGAGCATGAGAAAAACGAACATGTTCATAAGTTTTCTATTGAATTGTGGTAGCCAGATCCGTATCTTCTGAAACAAAAGTGAATTACCTGTGCATCAGTAAAGACACGGAACGCGTAAATTTCAGTATCTGGAGCAAAGCCCAAACACTCTGAATCTTGACCAGCTATAACCCCAGCAACAAATGTCCCATGACCAAGATTGTCATTTAGCGTATTCTCATTGGTCCAATTTGTCCGCTCCTGCAACCCATTCAAACATGAATTTAATTATTGTATGAACTCCTTCCATAAAGGCAGGAGAAAACAGAATAGCACCATCATCTCCACCACTAAAACAATATCATCCTTGAGTTCCGTATAGTTAAGTGCATTGACTACCTTTATGTTGCGGAAATGTGGATGATTTGCCCTGATTCCAGTATCAAAGATTGCCATCTTCACTTTAGCACCAGTGTAGCCCTTGGTCCAGAGAACATCAGCCGCAAATAAGGTCGTCACTTGAGACCTCTGGCATCACAAAATAACTTACAAATCAACACCATACAGCTAAATACAAACATCCCACACAAAAGGCGCCAACTTTAAATTAGAACCACAACTCCACTCACTATATCATGGACATCAAGAACTTGATAACTCCGCATAAGAAATCAAGAACAACCAAAATTGAGCAACCAAAATCCCCAAATATCGTCTCTAACAAACAGAACTAACTGGATTCACAGATATATGTCAATGTACAGTGAAATCCGAACAATTTCATTCCTAAACCACTCAAAGTCAACCCTATCACTATGATACTAACCCACCAACCTAAGATTAGATATTCACATATGACTACATTCACTAATACACCAATCTAAATCCATCTATAAACCTCCCAAGTTTCGATTTTTGATCATATACCCGTCTCACACTCTCACCAAAGTATTTCATACAACAATATTCATATCAAAAGGTTTTTGAGCTAGTGTTCTTCACCAAATTCCGCACTCGCAATACATTATCCGAAAATTAAACATGAATCGAATTAAACGAAGTAAGAATCAAGCTTGAAATAAGCTCACCTTCCCCAAAAGGTTTCGCCGCGAGCTGATCGTCCGATTACCAATCGAACTCGAGTGCGTCCCTCTCTCATCTTCATCCTCCTCGAACGACATTTTAGTAAACATCTTACCAGGCTTCTTCTTCAAGCCACATTGCTGCTCACCACCACTTTCCCTCTCCTCCTCCTCCTCCTCTTCCTTCGCCAGCACGCTTCTCGTATAGCTGAAATCGATAGTAACATCCTTGACTCCACTCAACCTCTCAATTTCCCCAATCACATCGGGTTCCGTGATCGATACGACACCGAAATCAGTCTGAAACTTAGCGGCGGGGTTGTGGCGGTGGATCCAATCCCAGCCGTTGGAAACAAGGTTGCGGCGGAGGTAGGAGCGGTGATCATCGGCGAACTTGTAATCGGTGAATCGGACGATGTAGTTTTTGGGCGGAGTTAGGGTTAGGGTTTGCCGATCGTGGAGAAATCGGGGAAGAAGAAAGGAGGCGAAGATGATGAGGAGAGAGACAGTGATGAAGAGTGTGTTTGAAGTTTGATGTGATTTGATCATGGTGATGCAACAATGGTGGATTACGTTTGGCGGGAAAATTCCACCATTGATGTCCGAGAGAAACAGGGAAGAAACTGTGTCGAGGAAGATAGGGAGAAATGTCTTCGCAGTTTGATTCAAGTTGGTCGCCACTATGGAGTTGCTGAATTTGCTTTCTATTTTCTCGTTTTGCGAAATCGTACCTTTTAGAATTACCGGGAGGATAAAAATTGTTCGTGAGGTAACTCCTCCTATCCCTCACTCCTACAGCTTTAGTTGCTCCATTGTACCCATAAAAATAAAAAAAAAATAAAAAAACAATCACCGGGAAAAAATGAGAGGAAAGAAAAAAGAACACGATTTTTTTGTGTAACATATTTTTGTGAAGAGAACATGCCTTTGAATTCATCTTCCGTTGTGAAACGTTAAATACATTCGCTCTTTACATCATTGAGATCAAATAAACCGGTCATTAAGGTCAATGATATTACTTGGCCATTGATAATCGACGGTGTGTGTCCGAATTTGTATGTGCTTATATAAGTTACAAGTCATGTTTTTATTTGCAATGCGGTATAGATTTTACATTTTACTTACTCAGTCACTCACTCTACTAGCTAATTAACCGGTCATTAAGGTCAATTATATTACTTAGGCATTGATCTACGTATGTGCTTCTAAGTGTCGTGTTTTTATTTGCAATAATGCGGTATACATTTTACACTTCAATTCACATTCATTACTCAATCGATCAATCGATCACTCACTACTGAGGTGGTTGATCTTAGTATACTCGTGAGCATACTTTTGCACATCCAAATCAAACAATAACAAATAAAAATAACGACCAAATTAAACATAATGATATTGGATCCGAATCCTGTGGAGTTATTTTTCCTGGAGTTCCCTGGAGTTTAATTGAAATGAAAACATCACTCTACCGTGTAGTGTTTTTCCTTGTTTAACAAAAGGTATTCATAAATTTATTTTTCCATTTTAAGTAAACTCCAGGGAACTCCATGAAAAATAACTCAAGAGGATCTTGATCCAATGATATTGGACACTATTAAGAGAGCTATTGTCTCGCCCGTACTCTTAATTGCATGTCAAGTCACAAAATCTTTCTTTTTGTTTTTGATGTAGATTTAACAGTGGAAAATCAACACAAGAGATCGAGAAAGACTAGGAGGATCTAACATTAAACGACCCAAGCTAAGGAGGATAATTTTCCATGCTCATACATGTTCCACATTTCTCATTGGAGCATTACTACTAATTAAAGTCTTAGATGTTGATGTTAGACTGTTAAGTTCTAATGGTGTTAGCTTGGCATATAACTTAACCATCATAAATACATAGAGAACCCTGCCTATTGTTCTTTCATGGAACTTACTTGAATTGAAGTGGTACGTTGATCGACAATAATAGACTAATTTAGTCCATTATAATAGAATTCTCCTTACCTAGTAAATTACCTCTAAGAAAAATCCAAATACAAAGAAAATTAAAGTATGTATAATTCAATAAGCGGAAAATTTACTCATAATATTGATTCATGATCGAATACTTAATTATGTCCCGTATGTATATATGAAGCTAGATTGCTCTATTTATTACGTTACTATCTCTTATTTCATCATATATATATCATATTCAACATGCAAACTGCTAGAGGTCTACAGTGTAGACACAATTAATTTGTCCACAATATAAAATTGAGTTAGTAGTAGTAAATTGATATAGGAGTAGTAAAATTAATTGTAATGAAAAATTCAGGTAGTAAAATTAATTATGTGAGTAGTAAAATTTTGATAGTGTGGTAGGATTATTGCTGGTTGTAGACACTTTTGGTTGTCTACACTGTAAACCTCTAGCATTGTTCATTCAACATAATACTTCAAAATCTCCCTTACCTTTGTTAAATGGGATCGGATGATCGATGATCAATCACAAAAACAACTTCTAATATACTAAGAGGCCCCTCATTTGGAAAGACATATTGTTAAAGGTCTACAGTGTAGACACAATTAATTTGTCTATAATGTAAAATTAAGTCAATAGTAGTAAAATTGAGATTGGAGTAATAAAATTAATTTGTGATGAAAAATCATGCAGTAAAATTATTTTTGTGAGTAGTAAAAGTTTGCTAGTGTAGTAAAATTAATGCTAATAGTAGACACTTTCAAGTGTCTACATTGTAGACCTCTAACATTGTCCTTTGGAAAGAACAAATATATGTTTTGCGCCTAATGCATGTTTGACTTGTGAACATACAATTCCCAATTATTTAGTTTAATTAACATTTAACACAAGTCTAAGTTTTTAAGATCGATTTTGGTACTATATATGCAATGTAGATCTTCCTGTAATTGGTAGAACCAAGCCAAAACCTAAAAGATACAAAGTGTAGGAAACCTAGCTAAAAGTTGTATACCATATCCATTGCAATATGATGCGATATGTCATACTATCTCCATGGCCAGTTTAGTGGAGTGTTATAGTGTTCCAGTTTGTTGGAATTAAACGAAAAGAAACTCATAAAGCACAAATAAAATAATATATAAAAGCTGCAAAAGATGTGAGTACATAAACTACGATAATCACAAATATGTATAGCAAGATCAACAAAATGAATCGAGGAATATATTTATCGCGACGACGTAGACACAAACTATATATACTGTACAATTGCTCAATTAGCTAGCCAAGTGGGAGTACATAATTCCATTCCCGTACGTATATGACTGTAGGAGCCCATATGGCCATATGTACATAGATAGATGTTACCTTAAATAGACAACACAAACAACAAGAGATCTAAGTGGACCCACTTAAGTATCTTTACTACTTAGACTAGAGCATCAACATCAGCATCATGCCGTTCTTCAAAAGTAGTAGCTTGTTCTTCTCCCGAGCTTGAGGAGGCGTCCACAGCGTAAAGGAAGGCAGATACGGCGGCGGAAAGGCGGAGAAGGAAGCGGCGGAACGTGGCGAGGAAGAAGGCTGGCCAAAGAGAAAGGAGGATGATCACTGGATACACGTAGTAGAGGAAAACAAGTGTAGGGCAAAGGAGGGATAAAATGAGGGCGGAGGTGAGGAGAAGGCCGGCCCATCCGTCACGGTATCGGACACGTAAGAGGATGTACGAGACAGAGTCCGTGTCGTTGTCGGTGAGGCAGATGGTGGGGGAGATGAAGAGGAAGAGTAGGAGAATTAACACAATTGTGATGAGTTTGTATGAGGTTATAGTAGTGTTGGTGTAATCCGAGAAAAAAAGTTGTAATTCTGGCCTTAAGACAATGTTGATGGGGAGTAAAACCATCCATCTTAGCTCATAGTAGAAGTTTTCTACGTGCATGGGGGAGGAGGGGAAGGATGATGGTTCGTCTATGTGCATGGGGGAGGATGACGGTTCGTTGATAGAAGTGGAGTCGTGGTGGTCGGGGTGGCGGAGGCGAGAACCAGGGTGGAGAGAAATGAGGATGATTATTAAAGGATATGTAAAAAGGAAAACGGTGGGAGGAGAAATGAGGGAGAAAATGGAGGAGGAGGCGAAGAGAAAGAAGGACCATCCGCTTCTGGTAGTGAACCAGAAGCGGATGGAGATGGAACCAGGGGTGCCGGCTTCCGAGAGGCCGGCTTTCAGGGCGTGAAATAGAAAAACGAATAAGGTGAGGGAAATGAGGGTGGTTTTTAAGGAGAGTGTTGTGGTGGGGGGGGTAGTGGAGAAGCTAGTGGTAGTAGTGTTAGAGAAGAAGAGAAATAATTGTGGTCGAAGAAAGGTGTTAAGGATCACCAAAATGACCCACGTTACGTCGTAATATTGTGGCATGTTCATTAACTCCCGTAAAACAACACGTATCATTATTCCTTAGCTTAATGCAACTCTAAGGAGTAAGGAGTACATAAGGTTGTTCCCTATGTATATGTGTTGGAGAAGCTAAAGGAGGAGAGAATTTGAGGATGTTTTTGGGGAGTATATATAGGCTGGGAAGGTTAAAGACTCCAAAAATATTTTGTCATATTATCAGCATTATCATTTGTTTTAGTCAGGGTTCGAGTTTAATAAAACCATATGAAGTACTCCGTATTTTTTACTTGACCAAATGTGGACATTACTTGATCGACCAACGAAGGACCACCATAAGGAATTAAGGACCTACCATTAGAGGAAGGAGGGCTGCAGCTTGACTCCACAAACTACATATAATTGGGAGTATATTCCCTATTTGTTACACTTAGTGGTCGTTTGGTTGCCAAGTAAAATCATGGGAATTTATAGGAATTGAGAATTCATGTGAATTTCTAATTCCTACAAAATGGAGGAATTGGTTTACCTAACCCCCCTTGGTAATTGCCAATTCCTAGCTACATGAATTTACTTGCATGAGAATTCCAAATTTATTTATGCAACCAAACGACCACTTAACTAAGAGTGTGTTTGGAAACAAGGATTTGATTCTCAAATCCAAATTTGACACAAATCTCATGTTTGGGAACGCAAGAATTTGAGAATTTGGATTTGTGTCAAATCCTTTGAAATTTGTATCAAATCCATTTGGCCAAAAACAAATGACACCTCAAGAGGTGTCATTTTGAAATATCACCCTCCCCAAACATTCAATTTATATTTGAATTCCACATTTTCAAATGATGGAATTGAAATAATTACAAATTTTCAAATTCTTGTTTCCAAATACTATCTTAATATAAATTGTAAATTTAGAAAGGGAATGAAGTAGGCCAGGAGTGAAATTAAAGGAGGAGACATGATGTCGTGAGAAAGCCCACGAATTAGAGGAAAGTATAATAAGGGAAAGTTTCGAAATGAAAGATTCATAAAGTGTTTGATTACTGAATACTGTATAGGGAGGAAATTAAGATTAACCATTTTTTTTTTTACAAAATGTCTATTGACCCAGCAAATGTAGGTCAATCGTTATTCGAGTTGTTGTGTAGCTTCCTCGCAAAATCACTTAGAAAGAAAATAGAGTACTTAGTGAGCTGGTGATATGACTAGTTGACTACTTCACGTGGGTCGATTTAGAAAATAACTTGCATTTCCAAAGATTCAAAGAGAACAAGAAAATGTTATCTTTGCGAATATGTCTTGTGTGAGATGGTCTAATTTATACACCCCAATATAAAAAGAGTAAATGTGTTACTCTATAAATTATGTCTAATTTTATATATCGTGACTCTTTTGAATCACTATTAATAGGGGTGAGCATGAACGGGTACCCGCTCCAAAATCATGGACTCGGACCCGGACCCGTTTCTAACGGGTCCTAAAAATTAGGACCCG